>CACRXE010000006.1:2077500-2160000 GCA_902685375.1 Neostethus bicornis | reverse complement strand
GGATCTACGTTCCTACCCTCACCATGGTAACCAGGATCTATGTTCCTACCCTCACCATGGTAACCAGGATCTACGTTCCTACCCTCACCATGGTAACCAGGATCTACGTTCCTACCCTCACCATGGTAACCAGGATCTATGTTCCTACCCTCACCATGGTAACCAGGATCTACGTTCCTACCCTCACCATGGTAACCAGGATCTACGTTCCTACCCTCACCATGGTAACCAGGATCTACGTTCCTACCCTCACCATGGTAACCAGGATCTACGTTCCTACCCTCACCATGGTAACCAGGATCTACGTTCCTACCCTAACAATCCTACCAACATCCTGGATACAACCGGCTGAAACGATCTTCCTCTGCAGGGTGGCTGGGCTCTCACTCAGAGTTAGTAGGAGGAGCTCTGCCATCTGGGAGCTCGGAGTAGAGCCGTTGCTCCTCTGGATCGAGAGAAGCCAGATGAGGTGGTTCAGACATTTGGTTAGGAGAGCTGGTTCTGCGTGCTAAAGCTACATGCTAACATTTTGAACACGTTTTTTTCCCATTTTTTTTCCGGATTAAACGTCAACAATAAATGTCAACATACAGAATAAGTTATAATTTATTTGAGCCTTTTTTTTCTTTCTGAAAAAAGCAAAAAATAATGGATTAAAATCCTACATCCCATTTTATCGCCCCGTTTATACGACGTCCTTTAGAGTGTTCACCCCTCCGGTCCACAGTGATTCATACGGTTCTGTTCTGGTTGTAGATACTGTTTTTTTAGAGTTTTAGATACTGGTTTGTTCTGGTTTCAGAATCACAGCTGTTTGTATCTTTCACTCTCAGCATCCCACTACTCGCTGGTTGCCAGGCAACATGGCCATTTGATGGGGTATTTTTATATCTGTGTTCTGAGGAGGAGAGCTTCCTCTTCTCCATCCTCTCAGACACAGGGTCTGGTTCTAGGGCTTCAGATCTGCTGTAGACCCCGGTCAGACCGTCTAGAACCCGCTGTCGAACCACCCTGAAGATGGGTTATCTGTAAAGCACATCAAGCCCATAAAGACTAACCAAATCACGGTTAGAGTCTACCCACTCATATCATGCCACCTAAGCTTATAATGCTAGAACTACATTTCCCACAATGCCCTGCTGATGTTTTACTGCATCAATAAGATGACCCATAATTCATCTGTCCTCTGACCGTTGTCATAGCAACCTAACACTAGCACCATGTCACTGTTTACCAGGTTAAGCTGTGTGTCGTTTGTTCCAGATTCACTTTCTAACAGAACTAGTTTGGGTCGGTAGAATATGGGTCATTGTTAAGTCGGAGGAAGGTTTGAATGTCAGCTCTTGGTTTGGGCTCCATATTGGAATTTGTTCAACGGGATATTTGAGTTTGTTGTTGACGTTCTCAGACAATAAACCCGAGAACAATCCAGGTGAAAAGTGTGTTTAGACTTCAATTTAAAACTTCTTTACAACTAAATCCAAACTCAAACTGAACAATCTGTAAAGCAAGCCGTAAAATGGTGAGACATGGAGAAACGAGGAGAGAAGCTGAGGTCAAACGAGGACAGTAAAATGAAGTGTTTAATACTGTAATAACTAGTGGTGTCAGTTGATTAAAAAAATTACTCAAATTAATCTCAGGATTTTGTAATTATTATTTTTTTTTTACTCACTCACTATATTCATTCCTCACCGGGGAAATCTGTGTCCTGTACTCCTACACCGCAGCAGGCTGCCACGACGGCGCCAATGGTGGGAGAAACGGGGGTTAGGTGTCTTGTCCAAGGACTCTAGACAGGAACTCAGTGGGATTACCCCCGAACTCCCTTTTGCGGGCAAATGCTCTAACCTCTGAGTTGCCGTCTCCACCAATTAATTAATCAAATTAATCACATTTTAATGTCATATTTAAAAGTCTCCTGATAAAGAATTTGAATTCTAGGATATTAAAAAAAGTAGTACTTATAACTAATCAATTAAATCCAGTGAGAAGAGAAGATTTTAAATCCAGTTTATTATTGGTGAACTGTGCTTCATGAGGCCAGGTGCAGGGTTAGAGTTGGTTAGGGTTCGTTCTTCAACGATAGAAATCGTCCTGCAATCAGCAGCAGCCCACTTTGCGATAGTGTTTATTATTTTCTCTGTCGTGGATTTGCTCATTCGCTTGCCAAATTCATCTAGTTGGGTTTGGCGGAGCGAGCTCCCGATAGCCACACTCCTACAGAGGAACTTACCTGAACATGTTTTAGGTTTAGATGGTATGTCAGGCTGGAGTTGCTCCGGTGGGAGGAGAATTCCTACTTTATTGTCCCGTCTTTATTACTTTTTAAACTAGCCGTTCAGTGGCTCGACTCATGGACGAATATAGGATTTTCTAAAGGGGCGTACGGGGGAGGCATCCATTCGTCCCAGAACATTTTGAAAAATAAGGAATTTTTCTGCATATTTTTCCCAAAGTTTATAAAAATTAAAGTAGTAAGAACACTTTTTTTGTGGACCAAAAGGGGTAGGTGTCAAGGTTTTGTGGATGTGGAAAGAGGAGGACCCAAATGCAGGACTTCAAACAAAGTTTTATTAACTCAATTAAGTAAAGTCTGTAAATAAAGAAGCACAGGATTAACTCAAGGGTTCAAAAGTCCAAATAAAGTTCAAACACGGTCAGAGAGACCTGGCTGGAAGGGATGGTAAGACCCGACCGGGAAGTCTAGGGTGATTCCCCTTAAATAGATGGGAGGGTGCTCAGGTGTTGGGAATCAGGAATCATCACAGGCGTCACCCAATCAGGGTTACTAGGACCTTTCAGGGCTCCCTCTGGCTCCCTCTCTCCCACCTCCAGATGGTCAAGGATCTTGTGGTGTGGAGAGACTCCTCAGCAGGGGCTTGCAGCAGGATCATTAGAGACAAACTCCACTAGAGACAAACTCCTCTAGAGACAGACTCCACTAGAGACAAACTCCACTAGAGACAGACTCCACTAGAGACAGACTCTACCAGAGACAGACTCCACTAGAGACAGACTCCACCAGAGACAGACTCCACTAGAGACAGACTCCACCAGAGACAGACTCCACTAGAGACAGACTCCACTAGAGACAAACTCCACTAGAGACAGACTCTACCAGAGACAGACTGCACTAGAGACAGACTCCACTAGAGACAGACTCCACTAGAGACAAACTCCACTAGAGACAAACTCCACTAGAGACAGACTCCACCAGAGACAGACTCCACTAGAGACAGACTCCACCAGAGACAGACTCCATCAGAGACAGACTCCACTAGAGACAGACTCCACCAGAGACAGACTACACTAGAGACAGACTCTACCAGAGACAGACTCCACTAGAGACAGACTACACTAGAGACAGACTCCACTAGAGACAGACTACACTAGAGACAGACTCCACCAGAGACAGACTCTACCAGAGACAGACTCTACTAGAGACAGACTCCACTAGAGACAAACTCTACCAGAGACAGACTCCACCAGAGACAGACTCTACTAGAGACAGACTCCACTAGAGACAGACTCCACTAGAGACAGACTCCACCAGAGACAGACTCTACCAGAGACAGACTCTACCAGAGACAGACTCCACTAGAGACAGACTCCACTAGAGACAAACTCCACTAGAGACAGACTCTACCAGAGACAGACTGCACTAGAGACAGACTCCACTAGAGACAGACTCCACTAGAGACAAACTCCACTAGAGACAGACTCTACTAGAGACAAACTCCACTAGAGACAAACTCCACTAGAGACAGACTCTACTAGAGACAGACTCCACTAGAGACAGACTCCACTAGAGACAGACTCTACTAGAGACAGACTCCACTAGAGACAAACTCCACTAGAGACAAACTCCACTAGAGACAGACTCTACTAGAGACAGACTCCACTAGAGACAGACTCCACTAGAGACAGACTCCACCAGAGACAGACTCCACTAGAGACAGACTCCACCAGAGACAGACTCTACTAGAGACAGACTCTACTAGAGACAGACTGCACTAGAGACAGACTCCACTAGAGACAGACTCCACCAGAGACAGACTGCACTAGAGACAGACTCCACCAGAGACAAAGTCCACTAGAGACAGACTCTACTAGAGACAGACTCTACCAGAGACAGACTCCACTAGAGACAGACTCCACTAGAGACAGACTCCACCAGAGACAGACTGCACTAGAGACAGACTCCACTAGAGACAGACTCCACTAGAGACAAACTCCACTAGAGACAGACTCTACCAGAGACAGACTCCATCAGAGACAGACTCCACTAGAGACAGACTCCACTAGAGACAGACTACACTAGAGACAAACTCCACCAGACACAGACTCCACTAGAGACAGACTCTACCAGAGACAGATTCCACTAGAGACAGACTACACTAGAGACAAACTCCACCAGACACAGACTCCACTAGAGACAGACTCCACCAGAGACAGACTTCACTAGAGACAGACTCAGTCCAGATCCTCCTGGGCAGGGGGTATACAGCGGTCCAAACTCCCTCGGGATACACAGGATTCAAACTTTTGGTCCAGTTGTGGTCGGGTCTTTCTGTCGGGGTTTTGAGGATGGTGGAAAGGTGAGGACCCAAATGCAGGACTTCAAACATTTGCGCCCCCCCTGCAGTCTCCCCTGCGACTGTCTCATCCTCCTGAGTCTTGTCCATGTCTGTTGTGTTTGACTGCTGAGGGCAGGTGATATAGGACGGCCGAGAAGACTTTGGGTCCTTCAATAGGCCAAAATTCAAATGCACAGGCATTGGCTCGTCACCGTTAGGATGTCTAAAATAATTGCATCAATTTTTTTAACGCATTAATTAATCGAATTAACGCGTTAAAATGACAGCACTAATAAATACTTTATTCATCCCTAACAGAGACGTTTGTGTGCTGCATTGTAACGCAGCAGGCTGCCACGATGGTACCAATGGGGGGTTAGGTGTCTTCTCCAAGTACCCTAGACGTGAACTCAATTGGATTTGAGCGCGAGGGCCCTGGTCTGAGGGCGAACGCTTTAACCACTGAGCCACCGCCTCCAAGAAAATCCAAGCATGTACTCAATTTGAACAACCTGTAAAGGAGGTTTGTGTAACGACAAGCTGTAAAATGGTGAGACATGGAGAAACGACGAGAGAAGCTGAGGTCAACCGAGGACGGTGAAATCTGAAGCAGTGAAGAAACCGTTAGAAAACACAGATGAATTCAATTGAAAATACGGGATAAAATCTGGTATCTGAACGGTTTAAAAAACAGTCCATAATGAGTCGTTCCTACCCTCACCATTGTAACCAGGATCTACGTTCCTACCCTCACCATGGTAACCAGGATCTACGTTCCTACCCTCACCATGGTAACCAGGATCTACATTCCTACCCTCACCATGGTAACCAGGATCTACGTTCCTACCCTCACCATGGTAACCAGGATCTACGTTCCTACCCTCACCATGGTACCAGGATCTACGTTCCTACCCTCACCATGGTAACCAGGATCTACGTTCCTACCCTCACCATGGTAACTAGGATCTACATTCCTACCCTCACCATGGTAACCAGGATCTACGTTCCTACCCTCACTATGGTAACCAGGATCTACGTTCCTACTCTCACCATGGTAACCAGGATCTACGTTCCTACCCTCACCATGGTACCAGGATCTACGTTCCTACCCTCACCATGGTAACCAGGATCTACGTTCCTACCCTCACCATGGTAACCAGGATCTACGTTCCTACCCTCACCATTGTAACCAGGATCTACATTCCTACCCTCACCATGGTAACCAGGATTTACATTCCTACCCTCACCATGGTAACCAGGATCTACATTCCTACCCTCACCATGGTAACCAGGATCTACATTCCTACTCTCACCATGGTAACCAGGATCTACGTTCCTACCCTCACCATGGTAACCAGGATCTACGTTCGTACGCTGAACGGGACCAAACACGAGCAAAAGAAGGGACAGAAATGGAGTGGAAAAATGAGAAAATGGACGACCAGACGCTAAAAAAACAGGATACACCGCTGCAGGCAGCCACCCAGGGCAGCGCCTTTTAGATGCCAGTCAGTGAAGGACCGTACATAAGAAAAGATTAGTACTTAAGATTTACGTATGCACGTTTTTAATCATCATGTTTGAACTCATTTAGAAACCGTGTGCCCCGGCACGGTGGTCCAGTGTTAAGTCCGGTGGTCTCACAGCAAGACGGTATGAGTTGGAGTCTCCGAGTGGGGACGAGGCTTGAATCACTGGTCTTTCTGTGTGTAGTTTGCATGTTTTCCTGTGTATGTGTGGGTTTTCTCTGGTTTCCTCCAAAAACATACATGTTAGGTTGATTGGCTGCTAAGAATGGGTGTGTGTGTGGAAGGATGGTCGTGTGGCCCCGCGACAGACCAGCAACTTGTTTGGGGTGTAGCCTGCCTCTCGCCTTGATTCAGCCAGGATATACTCCAGCACACCTTGCCCTGTTAGGGATGACTGTACAGTATGCTACGGAAGCTCAGAGCTGCCAAAAATTAAAAAATCTTTTAGCCAATCACGTTGTAAAATTAAAAAAAATGGAGGACTAAAAACATCAAATATTCCTCTAAAAATTTGGACGTCATCATTTAAAAAAAACTATTTTAAGCCTGTTTTGTATGTAAAAGTTGTAAAAAGACGATTTTGAATAGTTTACGTAACAAAAACCGCCTTAAAATTACGATTTTACTTCAAGACGTTTCACATTATTTATGACGCTATTGTGTAAAAATATGATACATTTCGCATTATTTTATAGAGTAGTTTTTACAGATTCTTTAGGTTTTGTTTTTTTTTCTTAGCTAACTTTTCTTCTTTTTTTAGGCTTTGTTAAAGAAGCTTTTTAGCTCATGTTAGCGTTTTGGTGATTTTATTTAATGTTATTTTTGTGCCTTAAACCTTGGTTTTAGTTTCTTTCCACATTCTCTTTATGTTACCAGAGCTGAGCTTTGGGCGCTGAGCGCATGCGTCCACACAGGCGCACCGCCGTGGTTAGCTGTGGTTAGTATTTGCTGCTAAAGTGAAGGCAGAAGTTGAAAATGTCACAAAGTGGTTCAAACTTTATAAACGCTTTTCATACATAAAATGTAAGACAAATAGTTTTAAGTGTTAAACAAACTAGAACACAAAAACAAAATAAAGACCATAAACAACACACTTACACACACATGAAACGTAGATCCTGGTTACCATGGTGAGGGTAGGAACATAGATCCTGGTTACCATGGTGAGGGTAGGAACGTAGATCCTGGTTACCATGGTGAGGGTAGGAACGTAGATCCTGGTTACCATGGTGAGGGTAGGAACGTAGATCCTGGTTACCATGGTGAGGGTAGGAACGTAGATCCTGGTTACCATGGCGAAGGTAGGAACGTAGATCCTGGTTACCATGGTGAGGATAGGAACGTAGATCCTGGTTACCATGGCGAAGGTAGGAACGTAGATCCTGGTTACCATGGTGAGGGTAGGAACGTAGATCCTGGTTAACATGGTGAGGGTAGTAACGTAGATCCTGGTTACCATGGTGAGGGTAGGAACGTAGATCCTGGTTACCATGGTGAGGATAGGAACGTAGATCCTGGTTACCACGGTGAGGGTAGAAATGTAGATCCTGGTTACCACGGTGAGGGTAGAAATGTAGATCCTAGTTACCACGGTGAGGGTAGAAATGTAGATCTGGTTACCACAGTGAGGGTAGGAACTTAGATCCTGGTTACCATGGTGAGGGTAGGAACGTAGATCCTGGTTACCATGGTGAGGGTAGGAATGTAGATCCTGGTTACCATGGTGAAGGTAGGAACGTAGATCCTGGTTACCATGGAGAGGGTATGAACGTAGATCCTGGTTACCATGGTGAGGGTAGGAATGTAGATCCTGGTTACCATGGTGAGGGTAGGAAGGTAGATCCTCGTTACCATGGTGAGGGTAGGAACGTAGATCCTGGTTACCATGGTGAGGGTAGGAACGTAGATCCTGGTTACCATGGTGAGGGTAGGAAGGTAGATCCTCGTTACCATGGTGAGGGTAGGAACGTAGATCCTGGTTACCATGGTGAGGGTAGGAACGTAGATCCTGGTCACCATGGTGAGGGTAGGAACGTAGATCCTGGTTACCCTCCATGGATAACGTTCTCCTGTCTCTCCTACAGCTACCCATCCTGGCTTCCTCGGTGGTCAGCCTGTACTTCCTGGAGCTGACGGACATTTTCCAGCCAGTGCATTCCGGGTACAGCTGTAATGACCGCAGCCTGTCGCTACCCTACATCCTGCCCCGACAGGAGGTCTGCCCTCTTCCTCTTCTCTTCAGCCTGGCGTTTGCAGCTCCGACTGTCATCGTAAGTGCTCGACCCAGCCTCCTAACCACACACTTGTTTCACACCTGTAGATTCATCACCAGTGCGGGGTGGCAGGGCTCTCTCTCAGAGATAGAGGGAAGAGCTCTGCCATCTGGGAGGAGCTTGAAGTAGAGCCGTTGTGCCCTTTTTGTTGAGAAAAGCCAGTTGGGGTAGTTCAGGCATCGGGTCAGGATGCCTCTCTCGCTGGTGAGGTGTTCTGTCCCACCGGGAGGAGACTCAGAGGCAGACCCTCGACCTGCTGGAGAGACTATGTCTCACAGCTGGACAGGGAACACCTCAGGATCCTTACGGGTGAGCTGGAGGATGCAGCCGGGTGAGAGAAGCATGCGCTTCCCGTCTGAGGCTGTTGCCCCACGACCCGGCCCCGGATAAACAAAAGACGACGGAACAGAACATGAATTTTCTAAAGTATTGATACCAGCTAGAACAGGCATGGGCAAACAACGGCCCGCGGGCCACATGCGGCCCGTTAAATGTTTTAATCCGGCCCACCGAACTTGAAATATTTAAGTAAATAAACCATGTTAATGTTTTATTTTCCTGTAATCCTGATGTTTGTCATCAGATGGCGCCAAAAATACAACAACACTGCTCCCATTAAAATGAGTGTGTCTCCGTGATGCCCACAAAATAAATAGTGTTCACATATATGGAAAGCCATCGGGGCCAATACACGCACGTAGACAAGCGTGTTAGATGTTAAAACAAACAAAATGTTGCATCAAGTGCTTAGATTTCAAACCTAGAGCCGCTAGATTTAAAATTTAACTCTCTTGATGTAACATTTAGCGTTTGTTTAAAATCTAGCGTCATTCTATTGGTCTAATCTAGAGGGTACCAAAGCATGCCATCCATCTGATCCTGTTCCCCCTGGTCAAATGTTAGAACTCAATGGGGCCCACTCTGGTATACAATGTAGTGTAAACCACTTTAATGGTGGGCTACATTTAGAAAATATCCGTCCGAATCCGTGCGATCCGTGCGACAGAAGAGACCTGGAAAAACTCTTCTGACCCCATATGGTGATGTGTAACTTTCAGGGCCAATTGGATCATGACTGCTGCGCTCATACGAAGGTCTGTCATGGCCAAGTATTCCATAACGTTCTTCTGGGTCCCAACTGCCTCTTCGATCCCTCTCTCGAAGTTACTTTTGGTAACTCTTAAACCTGATCAGATCCGTCGAACGGTGAGACGTGGGGAAAAGATGACACCTAGTGGACAGAATCTAAAGTGAACTGAGGACACGCATGAATACCTGGGCGGCATGGTGGCGCAGTGGGTAGCACAGTGGTCTCACAGCAAGAAGGTTGTGGGTTTGAGTCCCGGGTGGGGACGAGGCTTTGAACACTGTCCTTTCTGTGCGGATTTTGCATGTTTTCCCCTTGTCTGCGTGGGTTTCCTCCCACCCTCCAAAGACATGCATGCTAGGTTGATTGGCCCCTAGGAATGAGTGTGTGTGTGGCCCCACGACAGTCTGGCAACCTGTTCGGGTGTACCCTGCCCCTCGGCTTGAATCACCCGGGATGGGCTCCAGCATCCCTCGCAGCTCCATAAGGTATATTTGGATAAGAAGGTGACTGTAACCGACACAAATACCTGTCAGAGTAGGACCGTACATAAGAAAAGATTCTTAATTAAGATCCATTTGTTGTTCCACCACAGTGAAGGATCAAGATGTGGAGCTTTTAGAGACAGTTTAACATCTTATTAGGATTCACTGGAGATGGAAAACATGGTTACCACAGTAACCTGCAATCTGCCCAATGCAAAGCTAGCTGTCATGTGTTCCAACGAGCCGCTGTTCTAACTCAGCACCACCTAGCAGATGTTCTACAGCTGTTTGGAGCTCTCTCTTGGAGAGCTTGGAGCAACCAGACACATAAATTTCCCCAACATGGGTTTAAATCAGTCAGTCAGTCATCTTCTTATCCGTCCCCTCGGGGTTACGGGGTGCCGGAGCCCATCCCGGCTAATTAAAGGCGAAGAGCAGAGTACACCCCGAACAGGTTGTCAGTCTGTTGCAGGACCACACATACACATTCATTCCTGGGGCACTTTGGCACCAGCCAATCAACCTAGCATGCATGTTTTTGGAGGGTGGGAAGAAACCGTAGTACCCGGAGGAAACCCATGCAAACACGGGGAGAACATGCAAACTCCACACAGAAAGGACAGCCTCGTCCCCACCCAGGACTCGAACCCACGACCTTCTTGCTGTGAGGCCACTGTGCTAGCCACTGCGCCACCCTGCTGCCATGGGTTTAAATAAAGTATCTAAATATTGAACTGAAGTGACCCTCTGCCGACGTGGTTGGTGTACAATATCCGCAAGGTGCTTCCAGGAGAGAGCTCAGAGTAGAGCCAATGCTCCTCTGGGTTTAGAAAAGCCAGTTGGGGTGGTCTGGGCATCTGGTTAGGATGCTTTCTCTGCTGGTGAGGTGTTCTGTCTAACCAGAGGAGACCTAGAGGCAGACCCTGGACCTGCTGGAGAGACTATGTCTCACAGCTGGACAGGGAACACCTCAGGATCCTTCAGGGTGAGCTGGAGGATACACCACGTTTGTTTCCCTTCGTTTACCTCCTGATGACATCACGTTCCTGCTCAGTCAGGAGCTCCAGACTCTCAGCGGTCGGAGCTCTGAATCTGTTTAATAAGATTCAAGCAGATCCAGCTGCATCATGACAAAACCAGGAGCAGAGCGTGGGTTGACACACACCACTGGAACCTAAACGCTTTAACACGGTGACTAATAACACCATGCCATCTGTCCGTCTGACGGTTGCTACGACAACAGGACTGAGAGTAAGGGTTATTAGAGGGAGGATCATGATGTGGGATGTTTAGAGAGGTGCTGCTCTGCTCCGGTTGGAGGTAGGTACCTCTGTGTCCCGCCCCAGTCCACCCCGTTCCGTCGTCTGTGTGCTTCAGGAAATCAAATCCATGATCCTACCCTCACCATGGTAACCAGGATCTACGTTCCTACCCTCACCATGGTAACCAAGATCTATGTTCCTACCCTCACCATGGTAACCAGGATCTATGTTCCTACCCTCACCATGCTAACCAGGATCTACATTCCTACCCTCACCATGGTAACCAGGATCTATGTTCCTACCTTCACCATGGTAACCAGGATCTACGTTCCTACCCTCACCATGGTAACCAGGATCTACGTTCATACCCTCACCATGGTAACCAGGATCTATGTTCCTACCTTCACCATGGTAACCAGGATCTACGTTCCTACCCTCACCATGGTAACCAGGATCTACGTTCCTACCTTCACCATGGTAACCAGGATCTACGTTCATACCCTCACCATGGTAACCAGGATCTACGTTCCTACCCTCACCATGGTAACCAGGATCTACGTTCCTACCCTCACCATGGTAACCAGGATCTACGTTCCTACCTTCACCATGGTAACCAGGATCTACGTTCCTACCCTCACCATGGTAACCAGGATCTACGTTCCTACCCTCACCATGGTAACCAGGATCTATGTTCCTACCTTCACCATGGTAACCAGGATCTACGTTCCTACCTTCACCATGGTAACCAGGATCTACGTTCATACCCTCACCATGGTAACCAGGATCTACGTTCATACCCTCACCATGGTAACCAGGATCTACGTTCCTACCCTCACCATGGTAACCAGGATCTACGTTCCTACCTTCACCATGGTAACCAGGATCTACGTTCCTACCTTCACCATGGTAACCAGGATCTACGTTCCTACCCTCACCATGGTAACCAGAATCTACGTTCATACCCTCACCATGGTAACTAGGATCTACGTTCCTACCCTCACCATGGTAACCAGGATCTACGTTCCTACCCTCACCATGGTAACCAGGATCTATGTTCCTACCCTCACCATGGTAACCAGGATCTACGTTCCTACCCTCACCATGGTAACCAGGATCTATGTTCCTACCCTCACCATGGTAACCAGGATCTACGTTCCTACCCTCACCATGGTAACCAGGATCTATGTTCCTACCCTCACCATGGTAACCAGGGTCTACGTTCCTACCCTCACCATGGTAACCAGGGTCTACGTTCCTACCCTCCCAAACGCCTCGCTGGTGAGGTGTTCCATCCCAGACCCAGAGGCAGACCCTGGACCTGCTGGAGAGACTATGTCTCACAGCTGGACAGGGAACACCTCGGAATCCTTCGGGGTGAGCCGGAGGATGCAGCTGGGGTGAGAGAAGCCTGGGTTTCCGTCTGAGGCTGTTCCCCCTGCGACCCGGACCCAGATAAGCGGAAGACGACAGAACAACAATGAACCGTCTCTTTTATTTCACGATCTCTTGTGTTTGTTGTGTTTTCAGATCCTGATCGGAGAGGCCATTCTTTACTGCTACCTGTCCCGGAGGTCCTCCTTCTCACAACCCGAAGCTGACATCAACGCTGCCGGCTGTAACTTCAACTCATACATACGCAGAGCCGTCCGCTTTATAGGTACAACCTCCGAACCCAGAACGTGTTGGGAATCAAACTCAGTTATGTTTCTATGGAACATGTCTAGCAGCAGGTGGAGCATGTCCCGTTTTTAGGATGAGATTAGTTGTCATGTTTTTAGTCCTTCACACAGTCAAAGCTCTCGATTTACAAGATGATCCACGTTTAAACTTCCATCCAGAAATCCCTTTCAATCTGATAGAAGGAACCTTAGAACTGGTTCTATATAAACTAACCTGAGTTAGCCCCGCCCCCAAAGAGGAGGAGCCAACAACTAGTTTAACACTGATAGGGTGGGTCCGAGATCAGCTTCTACTGTCCTAACCTAAACTGACTAACCAGTTAGAAACTGCCCTAAAGCTGCCTTAGCTGCCCCATGCTCATAACCCTGTGAATGGAATCTGGTGCCCCAAAAAGAGCTTTCTGGGTTTCAGTTCACAGGGTTATTATCATCCTCAATCAATCAATCAGGGCTCCTTTAAACAGGGGTAGGTTCAGGGTGGGTCCCGTCCGGATGGGTCCCGTCCCTGTGCAGTGAGTCAACCAAATGAACCTAGTTTTTCCAGAGCTGGCGCTCTTGTTCCAGCTATTCTGCGTCCTCCGAGTTGTTGGATCCTGCTTTCGTAGGATGGTCGGGAGGAGGCGGAGGATGTGGCGTTGTAAAGCCAGGCAAAATGCCTTGAGCTGGCACGTACAGGCTCTGAGCCCCTGGTTAGAGACTCGCTGGGGCACCCTGATTATTTCAATGGTTCAGAGAGCCCTGCTGTCGAAGCCATCGATTGGCCGGCAGCGTGTTGTTAGGGGTGACGTCTCCGAGCCATAGAGCAGGATAGAGAGTACGGTGGAGTTATAGATCCAGAGCGTCGTCTTGTGGGAGGTGGATGAATGTCAGCAGAGAAGTTTCCAGAGGGACTGAAGGGCTGAGGCTGCCAGGGCCCTTCTTCGGTTGGTCTCTGGTTGATCTCCGTGGTCGGTCACTTTGGACCTGACTAACCGGTTAGTCAGGTTTGGTTCACGACATCGGAGGCAATTAGAGAACAAGAGAGAAGGGCGTGGAACCAAATGAACACAAATAAATCTGTGGGTTTGAGTCCCGGGTGGGGACAAGGCTTTGAACACTGGTCTTTCTGTGTGAAGTTCACACGTTCTCCCCGTCTATGCGTCGGTTTCATTCCGTTCTGTTCCATCATCTTCGACTCACCCGGGGCCGGGTCGCGGGGGGAACAGCCTAAAGGGAAGCCCGGGCTTATCTCACCCCAGCTGCATCTTCCAGCTCACCCAGGAGGATCCTGAGGTGTTCCCTGTAAAGCTGTTAGACATAGTCTCTCCAGCAGGTCCGGGGTCTGCCTCTTGGTCTCCTCCTGGGGGGACGGAACACCTCACCCACGAGGCGCTCAGGGGGCATCTTGACCAAATGCCCGAACCAACCCATCTGGCTCCTCTCAACCTGGAGGAGGAGCGGCTCGACACCGAGCTCCTCCCGAATGGCAGAGCTCCTCATCCGATCTCTGAGTGAGAGCCCAGCCACCCTGCAGAGGAAGCTCATTTCGGTCGCTTGTACCCGCGATCTCATTCTTTCGGTCACCACCCACAGCTGGTTATCATGGTGAGGGTAGGAACGTAGATCCTGGTTACCATGGCGAGGGAAGGAATGTAGATCCTGGTTACCATGGTGAGGGTAGGAACGTAGATCCTGGTTACCATGGTGAGGGTAGGAACGTAGATCCTGGTTACCATGGTGAGGGTAGGAACGTAGATCCTGGTTACCATGGTGAGGGTAGGAACGTAGATCCTGATTACCGCGATGAGGGTAGGAACGTAGATCCTGGTTACCATGGTGAGGGTAGGAACGTAGATCCTGGTTACCATGGTGAGGGTAGGAACGTAGATCCTGGTTACCATGGTGAGGGTAGGAACGTAGATCCTGGTTACCATGGTGAGGGTAGGAACGTAGATCCTGGTTACCATGGTGAGGGTAGGAACGTAGATCCTGATTACCGTGATGAGGGTAGGAACGTAGATCCTGATTACCGTGATGAGGGTAGGAACGTAGATCCTGGTTACCATGGTGAGGGTAGGAACGTAGATCCTGGTTACCATGGTGAGGGAAGGAATGTAGATCCTGGTTACCATGGTGAGGGTAGGAACGTAGATCCTGGTTACCATGGTGAGGGTAGGAACGTAGATCCTGGTTACCATGGTGAGGGTAGGAACGTAGATCCTGGTTACCGCGATGAGGGTAGGAACGTAGATCCTGGTTACCATGGTGAGGGTAGGAACGTAGATCCTGGTAACCATGGTGAGGGTAGGAACGTAGATCCTGGTTACCTCGTTAGGGGTTAGAACATGAAACGATTGGTTGTTTAAGGGTTGCCACTCTGTTATTTTTACTGTTACTCCTTCTGCGGATGTGAAGCGGTCTTAGTGTGTTTCCTCATCTTGTGCCCAGGTGTCCACGTGTTCGGTTTGTGTGTGACGGCTCTGATCACCGATGTCCTCCAGCTCACCACCGGTCAGCATACTCCCTTCTGGTTGGACGTCTGCAGACCCAACCTGACCCACATCAACCTGTCCTCCTGTGACCACGCCTTCATTCTGGACGACATCTGCTCAGGCCAGGACCTGGGTCTGATCACCGCTGGCAGGTCGGTTCGGGACCAGATCTCATGCTCATGCCAGTCTGTAGTCTGGTTTTTAAACGTGTACTTTTATCTGTTTGGATACAGGAAGTCGTTTCCGTCCCAGCATGCAACACTTGCTGCTTTCGCTGCTGTTTACGTCTCGGTAAGTCTTCCTGATCTTCTATGATGTGAAACACTGAGCGGGTCGTAGGTACCCAGCAGGCCTTCAGCAGTGCTCCATTTTTACCAGTGATCAGGGGAAGATCCGTGGGCATGGGGAGTACAGATAGCCCCCCTTTTGGTCTACAAAATAAAAATAAAGAAGATGCCCCCAGCCCTCACGACTCCCCCATTTAAAAATTCCTGGATCCGCCCCTGGTGATTATTTTATGTTTTAAAAAAAGGCTAAACACCACTGATGAAAAACTTCACAATAAAAGCTTTTCTTGTGGTGAAAAGTCTCTTATTGTGAAAACAGCTGCGAGACATGAAACCTTGATAAAGACCGATTTAAACATAACATTGTTCCCCGAACCACCCCATCTGGCTTCTCTCGAACTGGAGCGGCTCGACGCCGAGCTCCTCCAGGATCTACGTTCCTACCCTCACCATGGTAACCAGGATCTATGTTCCTACCCTCACCATGGTAACCAGGATCTACGTTCATACCCTCACCATGGTAACCAGGATCTACGTTCCTACCCTCACCATGGTAACCAGGATCTACGTTCCTACCCTCACCATGGTAACCAGGATCTATGTTCCTACCCTCTCCATGGTAACCAGGATCTATGTTCCTACCCTCTCCATGGTAACCAGGATCTACGTTCCTACCCTCACCATGGTAACCAGGATCTATGTTCCTACCCTCACCGTGGTAACCAGGATCTATGTTCCTACCCTCACCGTGGTAACCAGGATCTACGTTCCTACCCTCACCGT
This sequence comes from Neostethus bicornis, assembly GCA_902685375.1. Lineage (NCBI taxonomy): Eukaryota > Metazoa > Chordata > Actinopteri > Atheriniformes > Phallostethidae > Neostethus > Neostethus bicornis. Next base: position 2,143,564 of record CACRXE010000006.1, on the reverse strand, counting down.
GGTAACCAGGATCTACGTTCCTACCCTCACCATGGTAACCAGGATCTAGGTTCCTATCCTCACCATGGTAACCAGCTGTGGGTGGTGACTGAAAGAATGAGATTGCAGATACAAGCGGCCGAAATGAGCTTCCTCCGCAGCGTGGCTGGGCTCTTACTGGGTAAGGAGCTCTACAAAAGCTGCATCCTGTTGGACAAACAGCCCTGTGGAATTTAAACTGGTCCCAATGAGCGCGTAGATTCTGGGCTGAGATTCCTTCTCAGATTGGAAATGATTTCTTCTACACTCGTTCAGGTGTTAATAGCTGTCCAATCAGCAGGTCTGAAAACGCCAGTGGCATAGACCGCCTTGGCGAACGCAGAGTGTACACGACGTTTTTCGAGCTGGCAGAACAAATTCTGTGTGGGATTTTAGTCTACCTGGCAACACGTGCTGGCTGGTGAAAACACACATTTCAAAATGTTCTATTTCCTTCAGTTTCTGAATGAGATCAGAATCCTGTGACCTTCCAGATCCTCTGTCTGTGTTTCAGATGTACTTCAACACCATGCTGACAGACTCCGCCAAGCTGCTGAAGCCCCTTCTGGTCTTTACCTTGGTTATGTTGGCCGTCTTGGCCGGCCTGACCCGGATCGTCCAGTTCAGGAACCACCCGGTGGACGTCTACTGTGGCTGGTTGCTAGGAGCCGCCATCGCTGTTTACCTGGTAACGTGTTCCTACGGTTCTACTGCTTCTGATACTCATGGTGCTTCGTTTATAAAACATGATCACGTTAAGAGAAGTCAGAAGCTGTCAACCTGGGGACAGACGCTGAAGGGAACTGAGGACACACACACACACACACACACACACACACACTCCCCATCACAGGACCTCCTCAGTAGAGGTAACAATGATTCAGGTTAAGATCCACCGCTTCGGTTTCAGCAGCAGGAACAAATCTCTTGAACCACTAGATACTGTATATAGATAGATAGACAGACAGGTTGGTTAGGTAGGTATTTAGGTAGGTAGATTGCGACTTTTTGTGACTTTTTTTGCGACTTTTTTAGAAACAACTGTCTTTTTTCACGTTTTTTTTCCTCAAAAAACGCAAAAAAAGTCACAAAAAAGTCAAAAAGCAACTTTTTTTAGTCAAAAAATTGCGAAAAAGTGACAAATTTTTTTCCAAAAACTCTAAAAAAAAGTCGCTTCGCAACTTTTTTTAGTCAAAAACTCGCAAAAAAACAACAAAAAAACAACTTTTTTTTCTCCGAAAAAACTCACAAAAAAGTCGCAAAAAAGTCACCAAGCGACTTTTTTTAGTCAAAAAATTGCAAAAAAGTGACAAAATTTTTCCCAAAAACTCTAAAAAAAAGTCGCTTTGCGACTTTTTTAGTCAAAAAAATCACGACAAAAAAGTCGACAAAGAAGCGAGTTTTTTTAGTCGAAAAATCACAAAAAAGTGACAAAAAAAGTCGCTTCATAACTTTTTTTAGTCGAAAACTTGCAAAAAAACGACTTTTTTGCTTTTATGCAAAAAAGTCGCATAAAAGCGACTTTTTTATTCGCTTCGCGACTTTTTTTAGTCAAAAGTTTGCAAAAAAATTGCGAAAAATTGTTAGGTAGGCGGATAGGTAGGTAGGTAGCGACACAAAGAAGTCACTTCGCGACTGTTTTTAGTCAAAAAATTGCGAAAAAGTGACATAAAAAGTGACAAAAAGTGTCAAAAGTTCGCAAAAAAATTGCGAATAATGGGTAGATAGGTAGGTAGGCAGGTGGATGGATGGGTGGATGGATGGACGGGTAGGTAGGTAGGCATCTCAGTGAGCGCAGTCTGGTTCTCACAGAGCTCCTCTGTTTGGAAAAGAACGTGTGCAGCGGGTGACTCTGATTGGACAGGACAGATCTTAACTTGGCCAATGTCCTCTGCTCCACCACCTTCTCCATGCAGTCCAGACCAAGTCCAACCACGGAGCCAGCCTTTTGAATGATGGGATCCAGCTTCTGAGGGTCCTTTTTCCTCACACTGCCGTCCTGGGACCACTGCCTTAGTTGGCCCACATGTACACCAACACCTGCCCGCCGTGTTCTAGGGTTCCAAATAGAATGATAATAAGGAGATCGTTGATCAGTGTGTTTTCATTCCAGGGTGTGTACGCAGTTGGGAACTTCCTGCCCAGCGAGGAACCCCCTCGGACTTCCCCACCTCCTCTTACTCTGAGAGAACCTCCTCTGTCCTCGCTGCCTAACATCAGCCAATCAGCAATCAGCAACAGTCACCATGGTAACGCCTTGTTTCTCTCTGCTTGATTCCATCATGTTTTCAAACCTGTGCTCTCTCCTGATAGGCCATCACACGCTGGCTCCCAGCAAACAAGAACCAATCATCACCAGGACCTCCTCTCACACCCTGACCCCCGATCAGGCCGGACCCATCCTGACCAGGAGCTCCTCCTACCGAGAGCCGTCGCTTAGTAACATGAAGAGAGCCAGCGCAGAGGTGGAGGTCCTCGGTCCGTCCAGTCCTCTCGGTAACCGGGACAACATGATGACCTTCAATAGCAGCACGTTGCCCAGGTAACGGAACTAACCGGTTCAGGTCGGGGATTGGTTGATCCAGGAAGGTGCAAAGACTAGGAGCTAGCTTTTTAAATCCACACCCCTTGTGATGCAGTCCAGTTCACATGGCAACCATCTTCCTAACTAGGAACTCGCTTTTTGGAGCCATACCAGGCTACCAGGGAAACCTGGCTGGAAGAGATGGTATGACCCGATGAGAAAGTCTGGGGTGATTGCCCTTTAAATAGGCAGCAGGGTCAACAGGTGGGTGGCATCAGATTCATCACCCCCAGGTGTCTCAATCAGGGTGATGATGGAAGGTCAAGCGCTCCCTCTGGCGGCAGGTGAGGAGATCATGACACTTTTTGAAGCCACACGCCCCTAGTGATGCAGTATGAGTACACATGGCAACCACCTTCCTAACTAGGAACTAGCTTTTTGAAGCCACACCCCCCTAGTGATTCAGTATGAGTACACATGGCAACCACCTTCCTAACAAGGTTTTTGAAGCCACACCCCCTAGTGATGCAGTATGAGTACACATGGCAACCACCTTCCTAACTAGGAACTAGCTTTTTAAAGCCACACCCCCTAGTGATGCAGTATGAGTACACATGGCAACCACCTTCCTAACTAGGAACTAGCTTTTTGAAGCCACACCCCCCTAGTGATTCAGTATGAGTACACATGGCAACCACCTTCCTAACAAGGTTTTTGAAGCCACACCCCCTAGTGATGCAGTATGAGTACACATGGCAACCACCTTCCTAACTAGGTTTTTGAAGCCACACCCCCCTAGTGATGCAGTATGAGTACACATGGCAACCACCTTCCTAACTAGGAACTAGCTTTTTGAAGCCACACCCCCCTAGTGATTCAGTATGAGTACACATGGCAACCACCTTCCTAACAAGGTTTTTGAAGCCACACCCCCTAGTGATGCAGTATGAGTACACATGGCAACCACCTTCCTAACTAGGTTTTTGAAGCCACACCCCCCTAGTGATGCAGTATGAGTACACATGGCAACCACCTTCCTAACTAGGAACTAGCTTTTTAAAGCCACACCCCCCTAGTGATGCAGTATGAGTACACATGGCAACCACCTTCCTAACTAGCTTTTTGAAGCCACACCCCCCTAGTGATGCAGTATGAGTACACATGGCAACCACCTTCCTAACTAGCTTTTTGAAGCCACACCCCCTCGTGATGCAGTATGAGTACACATGGCAACCACCTTCCTAACTAGCTTTTTGAAGCCACACCCCCCTAGTGATGCAGTCTGTGTTCACATGGCAACCACCTTCCTAACTAGGAACTAGCTTTTTGAAGCCACACCCCCCTAGTGATGCAGTCTGTGTTCACATGGCAACCACCTTCCTAACTAGGAACTAGCTTTTTGAAGCCACACCCCCCTAGTGATGCAGTATGAGTACACATGGCAACCACCTTCCTAACTAGCTTTTTGAAGCCACACCCCCCTAGTGATGCAGTATGAGTACACATGGCAACCACCTTCCTAACTAGGAACTAGCTTTTTAAAGCCACACCCCCTAGTGATGTAGTATGAGTACACATGGCAACCACCTTCCTAACTAGCTTTTTGAAGCCACACCCCCTCGTGATGCAGTATGAGTACACATGGCAACCACCTTCCTAACTAGCTTTTTGAAGCCACACCCCCCTAGTGATGCAGTCTGTGTTCACATGGCAACCACCTTCCTAACTAGGAACTAGCTTTTTGAAGCCACACCCCCCTAGTGATGCAGTCTGTGTTCACATGGCAACCACCTTCCTAACTAGGAACTAGCTTTTTGAAGCCACACCCCCCTAGTGATGCAGTATGAGTACACATGGCAACCACCTTCCTAACTAGGAGCTAGCTTTTTAAGTTCAGGTTGAACTCCATAACAACTTCCTAGTTTCTATATTAAACCTTAAGGCAGGTAGTTGCCATGGTGACCCACATTCTACCCAGCTCAGAGCCAACTGTAGAGCAGTGGTGAATGAAGTACTCACTTTTTCTACTTAAGTAAAAGTACAAAAGTAATTGGTGTAAATTTGACTTTTTAAATAAAAAGTAAAAGTATTTGACCATAATTTAAATGTTATTTTATGTGCTGTAGGGTCACAAATAAATACTGTAAGGGGGCGGATCCAAGAAGAGGGGGCGTGGTCGCCACCTCCTCCCCTTCCCACCCCTTGTCCCTCCTCTAGTCCACAGGAAAAAAAAAAAAGAAGAAAGGAAAGAGGACTAGTCAAGCTATCCCCTTAAAGGGCCAGCGAATGGGCACCAAAATGCAGGAAAATTACTCTTATTTTTCAAAATGTTTTGGGAGGGAGCGGGCGAGGGGGCGCCCAGTCCTTCTATACTGGTTTTGTCAATGACATCACGCCCCGCCTCGCCCCCTTTAGAAAATCCTAAAACCGCCCCTGCTCTGTGTAACGATGGCTCAACTTTTTATTTAAAAGGAAACACAACGATCTTCTGACTCTTTTTAATTTTTTTATATTTAATGTTAGTTTTTTAGTGAAAGATGTTTACTCTTGATTCTGATTGGTCCTCGATTCATTACTTCTTCCTCTTGGAAACCGTAGCCAATCAACTGCTTTCTCTACAAGTTGATTTTGACGATGCGGCTTCAAGATATGCCAAAAAAAAAACTGTATATTTTTCAAATTCCTGACCGAAAATGTAACAAAAACTTATAAACAGACTTTTAAAAAGTAACGGAGTAAAAGTAAAAGTACAGATATTTGCTCTAAAAATGTAGTGAAGTAAAAGTCTCAAATTTTCTTCAAAATGAGCGGTGCGCTCTATCTGATTTGTGATTGGTGGACGTATTAGAGAACCATCAGGCTGACGCAGTTGAAAACATGAGAATGTTAAAGGGTGAAGTGTGTGTGTGGATTATGTTTAAAAGAACAGGTGTGTGTTTTATGCAGAACATTGCTGTTTTAAAAACACTGAAAATGGAAAAGAGACGCTTATGAAGCTCAGTTTAAACTGATGGCGATCAGCAGCGCCGGGCGAGTTACGCCACAGTTTGCCAGTGGATTGTAGATGCTTGGGCTAACGTGTCTGCTGGCACTGTTGTCCGAGCTTTCCCAAAAGCAGGCATCATTTCCGAGGAGCTGCACGGTTCAGAAAGTGACTCTGACAGTGAGGAAAGTGAACCTGCGAGGTTGGATTTAGAGCAGCTGTTAGATTCAGAACCAGAGGATGAGGACTTGGATGGATTTAATAAATGACTTTATGACGACTGTAAATAATATTTAAATAAAACCAACCAAACTCAGTTTTACTCCCGATCCATTTTAAATGCACACGTGTGTGTGCGTATGCGCGTCTATGTGTATGTGTGTGTTGTTATAAGAGCACGCAAAATTTGGACTGCGCCTTTTAATATGGTGCGCCCTATGATTGTGAAAATACGGGATCTGAATCTGTATTCTTATGTAATTTGATAAACAAGAGACGGCTGTGTTTGAATGGGCAGGGGCATCGATGCCAACCGACTCTCTTCTGTCACTAAAACCTTCTCCTCCATCAGATCTCACGGTGGTTCCTCTCACGAGGAAGGCCGTAACCCACGGCGACACGCCTCCATCCACACCTCCATGGACTCCACGCGGTCGAAGCAGCTTCTCAGCCAATGGAAGAACAAGAACGACAACAGGAAGCTGTCCATGCAGGTGATGGACGGGATCAGACCCGCTTCGCTTTCCTCTCCGCAGAGAAGCATGGAGATGCGCTGCTCCTCAGAACCACCTGCAATGGTCCTGGAGGCCGAGCTTCGCGCCGGGAGCCAGATGTTCCCGCCACCCCAGGAGGCGGAGCTACGAGTCGGGGCTCACATCCCAGCGCAGTACATGAAACTAGCTGCAAGCTCCGTCCCTGTGGCTAACCACCTGGTGCTGAATGGCAGCAGCGGGATGGTCGGAGGGCCGACGAGGGTCTCCGCTCAATCCCGACCGGGATCGTCGCAGCTCGTGCACATTCCTGAGGAGGAAAATCCTGCCTGTAAAGACCCCGAGAGCGAATCAGAGGACAGCATGATGGATGGGGGCGGGTCAGTGAGGGAAAAATGGCTGCGAGTGACGGAAAAGACGAGCATCCCCTGCAGGCCGCTCAGTGCAGGAGGTCAGCCCCGCCTCATGCAGGTCAGTCCCACTGTGTTTACATTTACACCAGACTCTCTGTCTCCATGGAAACAGTCTGACCACTCACCCCACTGTGGGCACTGTGGGTACTGCCGCCTTCACTTCTGATGCTAATTTAGAAGCTAATGCTAACGACAGCAGTTCTCTCAACCTGGAGGAGGAGCGGCTCGACACCGAGCTCCTCCCGGATGGCAGAGCTCCTCACCCGATCTCTGAGTGAGAGCACAGCCACCCTGCGGAGGAAGCTCATTTCGGCCGCTTGTACCCGCGATCTCATTCTTTCGGTCACCACCCACAGCTGGTTACCACGGTGAGGGTAGGAACGTAGATCCTGGTTACCATGGTGAGGGTAGGAACGTAGATCCTGGTTACCACGGTGAGGGTAGGAACATAGATCCTGGTTACCATGGTGAGGGTAGGAACGTAGATCCTGGTTACCATGGTGAGGGTAGGAACGTAGATCCTGGTTACCATGGTGAGGGTAGGAACGTAGATCCTGGTTACCATGGTGAGGGTAGGAACGTAGATCCTGGTTACCATGGTGAGGGTAGGAACGTAGATCCTGGTTACCATGGTGATGGTAGGAAGGTAGATCCTGGTTACCATGGTGAGGATAAGAACATAGATCCTGGTTACCATGGTGAGGGTAGGAACATAGATCCTGGTTACCATGGTGAGGGTAGGAACGTAGATCCTGGTTACCATGGTGATGGTAGGAAGGTAGATCCTGGTTACCATGGTGAGGATAGGAACATAGATCCTGGTTACCATGGTGAGGGTAGGAACATAGATCCTGGTTACCATGGTGAGGGTAGGAACGTAGATCCTGGTTACCATGGTGAGGGTAGGAACGTAGATCCTGGTTACCATGGTGAGGGTAGGAACATAGATCCTGGTTACCATGGTGAGGGTAGGAACATAGATCCTGGTTACCATGGTGAGGGTAGGAACATAGATCCTGGTTACCATGGTGAGGGTAGGAACATAGATCCTGGTTACCATGGTGAGGGTAGGAACATAGATCCTGGTTACCATGGTGAGGGTAGGAACGTAGATCCTGGTTACCATGGTGATGGTAGGAAGGTAGATCCTGGTTACCATGGTGAGGATAGGAACATAGATCCTGGTTACCATGGTGAGGGTAGGAACATAGATCCTGGTTACCATGGTGAGGGTAGGAACGTAGATCCTGGTTACCATGGTGAGGGTAGGAACGTAGATCCTGGTTACCATGGTGAGGGTAGGAACGTAGATCCTGGTTACCATGGTGAGGGTAGGAACATAGATCCTGGTTACCATGGTGAGGGTAGGAACATAGATCCTGGTTACCATGGTGAGGGTAGGAACGTTGATCCTGGTTACCATGGTGAGTGTAAGGACGTGGATCCTGGTTACCATGGTGAGGGTAGGAACATAGATCCTGGTTACCATGGTGAGGGTAAGGACGTAGATCCTGGTTACCATGGTGAGGGTAGGAACGTAGATCCTGGTTACCATGGTGAGGGTAGGAACGTAGGACCCTGTCCCTGTCCTGCAGGGGGCAGTCCACCCTCTTCCGGGTCTCGGATTTCCGGAATCATTTCCGTCTTCTCATCATTAAGAAAGTTTGTGTTGGGCGTATGCCAGCCTGGTGACGTTTTTCAGACTGGGTGTAAATGCCATCTTCTTTTGTTTGGTCGTGCCAGGTCATCTCTTTATCCAAACAGCAAGGTCTGCTCCATTCGCCACGCTCAGAGGATGGAGGATCAGTCCGGTACCGAGCGCTCACCGACCAGGACCCCTCGCCTCCAGCATCCACCACTGGTACGGTAGGAGGTCTGTAAACCTTCTCTCTGTTACGATGATGTTTTTAAACCAATGCCAACACAGTGTCCTTCAGGGACTCCTTTAGGGGGGTACTGTGGGGTATGAAGTCTCAGAGTCCTTGGCACAAGCAGTCCGGTCGCTGTATGACTGGTGCTAAGCTAAGACTTGTGGACTATGTGGTGCTGTTGGCATCACCGAGCCGGGATCTCACGGCGACAGAGAACGCCTTGGAATCCTTCCGGGTGAGCTGGGGGATACAGCCAGGGGGAGGGAGGCTTGGGCTGTTGCCCCCTCGACCCGGCCCTGGATAAGCGGAAGAAAACAGATCATGGAATCATATGTTAAATTTGAATCTTGCCCGAAAACCAGGAAGTAGGCTCCGGCATTCCCTGCAACCTCATCCCAGACAAACTAGACATGCCAAGTCTGCCGCCCACCCTCCAAGGCTAATAAAACTCCCTCATGATGTACCCACTAGTGCATTCCATGAACATGATTAGGTATAATGAGGCTAAGCACATGGCACCTCCTGCTGCTGCAGCTGTGCATCTGAAAGCCGCTAGTAGCGATCTGCATGGTCTACTCAATAGATGCCCTCTCACCACACAGTCTCTAGACCAATCAGCATGGCCGCTCTCACCACACTGTCTCTAGACCAATCAGCATGGCCGCTCTCACCACACTGTCTCTAGACCAATCTGCATGGCCGCTCTCACCACACTGTCTCTAGACCAATCAGCATGGCCGCTCTCACCACACTGTCTCTAGACCAATCAGCATGGCCGCTCTCGCCACACTGTCTCTAGACCAATCAGCATGGCCGCTCTCGCCAACTGTCTCTAGACCAATCAGCATGGCCGCTCTCACCACACTGTCTCTAGACCAATCAGCATGGCCGCTCTCGCCACACTGTCTCTAGACCAATCAGCATGGCCGCTCTCACCACACTGTCTCTAGACCAATCAGCATGGCCGCTCTCGCCACACTGTCTCTAGACCAATCAGCATGGCCGCTCTCGCCACACTGTCTCTAGACCAATCAGCATGGCCGCTCTCACCACACTGTCTCTAGACCAATCAGCATGGCCGCTCTCGCCACGGTTTTGTACACTTTTCCTTTCAATTAATCTAAAACTCTTCTATCACACGTCACACCTGATACTTTCCTCCACCCGTTGCAGCCTGCCAGCACACGCGTCTTCGCCTCTTTTCCACACTCTCAATTGATCGTTAGTACTTAAAATCTTCCACCTTTTTTCTCTCTTCTCCCTGTAACCTCACTTCTCAAAAAAACTGTATGAGTTTAAACAGAGGTCGTTACAGCCCGATGAAAGCTTAACGAGTCAGACGGAGGACAGTAGAAAGGATTTCATGTACCGTTCCTTTAAGCAGCGGGTGGGAGGAGTCTGTTACTGAAGCTGCTCTTCTGGTGGTTCACAGATTCATGGAGTGTTTAGGAGGGGTTCAACATGATCAATCTCTCCCTCAACACCTGCTCCACGCAGGCGAGGAGTCAGCCAATCAGAGATTCAGCCTCTGTTGGCGTTCATAATTAGCCAATCAGACGAGTAGGGGTCTCAAAGTGTACCCTCTTTCTCTAGCTCCATAAAGTGACCTTAAGTGTGAACCCTGCCAGGACCACATATCCTGGTTCTGTAACTTTGTCCGTCACAGTCTGGACCAATGAGCTGTAGTTTTGTTGTCCCTTTTGGTCCAATCAGAGTAGAGCATTCTCAAAGTTCTTCCTGGGGGTTGGGATAGCTCAGTTTGGTTCAATCCCAAACCCAGAGTTCATGCCGAGGTGTCTTTGAGCGAGATACGGACCCTCCGTGTCAGCATGCCAGCTTCCCCAATCAGGTATGAGTGTGTGGGTGAATGTGGGCTACGATGTAACGCCCTTTGAGTGCCAACGTAGGTAGAAAAGAGCTGGCAAAGTAGAGGATTAAAGACCCCTGATATTCTTCTGGTCTTCCAGGTGGATTGGAGAGGAGTGGGAGCATCGTCCGTGTGGAAGCCCACCCTGAGTCCCGCCAGCACAAACCGGTGGTGAAACCTCCGAGCACAGACGGGAGCGGCTCGTGGCGATGGAAACCTCCAGAGCAACGAGCGTCTCTACGACAGAACACCTTCACCATGAACGACCTGAACAGGCACGCGGAGAGCTGTGATTCGCTGAGGGATGGGGGCTCTGTGGACGGGAGGAGGAGCGTAACAGGGACGGAGTCAGATGGCGGAGGCGGCGGGGGCGTTTACATCAGCCATGCCCACGTGGTGCATCCGTTACATCCTGGAAACCAACACAACTTCCAGCATTTTAATCCCAACAGCACCCCGCAGACCGTCACCTTCGCCCCTCCTTTTCACCCGCATCCCCACGCCGTCACCACCATCAGGGTCACGCCCGTAGAGGCCGCGGCTGCCAGCAGCGACGGCGGCTCAGACAGCCAATCAGCTGCTTCGTCTAGCCGGGAATCCAGTCTGAGGAGGAAGAGCGGCGGCCCGGGTGGAGGACACTTCCCTGACCGCGGTCCGACACCCGACCTCCACCACAACCACCGCCCCAGCGAGGACGGCCCCTCCCTGGACGGCGACAGCTCCAGTCGTTTCCACGAGAACCTGCGAAGTTTCCAAGAGAACCCCATCCAGCCCATTTACCCCAACAGGCCGGGGCTTTACGGGCGTCCGGGCCCAACACCGCCACCCACTTTACCCCGCCCCATCCTGACTCACACTCACACGCCACCCCCAAACATGGGCTTGGCCTATAAGGAATGAAGGGCTCTGTTTATCCAATCACCTTCTGAGTAGAACCGCTTAAAGATCCAGTTCAGCAGAATGCGGTTTCTTAGAGTAACCATGGCAACCACTCCCCCCTCCTCCACCTGAACCGGTTCTCCGGGTCGAGGGTCCGGGGTCTCATCTGTTTTTGCCTTTTCATCATGAACTGCTGGACAGTTATGACCACATAGAGATTCTGCGATGCCACGGCAACGGGTCCAGTCTCATCCCTCCGTCATTTGACCGGTCTCGCCCCCAAAGATGGCGTGCCCAGTATTATTGTGACGTGTTTGTACCTGTGGGCGGCCATGTTGGCGACTCACTGCCTGAACCAGCTTTAGGTCGTGGTGGATTGTTACATGTTTAATATTATGGGATGTTTATTGTGTTGAAATCTATTATAATTTTTTTTTATTAGAAGTGCTGCATCTCATGTTGGACGTGTATAAACGATTTTTACGGTGGTCAGTGAACGCAACGTTTGAAATTAAATTTTTTTTTTGTTTGTTTACGGTTGCCAGGACGACCAGTGAGAACTACCCAGGTAGGCCTGGTGATATCCGTCTCATTTTATCTGGTTTAACACGGTTCCTGAACTTCGGCAGCTAAACTAAATATTTTACATAAAAACTTTGATCAAAACGCACAAATAATAATGTATAAAAGTAAAAAAAAAAAAGTTATTTAAGCTAAAGTTTAGAAAGTAAAACATTAAAACACTGCTCGGCCAATCAAACGCTTCCTGGTTTCTACCATGCCAACATGTTTATCTCCATCCGGTGTGGCAGAAATAAAGGAACCCCTGCCAAGCCTTCTCGATCACATACCAAAGACGCCCGATGAGGTGACGGTCTGAACGCTATAGAATGAAACCAGGTTAGGGTGAGGGTAGAACGTAGATCCTGGTTACCATGGTGAGGGTAGAACGTAGATCCTGGTTACCACGGTGAGGGTAGGAACATAGATCCTGGTTACCATGGTGAGGGTAGAACGTAGATCCTGGTTACCATGGTGAGGGTAGGAACATAGATCCTGGTTACCATGGTGAGGGTAGAACGTAGATCCTGGTTACCATGGTGAGGGTAGAACGTAGATCCTGGTTACCATGGTGAGGGTAGGAACATAGATCCTGATTACCATGGTGAGGGTAGGAACGTAGATCCTGGTTACCACGGTGAGGGTAGGAACGTAGATCCTGGTTACCACGGTGAGGGTAGGAACGTAGATCCTGGTTACCATGGTGAGGGTAGGAACATAGATCCTGGTTACCATAGTGAGGGTAGAAACGTAAATCCTGGTTACCATGGTAAGGGTAGGAATGTAGATCTGGTTACCACGGTGAGGGTAGGAACGTAGATCCTAGTTACCATGGTGAGGGTAGGAACATAGATCCTGGTTACCATGGTGAGGGTAGGAACGTAGATCCTTGTTACCGTGGTGAGGGTAGGAACGTAGATCCTGGTTACCATGGTGAGGGTAGGAACATAGATCCTGGTTACCATGGTGAGGGTAGGAACATAGATCCTGGTTACCTTGGTGAGGGTAGGAACGTAGATCCTAGTTACCATGGTGAGGGTAGGAACGTAGATCCTGGTTACCGTGGTGAGGGTAGGAACGTAGATCCTAGTTACCATGGTGAGGGTAGGAACGTGGATCCTGGTTACCATGGTGAGGGTAGGAACATAGATCCTGGTTACCTTGGTGAGCGTAGGAACGTAGATCCTAGTTACCATGGTGAGGGTAGGAATGTAGATCCTGGTTACCATGGTGAAGGTAGGAACATAGATCCTGGTTACCGTGGTGAGGGTAGGAACATAGATCCTTGTTACCATGGTGAGGGTAGGAACGTAGATCCTGGTTACCATGGTGAGGGTAGGAACGTAGATCCTGGTTACCATGGTGAGGGTAGGAACGTAGATCCTGGTTACCATGGTGAGGGTAGGAACGTAGATCCTGGTTACCATGGTGAAGGTAGGAATGTAGATCCTGGTTACCATGGTGAGGATAGGAACGTAGATCCTGGTTACCATGGTGAGGGTAGGAATGTAGATCCTGGTTACCATGGTGAAGGTAGGAATGTAGATCCTGGTTACCATGGTGAGGGTAGGAATGTACTGTAGATCCTGGTTACCATGGTGAGGGTAGGAACATAGATCCTGGTTACCATGGTGAGGGTAGGAACATAGATCCTGGTTACCATGGTGAGGGTAGGAAGGTAGATCCTGGTTACCATGGTGAGGGTAGGAACGTAGATCCTGGTTACCATGGTGAGGGTAGGAATGTAGATCCTGGTTACCATGGTGAAGGTAGGAACGTAGATCCTGGTTACCATGGTGAGGGTAGGAATGTAGATCCTGGTAACCAGGGTGCCCGTCTACTGAATGACGACAGGTCGTTCAGATCATCGGGTTTAATTTGACCAGATTTTTAAGTGATTGATTATTTCAGCCACATTTCATTAGTCCTTGTTTCAGCAGGGATTAAAACCCTCACCTCGAGCCGTAGATAATCCCATCCAGGGATTACCCACATGGAGGCGTTTAGTTTCTATTTAGTGCCATCCTGGAGGTGGGTTTTTTTGGCCTGGCAGTGAAGCACAAATAACTATTACCGGTTATTTAAAATGAATGTAAAGACGATTTAAAACAGATGTATTTTATATAAACTCATTTAAACTTTTAAAGTCCGACAGTATTAATGATTAACAGATATTTACAGTGCATGTGACATATCAAATGACTGTAGTGCAATACGTGTCCACCGGGGGGAATCAGACCGGAGGTGCCCAACCAGTCACCGGTCGATTGGATCCAAAGTCGACCGCCAAGTGGGAAAAAAAAATTTGGTATTAGGTCAATGTTTTCCGAATTTGACCTTCTTCTTTCGGCATTACCCTTCAGGGGCAGCAAGTCAGTTTCCTCCAGCTAACCCTATCTGGTGCAGCTTCTGGAGACAGTGTGGTGAGAGCGGCCATGCTGATTGGTCTAGAGACAGTGTGGTGAGAGCGGCCATGCTGATTGGTCTAGAGACAGTGTGGTGAGAGCGGCCATGCTGATTGGTCTAGAGACAGTGTGGTGAGAGCGGCCATGCTGATTGGTCTAGAGACAGTGTGGTGAGAGCGGCCATGCTGATTGGTGTAGAGACAGTGTGATGAGAGCGGCCATGCTGATTGGTCTAGAGACAGTGTGGTGAGAGCAACCATGCTGATTGGTCTAGAGACAGTGTGGTGAGAGCGGCCATGCTGATTGGTCTACAGACAGTGTGGTAAGAGCGGCCATGCTGATTGGTCTAGAAATAGCGTGGTGAGAGCGGCCATGCTGATTGGTGTAGAGACAGTGTGATGAGAGCGGCCATGCTGATTGGTCTAGAGACAGTGTGATGAGAGCGGCCATGCTGATTGGTCTAGAGACAGCGTGGTGAGAGCGGCCATGCTGATTGGTCTAGAGACAGTGTGGTGAGAGCGGCCATGCTGATTGGTCTAGAGACAGTGTGGTGAGAGCGGCCATGTTGATTGGTCTAGAGACAGTGTGGTGAGAGCGGCCATGCTGATTGGTCTAGAGACAGTGTGGTGAGAGCGGCCATGCTGATTGGTCTAGAAACAGTAGCACTGATTCAAAGACAGGAAACAGAGATGTTTGTAGCAGAGATGAAGATGCTGAGGATCTCTCTGGGAGTGACCAGGATGGACAGGATCAGAGGAACAGCACATGTTAGAGGTTTTAAAGTCAGAGAGGTCAGACTGAGATGGTTTGGACATGTGCAGAGGAGAGAGAGAGAGTACATCAGAAGAAGGATGCTGGGTTTGGAACCACCAGGAAAGAGGACTAGAGGAAGACCAAAGAGGAGGTTCATGGATACAGTGAAGGAAGACATGAAGATAGTTGGTGTGACTGAAGAGGATGCAGGAGATAGGGTTAGATGGAGGAAATGTTAGATGGGCGTTAGTGGAGTGGTTCCTACCCTCACCGTGGATCCTGGTTGCCATGGTGAGGGTAGGAACGTAGATCCCGGTTACCATGGTGAGGGTAGGAATGTAGATCCTGGTTACCATGGTGAGGGTAGGAACGTAGATCCTGGTTACCATGGTGAGGGTAGGAATGTAGATCCTGGTTACCATGGTGAGGGTAGGAACGTAGATCCTGGTTACCATGGTGAGGGTAGGAACATAGATCCTGGTTACCATGGTGAGGGTAGGAACGTAGATCCTGGTTACCATGGTGAGGGTAGGAACGTAGATCCTGGTTACCATGGTGAGGGTAGGAATGTAGATCCTGGTTACCCCTGGAGGGAGATGACATAAGAAGAAGGAGACCAATCGAACGCAGTGTTTTTCAACCATTTTTTATACCAAGGTAGATTTTTCTATTGAAAAAAAAAATACTGATTCACACAAACAACCAAAAATCTTGAATTTCTTGCAGAAAATGTGAGATTTTAATTAAAATCCGCCATTTTTTGCTTTAAAACGCAACCTATTCTTTCTCTTAAAGTCTCAAACACATGTAGAAACTCCGCCCCACCAGATGGGGCAGTGTTTGGGAGGGAAGCAGAGAAGAATGAGTTGCTATGGTTACAGTAAGCAACCAATCGCAGGACAGTGCTGTCTGTCTCTAACTAAAATGAGGAGATTTAATTCTGAAAAACATGAATAAATACGCTTTAATTAATCATTTAATTTTATTTGCACAAACAAGCGCAACCAGAACAATCTTCGGTATCCCGAAAATTCCCAATTGAGATCCCGATCACCGCCGTGGGATCATTTGCGCGCGGCACACCTGACGATCTCTCGCGGTACACTCGTGTGCTGCGGAACACCGGTTGAAAAACGCTGATCTGGCGGAGTCTGTGACGTGAGAGCACGTTGTTAAGCCTGTTCTCTATAAGCAGTGCCTGCTGCTGGAGTGGCCCCTCCCCTTCGCAAAGTGCTGCGTGCACGTAAATAATGCCGGTATGTGTGCGCGCATGCGTGGTTCGGGCACCCCGGTTCAGAACGTTCTGTTTTCATCCAAAAAACGATGAAATCAGTTTAAAAACGAATCTCATTTAAACTTAAATCCAGATTAAATTTTAATGTAATTTAATAAAATTATCGTTAAAAAGTGATCGTTTAAGTTTTTTCATGTAAACTTACTTTTTTTTAAAAACAAATTAATCTTCAGATTTAATTGTTTTTTGTGGGTTTTAACAGATTTTTGGAGGATTTTAGGATTATTATTTTTTTTATATATAAAAATTCTAAAAGTTCGACTTTATTTTTGTTGGATTTATTTGGTTTGATTGTTTTTTGTGGATTTTTGAGGGAATTCAATGTTTTTGTTGATTTTATTTATTTATTTTTTAAATTTTCTTTTGCTGAGTTTTGACGATGTTTGTTTATTTTATTGTTGTTGTTTTTTTAATTTTATTGTTTTTATTGAATTTTTTTGTCTGTTTAAAAAAATCTAACCATTTTTGTTGGATTTTATTTATTTTATTTTTTTCTGATTTTTTTTTTTTTTTTACCATTTTGTTTATTTTTCTCCATTTTGTGTTTGTTTGTTTGTTTTTTTTGGTTTTAATTTTTTTTTTTAACTTTTGAGGCTCCTTTGATTTTTTTTTTTAATGGATTTTTTTGATGGTTTGATGGTTGTTTATTTTTTATTTTTTGTGGGTTTTATTTATTCATGTTGGAATTTATTGAATTTTTTAGGTAAAACATTTAAAACGTGTGAATTTTTTGTGATTCAAACATTTATTTTAATTTTTTAAACATAAAAACAAACTTTTCTTTAAAAACAGATTGATTTTAATTCAAAGTTTTAACGTGAATTTTTTTCTGGCTTTTGATTGGTTGCAGATTATTTACTAGTGGATTATTCTAAGCTTTGATTGGTGTGTTTGTGAGTGACGTCAGGCTGCTGATCAGATGTTTGCAGGTGTTTGTTTTTTTTAAGAGTGACGCTTCATTCTGTTAAACTTCAGACTGGATGTAAAACAGGGGTTCAAACTCTGGTCCGCGGGGGCCGGTGTCCAATCCCAAACCGCCCACTTGAGCTCATGATCCCTGACATGCGCGTTCCCGCGAGCAGCTAGAGAATCCGGTGGTGTCCCACCCGAAAGTGTTCAAGTGATCGGGGCCATTTTTGATCAGGATCTACGATCCTACCCTCACCATGGTAACCAGGATCTATGTTCTTACCCTCACCATGGTAACCAGGATCTACATTCCTACCCTCACCATGGTAACCAGGATCTATGTTCCTACCCTCACCATGGTAACCAGGATCTACATTCCTACCCTCACCATGGTAACCAGGATCTACGTTCCTACCCTCACCATGGTAACCAGGATCTACATTCCTACCATCACCATGGTAACCAGGATCTACCCACCATGGTAACCAGGATCTACATTCCTACCCTCACCATGGTAACCAGGATCTACATTCCTACCCTCACCATGGTAACCAGGATCTACCTTCCTACCCTCACCATGGTAACCAGGATCTACATTCCTACCCTCACCATGGTAACCAGGATCTACATTCCTACCCTCACCATGGTAACCAGGATCTACGTTCCTACCCTCACCATGGTAACCAGGATCTATGTTCCTACCCTCACCATGGTAACCAGGATCTATGTTCCTACCCTCACCATGGTAACCAGGATCTGTGTTGATGAGCGGAAGACGACGGAACAAAACGAACACTTGGATCTCTTGACGCCTCTCATACTTGAGCGCTTACGGACGTGACGTCATGTAGTCTATAATGGCTCAGGAACACGCATGCGCAAGTGGTCGGTTTGTGACTGAGGGACCTAAACCCTTCAGGACCAGAGTGTGACGCCCCCTGCTGGAGAAGGACCTGTAGATATGTGTATAACCTCTGCGCTGTGCTAATGCTAACTAGCTGTAATCCACGCGATCCGTTCATGTTCGGATTTTTAACGTGTTTGATGATTTTAACGGTTTATCGGCGGCACAAAGAAACGAGATTTTATTCCCAGTTTTACCGGGAATGATTCTTCCGGAGGTTTTTTTTTTTCTAACTTTTTATCGTCTTTATTAAACTTTTATAAACATCTGGTTCCGCCGTGGAGATTAAAACCCGTATGGAACAACATGGGGGGATTTTATAGGTTTGCACATGCGCATCAGACGTTTCTATGGAAACAGGAGTTTGTAAACTGTGACGTGTCCTCTGCATGGGTCTCTCTCTCTTTCCCCCCTCCTCTCGCTCTCTCTGACTGTGTGTACAGATCTGTAAACAGTCAGGTTTTTTAGTCTTGTTTTTTTTTTTGTAGTCCAACAATAAAAACCATCTTTCATCGGGTTTCTGTTTAACTTCGGCTCTTATTTTGAAACTTAACCGTAAGTTCGAGTCCCGGAGTGGACTGAGGCTTGAAACACTGGTATTTCTGTGTGGAGTTTGCATGTTCTCCCCCTGCATGTGGGGGTTTTCTCCAGGTACTCCGGTTTCTATTGATGTGTGCATGTATGTGTGTATGTGTGTGTGTGTGTGTGTATGTGTATGTGTGGGCATCCTAACCAAATACCCGAACCAGCCCATCTGGCTCCTCACGACCTGGAGGAGGAGTGGCTCCACGTGTGTTACACCCTTTCCTCAACCTGTGGGCGTTAACCTACGGGCACAGGTGGCATCAGACCGTCTGATTTAGAGGAGCTCTGTCACCCAGCGCCACGCCGATCAGGGCGTTATCCTGGTTGTGTTCTTCTCACCCACCATCAGGACCACTCCTCCACAGTCTGGACTGGGTCTCCATGGCAACAGCAGTAGGGAGAGGAGGACGATGGGGTGTCAAGAACCAGAAGAGGAAACAAGCTGAGCTTTATGTGATCTCACTGAGAAACCATGATACACACGTCTGAGTGTGTGTGTGTGTGTGTGTAAGAACAGCTCTGATTGGCTGGTTAGGATCACCATGGTAACCGTGGTTCACAGCTGAAGGAGGTGAAGTGTTTAGAGGGACGACCAAAACAGAGCGGCTCTTATGATCCCCTAAACTCTCATCCACCAGGAGGGGCTCTCACCCACCAGGAGGGGCTCTCACCCGTTCTCACCCACCAGGAGGGGCTCTCACCCGTTCTCACCCACCAGGAGGGGCTTTCACCCACCAGGAGGGTCTGTATTTACACCCTGTTTCAGACTCGTTCATGTTAACGATCCGCCATCCTCTCTGGGAACAGTCTGACCTCTCAGCGTCGAGGTTCGCTCAGTCAGTACTTTAGGTCGGGACCGGACCGCCCGTCCATAACAGGGTCACACCTATCTCAGTTAGTTTCAGGTGAGAGGCAGGGTACACCCTGAACGGGTCACTAGTCTACTGCATATGGAAAACCACACACACACACACACACTCATTCCTAGGGGCCCTTAGGTAGCAGCCAGTCAACCTAACATTTATGTTTATGGAGAGTGGGAGAAAACCCACACACACACAGGGAGAACATGCAGACTCCACACAGAAACACCAGCGGTTCAAGCCTTGCTCCCCCCGGGACTCAAACCCCTGAAAGAACTTTGAAAGTTTTTCATGAGATTTTTCTGATTAATTAAACTAATTTCCACAAAATGAAGGTTTAAAAGCAGCCTGTAGTACCGATGAACCACGAGTGGGGGCGTCACAGTGAGCCACACGTCCTACATGAAGCTGACGAGCCTTCCTGTTCGGGGTCAGACCAGATTCATGTTCATAAAATCAGGTTTAAATGATCCTAAAGATGATTTAATCATTAAAATCAGCGCCATTAAATTTTAATGGCGCTGATTTTATTTACAATCAGAGGTGATCTGCTCCCATCTGGTGGCAGAACGGAAGTACTGCACCTCCTGGTTTTTTTTTTTTACCGATTTTTACTAGTTGTGTTTATGTTACACTGAAACAATATGGCTGCTAAATAAATAAAACCAGATTCTCTGGACCATGGTAACCAGCATCTACGTTCCTACCCTCACCATGGTAACCAGGATCTACGTTCCTACCCTCACCATGGTAACCAGGATCTACGTTCCTACTCTCACCATGGTAACCAGGATCTACGTTCCTACTCTCACCATGGTAACCAGGATCTACGTTCCTACCCTCACCATGGTAACCAGGATCTATGTTCCTACCCTCACCATGGTAACCAGGATCTACATTCCTACCCTCACCGTGGTAACCAGGATCTACGTTCCTACCCTCACCATGGTAACCAGGATCTACGTTCCTACCCTCACCATGGTAACCAGGATCTACATTCCTACCCTCACCGTGGTAACCAGGATCTACATTCCTACCCTCACCATGGTAACCAGGATCTACGTTCCTACCCTCACCATGGTAACCAGGATCTACATTCCTACCCTCACCATGGTAACCAGGATCTACATTCCTACCCTCACCATGGTAACCAGGATCTACGTTCCTACGCTCACCATGGTAACCAGGATCTACGTTCCTACCCTCACCATGGTAACCAGGATCTACGTTACTACCCTCACCATCAACGCACAAGGACGGGATCAACCTGGACGGCACCCAATCAGATGGGACCGACCGGGACGGGACCCGCCCCCTTCACTGAGATTATCAATGTAACCAATTTGAGAAGAAAAAAAACAGACATTTTTTTAAATCCCAACAATTTAATTTAGATTTTTAGCTCTTTTTACAGAAAAATTTAAAACAAAAAAAAACCCAGCCCGTAATTCACAGTCCTCATGAGACCAGTTCTTCATCAGGATCTGGTCCACATGGAAAAGAAACCCCTCCAATCAGAGGACACATTCACTCCTGTCCTCCTCCCCTATTGGTCCCCGTTTGGCCCCCCGATTGGCCGTTATCTTCACCCCGGAACCGCTCGTTAAACCGCTTATGGCTTCTTTTAAAGCATTTATTTTGAAAATAAACCATTTGTTCTGAAAAAAAACCTAAAGTTTCCTGAAGAATTTTAAAAAGGTGTCGTTAGGAAGTAGAAAAAACCCGGCTAGTGTTACAGGACCGAGCCTCCGCCGGCGAGATCCGGTTGTCATAGCGACCGGGAACATCGTCTTACGGAGGGCGGGGCTCTGCTACTGACATCACACGTAAACAGGAAGTGGTGCGTTCACAAGCGAAAAAAAACAAAACACAACGACGGTGTCCCAGGTTCCCTTTAACAGTCCACGTTTTCACCCGCAGCGAGTTCCGGTTGGATTTCCACAGGAAAACCACGTCTGATCCGATCCGGTCCGAACCGCACGCGCTGACAACACGTTTAAGGAAAAAAAAAAACTAACCGAAGCGAAGAGTCTGAGCGTCCACGAAGGGGTCTCCACTTACGTCACAGTTTACAAGAGGGAAAGAAAAACACAACAAGTGGAGCCGCTCGTACACGTTGCATAGAATCTACCACACACACACGCTCACGCACACACACGTACGGCGTCCAGCCTTAGAGCCCCGGTCAGGTAGGACCGCAGGGAGGGCGGAGCTCCAGGCTGGAGGATAAACTACCTCTGCTTCACACCAAAAAAAAAAAAGGAATGACTGAGTTAGTAAAACATGTTTACTAACGAGATGAGAGAAAAAAAACACGGAATGGGGAGGGAGACGTCGTCATGACGACCCGGCTGTGTCTATGGAGGTGGAGAGATGCTCAGGTGGTGCTGATACTGCGAGGAGGCGGTCTCTGCTCCATCACCATAGCGACGGCTGCTGGTCCTACGTTTCTGGAGGAAAAACAAGATGGAGGGTGGTGAACGATGGACGAAGGTCGATTAGATCTGTGAGCGATTAATCAGACTAGTAACCGGGATCTACGTTGGTACCCTCACCATGGCAACCAGGATCTACGTTCCTACCCTCACCATGGTAACCGGGATCTACGTTGGTACCCTCACCATGGCAACCAGGATCTATGTTCCTACCCTCACCATGGTAACCAGGATCTACGTTGGTACCCTCACCATGGCAACCAGGATCTATGTTCCTACCCTCACCATGGTAACCAGGATCTACTTTCCTACCCTCACTATGGTAACCAGAATCTACGTTCCTACCCTCACCATGGTAACCAGGATCTACGTTCCTACCCTCACCATGGTAACCAGGATCTACGTTCCTACCCTCACCATGGTAACCAGGATCTACGTTGCTACCCTCACCATGGTAACCAGGATCTACGTTGCTACCCTCACCATGGTAACCAGGATCTACGTTCCTACCCTCACCATGGTAACCAGGATCTACGTTCCTACCCTCACCATGGTAACCAGGATCAACGTTCCTACCCTCACCATGGTAACCAAGATCTACGTTCCTTCCCTCACCATGGTAACCAAGATCTACGTTCCTACCCTCACCATGGTAACCAAGATCTACGTTCCTACCCTCACCATGGTAACCAGGATCTACATTCCTACCCTCACCATGGTAACCAGGATCTACGTTCCTACCCTCACCATGGTAACCAGGATCTACGTTCCTACCCTCACCATGGTAACCAGGATCTACATTCCTACCCTCACCATGGTAACCAGGATCTACGTTCCTGCCCTCACCATGGTAACCAGGATCTACGTTCCTACCCTCACCATGGTAACCAGGATCTACGTTCCTACCCTCACCATGGTAACCAGGATCTACGTTCCTACCCTCATGGTGAACCTCTAGTGTCTGTTTTAAACCAGGCTCTGAGTCCCGAGCGTCGTTTTGTCTCCACATGCTGCTCACATGACAGCGAGCATCTCTAATTCTGATCATCCTTATCAGGCGATCCGTCCCGGGCCGATTACCCGCTTTGAAGCTGGTAAACTGATCCAGCTTCGTTATGGTCACATTATGTTCTGGCTCATTTTTTCTCTGAGAAACTCGGGCTTACCTGTTGGTGCGTCTTCTTTCAGCTTCTCCGTCTTGCCTGCAAAACACACGACAGCATTTAAGAAACTCACCTTCAAAGAGTTTAAAACTACTTCTTAAAACAGACAGTGCTTGTTATGAAACAACGGATCGGGATTGGTTAATAATGAGGAAGTGTCGCCGTAGTAACAGCAGTAAAAAAAAAGTCAGAGGACATACTAAAGGTTGACGCTCTCACCACGCTGTCTCCAGACCAATCAGCATGGCCGCTCTCACCACACTGTCTCTAGACCAATCAGCATGGCCGCTCTCACCACACTGTCTCCAGACCAATCAGCATGGCTGCTCTCACCACACTGTCTCTAGACCAATCAGCATGGCCGCTCTCACCACACTGTCTCCAGACCAATCAGCATGGCCGCTCTCACCACACTGTCTCTAGACCAATCAGCATGGCCGCTCTCACCACACTGTGTGTAGACCAATCAGCATGGCCTCTCTCACCACACTGTCTCCAGACCAATCAGCATTGCCACTCTCACCACACTGTCTCTAGACCAATCAGCATGGCCGCTCTCACCACACTGTCTCTAGACCAATCAGCATGGCCGCTCTCACCACACTGTCTCTAGACCAATCAGCATGGCCGCTCTCACCACGCTGTCTCTAGACCAATCAGCATGGCCGCTCTCACCACGCTGTTTCTAGACCAATCAGCATGGCCGCTCTCACCACACTGTCTCTAGACCAATCAGCATGGCCGCTCTCACCACACTGTCTCTAGACCAATCAGCATGGCCGCTCTCACCACACTGTCTCTAGACCAATCAGCATGGCCGCTCTCACCACGCTGTCTCTAGACCAATCAGCATGGCCGCTCTCACCACGGTTTTGTACACTTTCTCTTTCATTTTATCTGAAACTCTTCTATCACACCTGATACTTCTCTCCACCCGTTCCAGCCCTTCCATACTTCTACAGGGATATCATCAGGACCCAGAGCCTTTCCACTCTTCATCTTCTTCAGTGCCCTCTTTATTTCTACCTTACTGATCCTAGCCACTTTCCGCTCCACTGTGGTAACGTCTTCTACTCTTTGTTCTCTTTTATTTTCTTCATTCATCAACTCTTCAAAGTACTCTTTCCATCTCCCCATCACATTACTGGCATCTGTCCAAGAGACATCCATTCCTGTCTTTAATCACCCTAACTTGCTGCACATCCTTCCCATCTTTGTCTCTCTGTCTTGCCAACCTGTATAGGACCATCTCTACCTCCTTACTGTTCAGCCTAGCGTATAGGTCATCATGGGCTACTTGTTTTGCCTTTGCCACCTCTACTTTAACCTTATGCTGTATCTCCCTGTATTCTTGCCTATTCTCCTCAGTCCTCTCAGTGTCCCACTTCTTCTTAGCCAGCCTCTTTCTTTTGATACAATCCTGCACCTCCTCATTCCACCACCACGTCTCTCTATCTATCTTCCTTCCAGATGACACACCAAGTACTCTCTTGCCTGTCTCCCTGATCACATTAGCTGTAGTTGTCCAGTCATCTGGAAGCTTCTCCTGCCCACCAAGAGCCTGTCTCAACTCCGTTATAAAGTTCAAGCAGCACTCTTCCTTTTTCAGTTTCCACCATTTAGTCTTCTGCACTCCCTTCATCTTCTTAAACTTCCTTACTGCTATGGTCATCTTACACACCACCATCCTGTGCTGTTTGGCTACACTCTCTCCTGCTACAACTTTGCAGTCACTGATCTCTTTCAGATTACACTGCCTACACAAAATGTAATCTACCTGTGTACTCCTTCCTCCACTCTTGTAAGTCACCCTGTGTTCCAGCCTTTTCTTGAAGAAAGTATTCACTACAGCCATTTCCATTCTTTTTGCAAAGTCAAGCACCATCTGTCCTTCTGCATTCCTGTTCTGGATACCAAACCTGCCCATCACCTCCTCATCATCTCTGTTTCCTGCACCAACGTGGCCATGAAAGTCTGCTCCAATAACAACTCTCTCACTTCTAGGGATGCTCTGAATCACCTCATCAAGGTCTGACCAGAATTTCTCTTTCTCCTCGACCTCACATCCTACTTGTGGAGCATACCCACAAACAACGTTTAACACCACCCCTTCAATTTCTAGCTTTAAGCTCATCACCCTGTCTGAACTTCTTTTTACCTCCAGAACATTCCCAACAAACTCTTCCTTCACAATAACTCCTACATCATTCCTCTTCCTATCGACACCATGATAGAACAACTCGAACCCCGCTCCCAGACTTCCAGCCTTGCTGCCTTTCCATCTAGTCTCCTGGACACACAGGATGTCTACTTTCCTTCTCTGCATCATGTCAACTAACTCTCTACCTTTACCCGTCATAGTCCCAACATTCAAAGTTCCCGCCCTAAGTCCTAGACTAAGACCACCACCATCCTGTGCTGTTTGGCTACACTGTCTACAGCTACAACTTTACAGTCACTGATCTCTTTCAGATTACACCGCCTACACAAAATGTAACCTACCTGTGTACTCCTTCCTCCGCTCTTATAAGTCACCCTGTGATCCAGCCTTTTCTTAACCTTACGCTGTGTCTCCCTGTCCTCCTGCCTGCTCTCCTCAGTCCTCTCAGTGTCCCACTCTTTGTTTCTACCTTAGTAATCCTATCTACTTCCGTGAACAAGACGGTGGGACACTCCACCATTTTCTGGGCGAGGTAGAAAAGGCTGGAGTGCCACCTCATTCCAACCTTTTTAATGGAGGTTTTATTTATCACACATTCCGGAACACCCACCTTCTTCCGGTGCCTTGTCCTTCGCCGGCTCCTCCTCCGTTTCTGGAAACACAACCAATCAGACCACTTCAAAACGGAACCGGTTAACCGGGGACGTGCTGGTCTGGTGTTTCCTCACCTGTTTCCTCCTCTACGTCTTCTTCTTGACCTTCTTCCAGCGACTCCTCTCCAGGGACCTCCTCCTCAGCGACGTCTTCCACTTCTTCAGCTTGTTCTTCAGGAGCGACCTCCTCCTCTGGTTCGTCCGCGGTAGGAGCGACTTCTTCTGGTTCTTCAGGAGCGACCTCCTCTTCTGGTTCGTCCGCGGTAGGAGCGACTTCTTCTGGTTCTTCAGGAGCGACCTCCTCTTCTGGTTCGTCCGCGGTAGGAGCGACTTCTTCTGGTTCTTCAGGAGCGACTTCTTCTGGTTCTTCCGCATCAGGAGCATCCTCTACTTGTTCTTCATCAGGAGCACCTTCTTCTTCTGGTTCATCGGCGGTAGGAGCTTCCTCGATTGGTTCCTCCGCAGTAGGGACGTCCTCCTCTACCGGTTCGTCAACAGAAGCGACTTCTTCCTCTGATTCGTCGGTAGCAGGAGCGTCAGCGTCCTCTACTGGTTCCTCCGCAGGAGCATCTTCTTCAGCGACCGCTTCCTCCGGCTCATCAGCAGGAGCGACCTCTTCAGTCGGTTCATCCGGATAAGGAGCCTCTTCCTCTGGTTCATCCACAGCAGGAGCGACCTCTTCTGGTTCCTCATCGGGAGCGGCTTCTTCCTCTGGCTCGTCTGCAGGCGCTAACTCTTCTGGTTCCTCCGCACTGGGAGCTTCCTCCTCCGCAGGAGCGAGCTCTTCCTCAGCCTCGACCTCTCCTGGCTGGTCGGCTACGGACTCTTCCCGCTCTTCCTCGACCGGAGCGACCTGGCACGTGT
The DNA here is from genome assembly GCA_902685375.1 of Neostethus bicornis. Taxonomy (NCBI): domain Eukaryota; kingdom Metazoa; phylum Chordata; class Actinopteri; order Atheriniformes; family Phallostethidae; genus Neostethus; species Neostethus bicornis. The sequence goes on along the minus strand of CACRXE010000006.1, from coordinate 2,116,749 downwards.
TTAAAGTAAAATGTTTAGGGTTTTTTTTTCACCAGGTTTAAAATGTTTAAAGGGCCCATCTCATGCAAAATGGACTTTACAGAGTTTTCTAGCTTGTAAGAGTGATGTCCAGGCCTTGTATATGTGTGTGTGTGTGATGTCCGGGCCTTGTATATGTGTGTGTGTGTGTGTGATGTCCGGGCCTTGTATATGTGTGTGTGTGTGTGTCTTTCTAGATTGATTTAGCCCGTTTTTCTGTGGATTTCTGATACGCTCAGACAAAAACAACCAATGAGCAGATGTCTAAAGTATGACGCGTTTGACGTAGCCAGGACGGACTTCACACACGCCCCCCTCCCTCCTCACCACCCGCCCGCCCGCCCTCCTCACCTGCCTCCGCTCCGGCCGCGGTGCTTGTGCTTCGTGCACCTCAAAATCCTCGTCAGATTCTGGATCCAAAACGTAGGGCTGAACATGATGAATCAACATGATAAAATCTTATTTCAGACGCTACCAAACCGCTATGCACGGGTTTACGCCCGCCTTCCCCCTCCCGCTCAGAGATGGGCGGAGGAATAGCGGCTCAGTGAGAGCAGAGGGCGGAGCTTGTACTTTCTCAGGACGGGCGGGGGGATGAGCGATACTCAGCCTTTCATAGTTCCGGGTCTGTGACTGCGCTCCACCAAATCAATATATTTTCATAACTATGGTGTAATGCATGTTGTAAACGTGTGTGTGTGCAGAGGATACAATGTGAAAAGAGGTATTTTACATGAGATGGGCTCTTTAAAATGTTTAAAACAACAGACCTCCTCTTGAAGCGCTTCCTCCTCGGGTGCCTCCTCCTCGGGTGCTTCCTCCTCGGGAGCCTCCTCCTCCAGAACCTCTGGGTCCTCCTCGATCACCTACCAGAGAATAAACGTTACCGTCGATCCTAAAGAAGATTACCAGAAACGTAAGGTCTCTGTCACAAGAGGAAGGAAGGACAGAGCAGGCTGGTTTTCTTAAGAAGGCTTCAGACTTTTCATGCTGAACATCTTTTATCAGTCTGTCATGGCGTCTGCTGGGGAGGCAGCTTGACCACAAGGGACAGCAATAGGCTGGACAGACTGATCAGGAAGTGTGCATCTGTGGTGGGGAGAAATGCAGAACATGCGGAATTTTCCGAAGAATTTCCCCAGAACTTATCAAAACATCCCGGATCGTCGAGTAAGCTCCGCGAATCATCGACGATGTGCTTCGGAGGAAACCCGTTTCTCACGGTTCATCATGTGACCAGGCTTTAAAGGAATATTTCACGCCTGTCGATTGATTAATTTAAACCAGGGGTGACCAACCTTTTATGTCCCAAGATCAAGTCGCAGACCTCTTGAGATCTACCAGAGAAGTTCCTCCAGATCTACAGCCAATTAGAACATTTATTTAGAAAAACTACAGCTGATTATCCAATCAACATTCAGGTTGATGACATCTCACGTGACGTCACCAACCAGGAAGTATGCGTCCACTCTTATTAGCCTTCAGATTTGCAGCTGAGTAGAAATTTGGGGTGAATTTCAGGCGTCAAATCGGGATTGTTTGAAAATAAATTATTATGCTACATGTCTCTACTATTTTTTTTCTGAGCAGCTGATTGGTCGCTAAATTAGTAACAATGATTTTCAGTCATAAAAAAAAATTGTCGTGAAAAAATTTTTTTCTTGATTTTGTTTTCCAACACGTCTCGCAGTCGACTCGGGACGAGTCTGCGGGTCGACCGGTTGGGCATCCCCGATTTAAAGTCAATAGGAGTTTAAAAACAAACCTCACGGCTCTCCACAACCTCCGGCTCGGGTTCCGGCTCAGGCTCAGGTTCTGCTTCAGGCTCGGGCTCAGATGCAAACACCTCGGGTTCAACAGCTGCTTCAGGTTCTGTTGAAGAGAAGTTTATGATGTTATTTTTGTCTAAAATCTAGTGTTTGTCATTTTTTAACAACAAGTTCTTTTTGTTTTTATTTTTTTTTTTTTACTCGCTCTATTCTCCCCTCACCGTGGAAATTTGTGGGCTGCCAGGATGGCGCCAATGGTGGGAGAAGCGGGGTGGTTCGGTGTCTTCTTCAAGGACCCTAGACGTGAACTCAGTGGGAATCGAACCTGCGAACTTCCGGTTGACTTCCGGTCCGCGGGCAAACGCTCTACCACTGAGCCACCGTCTACCACTCCCTTTTTTTATTTTTAAGATCACTCATTTGTTTCTGAGCGGTGTCCCACGAGGCTCCGCGTCGGATCTTCATCATCCATAAACACAAGTCTTTAAAGACCAACAATGGAGGCCGTACAGTTTGGCATCCGTACGTGGGGTTCCTCTAGGCTACATGTTGGGGACCCTCGTATTTAACATGCTTGAGATGTCGATCCACACGGTAAAGACGTTTTGGAATCATCAGCCCACAGACTGAGGAGGTACAGGGTTTACAGGGGGCACTAGGGACTCATCTGTGCCCCCAGAAGAATTTTGTAAACACAAAATCTCTCAAACCACTGAAGGGATTTTTAATACAACTGCCTAAAGTTAATCAGAACCAACTATAGATGAACTGATTAAGTTTTCAGGGCCATTAAGCTGAATATTAAACTCTGTCCCGTCGTCTTCCGGTCATCCGGAGCCAGGATGCAGACGGGAAACCCAGTCTTCTCTCACCCGGCTGCATCCTTCAGCTCACCCAGGAGGATCCAGAGGTGTTCCCCGCCAGCTGTGAGACATAGTCTCCCCAGCAGGTCAGGAGCCTGCCTCTGGGTCTCCTCCTGATTGGACAGAACACCTCACCAGCGAGGGAGGCATCCTAACCAGATGCTTCTCCATGTCCTGCCACCATAGCGTTGTTCCAGAGGAGCAACGGCTCCACTCCGAGCTCCTCCCGGATGGCAGAGCTCTGAGAGGGCGCCCTGCCACCCTGCAGAGGAAGCTAATCTAAAATAACCTGGTTATTTTAAGGTGTTTGGGCATGATGCCAGCAAGTGGCATCGAAATCCAACTGTAGTTCTCAGACTGACCTGGTGCCGGCGCAGCGGTTTCCTCAGCCACAGTCGCTTGGATGGTTTCATCTACGGGCACCGGGTCGGGTTCCACTACATCTGAAGCAAACCACAGCAGAGTCAAAACACAAGCAAGAAACTGGCACCATTTACTGTTTACATTGGTGGTAAGGCTGATATTTATTTACATGCCAACCTTGGCCAATAGAAACTGTTCAAACCAAACTCCTCCGTTACTTGGTACCAACTAAATATGAACTTATTAGGTATCCAGGATTGTGCGACCAAAGGTCCAGCTTGTTGAGGAGACGGGTCGGGTAGTGTTCACCAGTCTGATGGGTACAAACTGTCCCTGTGGCGAGGGGTCTTCTGTGGCCAGCGAGAGAAGGACCAGCCGCTACCCGGCCAGCCAGGACCTTCCATCTCTCCGACAGGTTCTGGAGAGATGGAAGACTGACCAATCATCTTCTCAGCAGAATGCGGTAGATGAGGAGTTCCGTCTCATCAGGAAGAGAACCTAGACCCAGACCCCAGTTGTCCGCTTATCCGGGGCCAGGCTACAGAGGCAACAGCCTCATACGGGAAGCCAAGGCTTCTCTCACCCGACTGCAACCTCCAGCTCACCCGGAAGGATGCTGAGGTGTTCCCTGTCCAGCTGTGAGACATAGTCTCTCCAACAGGTCTGGGGTCTGCCTCTGGGTCTCCTCCTGGGGGGACGGAACACCTCACCAGCGAGGTGCTTGGGGTGCATCCTGACCAGATCCCCAAACTACCCCATCTGGCTTCTCTCGACCTGGGGGAGAAGCGGCTCAATACCGAGCTACTCCTGGATGGCAGACCACCTCACCCTACGAAGGAAGCTCATTTTGGCTGCTTGTATGAGCGATGAACGTACATCCTGGTTACCATGGTGAGGGTAGGAACGTAGATCCTGGTTACCATGGTGAGGGTAACGAATGTAGATCTTGGTTACCATGGTGAGGGTAAGGAACGTAGATCCTGGTTACCATGGTGAGGGTAAGGAATGTAGATCTTGGTTACCATGGTGAGGGTAAGGAACGTAGATCCTGGTTACCATGGTGAGGGTAAGGAATGTAGATCTTGGTTACCATGGTGAGGGTAAGGAACGTAGATCCTGGTTACCATGGTGAGGGTAAGGAATGTAGATCTTGGTTACCATGGTGAGGGTAAGGAACGTAGATCCTGGTTACCATGGTGAGGGTAAGGAATGTAGATCTTGGTTACCATGGTGAGGGTAAGGAACGTAGATCCTGGTTACCATGGTGAGGGTAAGGAATGTAGATCTTGGTTACCATGGTGAGGGTAAGGAACGTAGATCCTGGTTACCATGGTGAGGGTAGGAACGTAGATCCTGGTTACCATGGTGAGGGTAAGAACGTACATCCTGGTTACCATGGTGAGGGTAAGGAATGTAGATCCTGGTTACCATGGTGAGGGTAGGAACGTAGATCCTGGTTACCATGGTGAGGGTAAGAACGTAGATCCTGGTTACCATGGTGAGGGTAAGAACGTAGATCCTGGTTACCATGGTGAGGGTAGGAACATAGATCCTGGTTACCATGGTGAGGGTAGGAACATAGATCCTGGTTACCATGGTGAGGGTAGGAACGTAGATCCTGGTTACCATAGTGAGGGTAGGAACGTAGATCCTGGTTACCATGGTGAGGGTAGGAACATAGATCCTGGTTACCATGGTGAGGGTAGGAACATAGATCCTGGTTACCATGGTGAGGGTAGGAACATAGATCCTGGTTACCATGGTAAGCGTAGAAACGTAGATTGACTTGCAGGCTGATTATAAATCAGTCTTTAAATCATAATAAACACATAAATCCCTCTGACTCACCTTGATGCTCAGGTGCAGGTGGTTCCGTTTCAGCAGGTTTAGGAGCCTCCTGGCTGTGGGCGACCTCGGACTTCTCTTTCAGCCCTACATTAAGAACGGACACGTTGGCACACACAGGAACAAACATCACACATGCTGGTTTAAAACCGCTGAACTGGCAGAGTGGGTAAACCCTGGGTTTCAGTTGTTTGGATCCACTTTGAGCGGGTTCACCCAGAGTCAGACGCAGGACATTAAAATCCCTGAAAAATCAATTGATTACTAAACCAATAGAGTAGGCACCAGGTGGCACCAGCATGGCACGAGTCAGGCTCCAAGAAATGAAGGGAATATTTGTCAGATTCAATCATGAATTCAGTAAAATATGGATAGTTTCTGTTTGTTTTTGACACTGAATTTCCCCTTCCTCTTGCTCCTCGCTTAGTCCTGCTACCTGGGGGAGGGTACAAATGGGTAAAACTTAATTGTGACCGCAAATACGAGCACGAGCGCTGCTTCTTTAGTACCAACTGTTTTTTTAAACGTTCATTAAGAGGATTTGCCCGTTGAGATGCGACGTCTCTTTTTCAAGGTGCTCCTCAACCTAACATGCTTTTTTTTTTAGGGTGGGAGGAAACCCAGGCTCAGTGGGATTCAAACCGGCTTCTCCCGGTCGAAGGACAAACACGCCTCCCCCCAAGGAACCCATGACCTTCTTGCTGTGTGGCCTGTCGTGTCTTCCACCAACCCGGCTCCACCTAGCAGCTGATTGGAGCACCTACCGGGCATAGGAACCTCCCCAGTTTAACATCTTATTAGGATTCACTGGAGCTGAGAACATCGTTACCACCAGTGTTGGCAGGTTTTGGACGCCCCCCCGGTTAAAACCTGGTTTAAACCCGTCCAAAACAATGAAGAGATGTCCAAAACTATAAAAAAGTGTCCAAAACTATCAAAAAGTGTCCTAAACTTTCAGGAATCCTGGGTTTAGGTGTGAAGATTAAACCTGTCCTCCTCTTTGTTTGATCCTACCCAGTACAAAGGATAGCAGTCATAACGGTGTGAAGTCCACATCAGAGAAACTACTTTCCAAGAATGCTGATATTCCAGACAGTTTCCTAGACCTGATGTTTACACTACACACAGCTACAGCATCTTCAGCACCTTGGGATTAGTCATGTCTAAGCTTGGTTTGGATAAAGCCAGTGGAGGAACGTAACAAAGTAAATGTACTTCGTTACTGTACTTAAGTAAAAAAATTGTGTATCTGTACTTTACTTAAGTAAAATTTAAGACCGGTACTTTTACTTTTACTTCACTACATTTTTAGAGCAAATATCTGTACTTTTACTTCGCTACTTTTTAAAAGTGTGTTTTACATTTTTCGTTACATTTTCGTTCAGAAATTTGAAAAATACAGTTGTTTTTTTTTTTAGCGCATCTTGAAGCCGCATCGCCAAAATCAAAAGAAGCAGTTGATCGGGAGAAGAAGTCATGAATCGAGAAACATTTTCCATTCATTCAAAAACCAAACATCAAATATAAACAAATTAAAAAGAGTCAGAAGACGTTTGTTGTGTTTACTTCTAAATAAAAAGTTGAGCCATCGTTACACAGAGCAGGGGCGGATCTAGAATTTTCCAAAAGGGGGCGGGGCTTTGACAAAGCCAATATATAGAGACTGGGGGGCGGTTCCCCCTCCCCCCCAAAACATTTTAAAAAATAAGTGTCATTTTCCTCCATTTTGGAGCCCATTCACTGGCCCTTCTAGAGGATAGCTTGACTTGTCCCCTTTCCTTTATTTTTTTATTTTTTTTTGTGGACCAATAGAGGCGAGAGAGCGGGGTCACACCCCTGCAGAGTATTTATCTTGGTTACCATGGCGACACCCTATAGCACAAAAAATAACATTTACATTTTACTTAAAAAGTACAATTTACACCAACTACTTTTGTACTTTTACTTAAGTAGATTGTTTTTATTGGTACTTTTACTTAAGTACAAAAAGTGAGTACTTCATCCACCACTGGATAAAGCTCCAGAATGCTGAGGGGACACGGTGAGGGTAGGACCATGTGAACTAGACGACTAGTTACTTAATAAGTCAGACAAATACTGTGTCACCAAAAAGACAATCTAATCCAAAGTGACTCCATAGTGACTCCGTAGTGACTCTGTAGTGACTCTACAGTGACTCTACAGTCTCTATAGTGACTCTACAGACTCTACAGTGACTCTATAGTGACTCTATAGTGACTCTACAGTGACTCTACAGTCTCTATAGTGACTCTACAGACTCTACAGTGACTCTATAGTGACTCTATAGTGACTCTACAGTAACTCTGTAGTGACTTTATAGTGACTCTACAGTGACTCTGTAGTGATTCTATAGGGACTCCGTAGTGACTCTGTTGTGACTCTATAGGGACTCTATAGTGACTCTACAGACTCTATAGAGTCACTCTGTAGTGACTCTATAGGGACTCCGTAGTGATTCTATAGGGACTCTATAGTAACTCTATAGTGACTCTATAGGGACTCTATAGTGACTCTACAGACTCTATAGAGTCACTCTGTAGTGACTCTACAGACTCTATAGAGTCACTCTGTAGTGACTCTATAGGGACTCTGTAGTGATTCTATAGGGACTCCATAGTGACTCTGTAGTGACTCTATAGTGACTCTATAGGGACTCTATCGTGACTCTACAGACTCTATAGAGTCACTCTATAGGGACTCTGTAGTGACTCTATAGTGACTCTACAGTGACTCTACAGTGACTCTCGAGTGGCTCTAGAGTGGCTCTATAGTACTATATGTAAGCAAAATAGACGATCTAAGCAATCACAGAACTTCAATGATGCATTTGTTTCACTACAAAGTAAAACATTCTTCATGTGAACTTGGAACATGGCTGGAATCAGACATGATATGAAGAGTAAATAAATCACTGGGTTTATTTACTTGGTAAAGCAGGGTTTTGTTTTAAAATTATAGGTTCTGGACGGTTTTGGACGTCCAAATAATGTCCAAAACATAGTTTTGGACACGTCCTATCCAAAACCCACACTCTGCTCATACAGAGCCGACTCTTGTAGTTGCCACCAGCAGCTGTTCCAGCTCCATCCCGCCCTATTCGACACCTCCTAGCAGCTGTTTGGAGCTACCAGACACATGAATTTCCCACCAGGAGATTAATAAAGTATCTGAGTTGTATTTTTTTAAACCAAAAGTGACGTAGAGCTGAGGAAAAAATAAAAGCCGAGCTTACCCGACGTGAGATCTGCTCAATTCTTCTTAAAAAAAACACATTTTTTTGTCTAAATGAAGAAACTCAGACTCATAAAAAAATAAAAAAAAAAAAAAACAACCATGAAATTTCAAAGATTTTTATTGGTTAAACGAGTCAAATCCAAGAAGAAAGGAAGTCTTATGTTTGCATTTCAAAATAAAACACACAGATGAACACAGACGGCTGATCACTGAAGGTAGTCACTGATTTAAACTGACTGTTCAGATCAGGGGTGTCCAGAGCCGGTCCTCGAGGGCCGGTGTCCCTGACGGGTTTCCATACGTTCCTGATTCATCAGATGATGCACAGGAAGTGAATCAACAGCCAATAGAATTCATCACAATGACTCGTTAACCTGGATCAGGTGTGTAGGAGGTGTGTGTATGGAAAACCTTCAGGGACACCGGGCATCCAGGACCGGATTTGGACACCCCTGGTTTAGATTGACCTGCACGGTGAACCGTTACCGAGCGAGTCCCGAACGCCACGCTGGGTTTTTGAAACACAAACAAAGGATTCCTACAAAATAAAAGGTTTCGTTCAGGAAGAGATGAGTCATCTGATTGGTTCAAGGCTCGACCAATCACAGACCGAGGCTGGTCTAGTTTGTTAAATGGTTCTAAACTTTTCTGATTCCTCCTGCCTCGCTCTCTCTCTCTGTCTCTTTTCCACCAGCTTCGCTATGAAGCCGCTGTACACACACAATTAGAAACTCATGAGTGAATCCATCCCATAATTTTAATAAATTCCATTACCAGCCTCCAGAACGGGCACATTGTTTACTGGCAGGTGAATTCAAACAGTCATTTAAAGTCAAAGAGAACCTTAAAGTGACGGATCGAAGCTGTGCGAATGTTTCCATTTTATTTATTATTTAAGCCTTAATGGTCTTTTATTTTGAAAGTCACCAGATTTTTTTCGTTATTCACCTTTAAATTTAAACCCTTAAAGGTCAGAGGCGGGGTACACCCTGAACAGGTCACCAGTCTGTCTTAGGCCACACACACACACACACACACACACACACTCATTCCTAGGGGCGATTTCCTAGCAGCCAATCAACCTAATATGTATGTTTTTGGACAGTGAGAGGAAACCCACACATACCCGGGTAGAACATGCAAACTCCACACAGAACGACCAGTGGACTAGTGATTCAAGCCTCGCCCCCACCCCGGGAGTCGAACCCCTGACCTTGTTGCTGTGTGGTTTATTAATATTAATGATAAAATACCAGTTTTCGGTAACGTATCGATACCCTATCAGCTTCATTTAAAGTGGTACCGCTCACTGAGTGAGGGCGATGTGTTCCACCGCGTGCCTGGCATCTGAAGACTGTCTCTATTTAAAGGAGTTTATTTTGTGCCCGCTGAAATGTACGCTATCTAAAATGGTTGTCACGGTTACGTTAGACCCCGCCCAGGCAGGGTACGGATCAGACCGGATCAGGTCAGTTCTTTCCTTTCTTCCTCTTCCTGTCCTTCCCTCTCTCCTTGCCCTCATCGTGTGCCCTCGCTCCTCGTTTAGGTTTCACCCCTCCGTTCATCTCTTCACCCTCCTCTGTGCCCTCCTCACCCTTACCCTCACCCTTCTCCTTCACCCTCAGCAGAGCCTTCTCCATCTCCTCTCTCTCCATCCGCTCCTCCTCCTCCTTCAGCCTGGCAGAGACTCTCTCCTTCACCCGGATCTTCATCTCCGTCCTGCCCAGCTCCAGCTCCTTCTCCTCTTCCTCCTTCACCAGCAGCTCTCTGACTTCGGCCAGCGCCAGCCTCGCCAGCTTCTTGGCCTCCAGACGCTCGTGAATGATCGCCAGCTGCTGCTTCAGGGCTTCTCGGAGTTTCATGCCCACGTCTTTGGCAGAGGGGGTTTCTGGGATGGGACGACCAACAGGCACTGATGGAGGGTTTGTAGTTGGCACCTCACGGCACAAACAGGCAGGCGGGTGAGTCACAACATGCCACGGCTCAAAAGCAACCGGGTCAATCCCTGAACCTTACAACCAGGCTTTAATCTGTAATCATTTACCCACTGTTACCACGGTTACCATGCACGGCTCTGCGAACGTAAAGAAGTAAATGTACTTCATTACTGTACTTAAGTTAAAAAAAAATGGTGTACCTGTGCTTTATTTACCGTATTTTCTGGACTATAAGGTGCACCTGCATATAAGCCGCATCCACTTCATTAAAAAAAGTTTTGCGAGCCACAGATATTTATGTTTTTTGATTAGATATTTACTTCAGGTACAAAACGAACATGTACGTACCCTAAATAGATCTTTTACTAACCTGTCTTTGATTAAACCGAGACAGAACTAAGAGAAAATAACCACTATTTGTTTATCTTTGTTTCTCCTGTGTGTGAAATCACGTCACCTGTACGTCGGATCTGTACAGTGGATACACCACGGCCACCTGCTCTCTGCTTGTTCACCTGCTTTTACGTCCCCTGAAAGCTTTCCTCGACTTCGGGCATTGCATAAGCTCTTCCCGCTGCCTCCTCCAGCGTCTCACCATAGACTCATAGACGCTTCGCTTCCGAGCAGCAGCGCGGTTTCCTTCCTGTATAGCGACATCGATGGCCTTCATCATACGAACTTCTTGGTGTGGGTTCCATGATGAAGGGGTGAAGAAGGTGAAGATAATAGGGTTGGAAATGTGTCGTCCTTCTATCTGCTTCTACCAGTTATTCTTCTTTGCATTTATTTTATCTTAGTTTTGATTCTAGTTCCGGTTAGAGCGCCCCGCTCCTTTTTATTAGCCGCATGGTTCAAAACCTATGAAAAAAGTAGCGGCTTATAGTCCAGAAACTACAGTAAGTAAAATTTAAGACGTGTACTTTTTACTTTTACTCACATACTTTTTAAAGTGTGTTTTACATTTTTCGTTACATTTTCATTCGGGAATTAAAAAAAATATACAGTTTTTTTAGGCGCATCTTGAAGCCGCATCGCCAAAATCAAAAGAAGCAGTTGATCTGGAGAAGAAGTCATGAATCGAGGACCAATCAGAATCCAGAGTAAACATTTTCCGAATTCATTCAGCGCCAAAAAAACTATCGTCAAACATAGAAAAGAGTCAGAAGATGTTTTTTTTGTTGTTGTGTTTACTTGTAAATAAAAAGTTGAGCCATCATTACACAGAGCAGGGGCGGATCTAGAATTTTCTAAAGGGGGGGGGGCGTGAGGTCGTTGGGAAAGCCAGTTTAGGGTGACTGGGGGTTCCCTTTTTTCCACGCAGGGACGAGCGGTGACCAAATTTGACACCCTTTCCTACCGTTTAAGAACCGCTCCAGCTCAGTTCGGGTGGTGTTTCCGGGCATTTACGGGCCGCTACAGGGTGTTACCAGCCTTTACCCACCTTTACCCACCCTCACAAACTGTTTCCAACCGGTTTTTTCCTGCTTTAACCCGTCTTTTCTGTCTCGTTCTGGTCGTTTCCTGCTTGTTTTTTAAGTTGATCCGTTCCACACTGATCTGTATTAGTTCCTGTTGGATCGACCAATCGGGGCCAGTTAAGCTGAACTAGTTAAACTAGTTAAACAGGGTTATTTAGTCATCACGTCAGAGCAGGACGGGTGAGAGGGTTAGACATGATCCGTTAGTCTGGTTCAGACCAAACCAAACCGGGGTGGTACCTTTCTGAGCTGCGCTCTTGGTTCCGTCTCCGGGTTTTTCATCTGATGTCACACAGAGACACAAGTTAAGATTCTATACGTTCACCTACCAGCCTGTGGATGGCTGGCACATAGATCTATCTACCTACCAGGAAGGTACCTACCAGCCTGTGGATGGCTGGCACATAGATCTATCTACCTACCAGGTAGGTACCTACCAGCCTGTGGATGGCTGGTACATAGATCTACCTACCTACCAGGTAGGTACCTACCAGCCTGTGGATGGCTGGTACATAGATCTACCTACCTACCTACCAGGTAGGTACCTACCACCCTGTGGATGGCTGGCACATAGATCTACCTACCTGCCAGGTAGGTACCTACCAGCCTGTGGATGGCTGGTAGATAGATCTATCTACCTACCAGGAAGGTACCTACCAGCCTGTGGATGGCTGGCACATAGATCTATCTACCTACCAGGTAGGTACCTACCAGCCTGTGGATGGCTGGTACATAGATCTACCTACCTACCAGGTAGGTACCTACCAGCCTGTGGATGGCTGGTACATAGATCTACCTACCTACCAGGAAGGTACCTACCAGCCTGTGGATGGCTGGCACATAGATCTACCTACCTGCCAGGTAGGTACCTACCAGCCTGTGGATGGCTGGTAGATAGATCTACCTACCTACCAGGAAGGTACCTACCAGCCTGTGGATGGCTGGTACATAGATCTATCTACCTACCAGGAAGGTACCTACCAGCCTGTGGATGGCTGGTACATAGATCTACCTACCTACCAGGTAGGTACCTACCAGCCTGTGGATGGCTGGTACATAGATCTACCTACCTACCAGGAAGGTACCTACCAGCCTGTGGATGGCTGGCAGATAGATCTACCTACCTACCAGGAAGGTACCTACCAGCCTGTGGATGGCTGGTACATAGATCTACCTACCTACCAGGAAGGTACCTACCAGCCTGTGGTTGGCTGGCAGATAGATCTACCTACCTACCAGGAAGGTACCTACCAGCCTGTGGATGGCTGGCACATAGATCTATATACCTACCAGGTAGGTACCTACCAGCCTGTGGATGGCTGGTACATAGATCTACCTACCTACCAGGTAGGTACCTACCAGCCTGTGGATGGCTGGTACATAGATCTACCTACCTACCAGGAAGGTACCTACCAGCCTGTAGATGGCTGGCAGATGAGCCATCTACCAGCCATCTACCTACCTAGACGGCTGGTAGGTAGATCTACCTACCTAGACGGCTGGTAGGTAGATCTACCTACCTAGACGGCTGGTAGGTAGATCTACCTATCTACCTAGTGGGCGGAAAGGTAGCCTACCGACCAGCCTACCTATGGCTGGTAGGTAGCCATCGGTACAGTTTGTGGCACCTAGACTGGTAGGGAGGTAGGTACCCTACCTCCAGACCAGCTGGTAGACTGGTACCTACCTTCTTACAAGCCATAGGTAGGCTTGTAGGTAGCCATAGGTACAGTTTTTGCCATCTATGGCTAGGTGCTAAAAACTGGTAGGTACCTACCAAACAGCCATCTAGTAGGTAGATGGCTGGTAGATGAAAGCCATCCACAGGCTTTCATCTACCAGCCATCCAATCAGACGGCTGGTGTACCAGGTGGTCCGTCTGATTGGACGGACCATCTGGTAGTACATCCAATCAGACGTCCAGGACGATCATCACTGAGGGTTTCCAGTTTGGGATCAAGTTCACAGAAGAAAACAGAACCACCCGCTCCAGATTAAAACCCCTTCCTGACTCTCAGGTCATTGGTGTCTCTAGTACAGGCATGGGCAAACTACGGACCGTGGGCCACACGCGGCCTGTTAAACTTTCTAATCAGGCCCGCTGAACTTGAAAACCCCACCCCCAAAGCAAAAAAAAGAAGAGTTTCCAGTAATTCTGATGTTTTACCACTAGATGGTGCCAAATAAACAACAACACTGCTCCCATTCAAATGAGTGTGTCTCCGCCCGCGAGTCAAAAAGTTTGCCCGCCCCTGCTTTTGTAGATCAAGGTACCTTGGATCACCTTAGACCTGGGCACAGGGTGTGTCGCCGCGCACGTTATGCTTGAGTAAACAATCAGGATTATTAAGGATTCACTAAAACAACACAACAAACAAAACCAGATTCAAGTCAAACCGGTTTGATCAAAAAACTAGAGTAAAGGTCAGCAGCTCTGTGATGGACGTGTGCTTTTATTTTGACTCAAGCAGGAAACAGTTTAGAAGAGAAAAACAAATCAAGGGAAAACCAATCAGAAACCGAACATGTCGGGCAAACAGGGTTCTGTCAGACGGATGTTCAGAACGAATCAGATGAAGCAGAAACTCTCACACACACCTGGCGGTGTCTGAGCGCGCTCAGTCTGAGAATCAGACGTGACGAATCACAGCCAGGATCAGTCACACCTGACTGTGAACTTCTGATTCAAAGGTCAGAACCTGGGGCCTCGTTTATCAGGTGTGTGAACGCTGACTTCTAATCGAGGAGTGTGTGAAGGTGAGGGAGTGTGTGGACTGGAAGTTTAAGAAGAATCTCACGTGAACTGAAGCATTTAGAAAACACACAAAAATCTAAGAAAAAAATGGAGCCTTTCACAATAAAATCATTAAAGAAACATGCACGTCGTTAAATCACCATGTTGGATCTTATTTTGAAAATCTCGAGCAGCCGTTTTTGTGCCGTATTTTACGTTCTGTACATAAAGAAGATTTTTATTGACGTCTTTGAAAAATCAAGTCGGCCATGTCTGACGTGGACCAATCACGGAGTTGGCATGGTGACCACCCTACACTACCTCCCTCTCTATTGGTAGACTCCCTCGGACACCTCGTCATTGTTCAGGAGGATTTTCAGGTGCCACTGGCTCATTGGAATATCATCACCTCTGCCTGCCTATCGACCATCCTACGAGAGCAATCCTTCAATTCAATCTAAAGGTCGGAGATCTTACGAGGTTAGCCTGTACCTGATTGGCTCGACGTAATCATGGGCCACCTTCAAGGAAGCAGAACAGCTGGAACACGATCACCAACACTGGAGACACTTAGTTCATCTGGACAGCTCGAAGCACGGAGACGGGACCTACCCTCCCTTCACAAGAGCCCTGATTAAGAGGCATGGTTGGGGCGGGATCTTTCAAAGATGCTTCCCATAGTCATCATTCATCACTCCATACCAGGTACTGGTTAGCTACTGTTGTACCCACAGCTGCCCTGGAGCAGAGGGACAGAAGCCATCCACTCCTCTGACCATCACCAACCACTCACACACCATCCAGACTCGGCAACGAGGGTGAAAGGTCTTACCCGGTAGGACGTCCAGCCGTCCTACTGGAATACCAGGGGTCCGACCGTCCCACCGGAGTACCAGGGGTTCGACCGTCCCACCGGAGTACCAGGGGTCCGACCGTCCCACCGGAGTACCAGGGGTTCGACCGTCCCAACGGAGTACCAGGGGTCCGACCGTCCCGCCGGAATACCAGGGGTCTGACCGTCCCGCTGGAGTACCAGGGGTCCGACCGTCCCGCTGGAGTACCAGGGGTCTGACCGTGCCACTGGAGTACCAGGGGTCCGACCGTCCCGCCGGAGTACCAGGGGTCCGACCGTCCCGCCGGAGTACCAGGGGTCCGACCGTCCCGCTGGAGTACCAGGGGTCCTACCGTCCCACTGGAGTACCAGGGGCTCCAGCGGTCTCCCATCCAGGTACGGCCCAGGCCGAACATGCTTAGCTTCTGAGGTCTGACGGGATGAGGCATCGACGGGCTGGTACACTGGGTACTTGGTTGTCACAATCGGTCCAATCAGAATAAGGAGCATCATAACCGTCGCTTATCGGCTTTAATAAAAAATCAGTGTGAAAAATGGTTCAAAGTGTCTGAAAAACAAATACTTCTTTGGACGAAGCGTTGGGTTGAAACTCCATATTTGCTCCTCCCACTTCATCAGAAGAAAGTCACCCTTCAAAATAAACTTCATGAATCTCCAGCTAACCTTATCTCCATCCCGCCCCAACCACGCCTCTTAATCAGGGCTCCAGTAACAGGGTTAGGTCCTGTCCTCGTGCGTTGAACCGTTCAACCAAGTTTATCCAGCTGGTGATCTTGTTCCAGCTGTTCTGCCATCTTTCTGCTCTCAGGATGAACGGGTTGGATTACTCATTCTTTGATTCTGAGAGTGAACCAACCTTCTAATATCAACGTAACGCTGATACCAGCTCTGATACCAGCTCTGATACCACCTGGTCCATGTTTAACACTCCTTATCTTTATTCTTATGTAAACAGTTTGAACTCTATGACCGATAACTCTGACCAGGGTTGGAGGTTTTTTTTTTTTTTTTCGCTCTAATACCAGACGTTTTGTTCTCTGTGACAGACGTGTGCTTTTATTTTGAAGGGATAAATCATTAAAGACTCGAAGCAGGGTTTAGTAGAGTAAAGACAAAACAGGGAGAACCAATCAGAAACCGAACATGTCGGGCAAACATGATTCTGTCAGACTACGCGGTAACGACGGGCGAACCTGATGGCACCACCGAATCAGACCAACAGATGAAAAAAAAAAAATCCTCCATTGTCTGTTCTTCTTTATCTGCGCCTGAGTGAAGCCTCCAAAATGACCGCCTTCGGGGTTGGTGACATCACGTGCATGCACTCTATTGAAACTGCCCATGTGTACCAACGAGTCTACCAACTATAGATGAGCTGATTTAGTTTATAGATTTATACGACTAACGGTTGAGGTTGTAAATTCACACGGCATGCGTTAGCACACACGGCATGACGCAGTGGCATCGACATGTTCTTCATTCTTTTTAGGTTTCTGTAAAGCTGGGTGTAAACTGGGCGTACGCTGGGCGATGCCAGCCCGATTAGACCCGATTCCAGGTCGTACAGCACTTCTAAGACAGAGGATTTCAAAATAAAGGCATCATTAAGATGAAATTAACGACCAATAAACTGTCTTAATGATTTTGTGTACAGGAAGTGACAAAGAGCCGTTTGTTGCTCCCGGCTTCTGATTGGACGATCGGATGAGTTTCCGTCGCCGCTCGTGGAAACGTGACACTATGAACCCCTTCTCCTGATTGGTTGGTTTTGGTTTCACTCGTCCAGCCGAGCTGTGAACGTCTGGTTCTGAATTTCTGAAACAAACTGGTTTTGGGTCTGATTTAGAAACGTCCTGAATTCGGACAGCGTACGCCCAGCTTAAGACGGAAACACCTGGACGTGGTCTCAGAGGGTCAGGCAAGTCCAGGAGAGCAACGACCTGGGCACCACTACAACCTGGGCACCACTACTGGGCACTGGTACATCCTGGGCACCACCACATCCCGGACGCCATGTTTATTTTCCTTTAAAAAGTCAAGATAAAAGCTCGAGTTTTGCGTCGGTGGAAGAACACGTTTCCAGCTGACGGGTTTTGTTTGGTCTCCTAACGGAGTCCCAGGGGTGCCGGAGCCGATCCCGGCTGATCCCAGGCGAGAGGCAGGGTACACCCTGAACAGGTCATGGTTTTAAAAAAGTTTCCTGAGTTTTTATCACCACGTCTGAAGAAGATGGGGGCAGGTGGAGGGAGGGTCAGCGGTCCGAGTTCCTCCGTTCTCATTGGTTCTGAAGTCCGACGATCACTATCTTTTGTCCCGGACTTCCGTCGTCTTTGTCTCTCTGTTTGATCTTGTCCTCGTCTTCGTCCTCGTCGTCTTCTTCGTGCGCGGTCACGGCTCGGCTGGCGGCGCCGCCGTCTTCCAGCGGGTTTATCAGTCCGTACAGGAAGGTGAAGAAACCATTCAACCAATCAGAGCCACTCTCCTCCACCTCTTCTAACCAATCCAGAACCTCGGCTTGGCCCTGACCATCGCCCTCCCTGGCCAGGCCTACGTAAGGGAAGACGGGGCGGGAGGTGATGGAGGAGTGCGGAGCGGGTGAAGGGGGAAGAGGGGTGAGGAGAAAATCGTGAAGGGTGGTGACGATGAAGAACAGAAAAGAAAAAGATGGAGAAAAAGAAAAGATGTGCTGAAGAGGACGAAGAGAAGGAGGGAAGAGAAGAGGAACAGGTCAGAAGTAAGGCTCTGCATCCAATCAAAACAAACTTACTGACTAAGGGTGGCATGGTGCACCCGCTGTGTACCCGCTGTGTACCCGCTGCTACGCAAAATTTCACCATCATAATAATGTTAATAAAAACTGTTAATAAAAGGGTGGAATGCCCCCTGCGGGTCAGGGACAGGGTCCTGCCCCAAGTGGAGGAGTTTAAGTATCTCAGGGTCTTGTTCACGAGTGGGGGAAGGATGGAGCGGGAGATCGACAGGCAGATCGGTGCGGCATCAGCAATAACTAGGACGCTGCATCGGTCTGTCATGGCGAAGAAAGAGCTGAGCCGAAAAACAAAGCTCTGGATTTACAAGTCGATCTATGTTGATCACCATGGTAACCAGGATCTACGTTCCTACCTTCACCATGGTAACCAGGATCTACGTTCCTACCCTCACCATGGTAACCAGGATCTACGTTCCTAACTTCACCATGGTAACCAGGATCTACGTTCCTACCTTCACCGTGGTAACCAAGATCTACGTTCCTACCCTCACCATGGTAACCAGGATCTACGTTCCTACCCTCACCATGGTAACCAGGATCTATGTTCCTACCTTCACCATGGTAACCAGGATCTACGTTCCTACCCTCACCATGGTAACCATGATCTACGTTCCTACCCTCACCATGGTAACCAGGATCTACGTTCCTACCCTCAGCATGGTAACCAGGATCTACGTTCCTACCCTCACCATGGTAACCAGGATCTATGTTCCTACCCTCACCATGGTAACCAGGATCTACGTTCCTACCCTCACCATGGTAACCAGGATCTACGTTCCTGCCCTCACCATGGTAACCAGGATCTACGTTCCTACCCTCACCATGGTAACCAGGATCTACGTTCCTGCCCTCACCATGGTAACCAGGATCTACGTTCCTACCCTCACCATGGTAACCAGCTGTGGGTGGTGATCGAAAGAATGAGATTGCGGTTATGTACGGCTGAAATGATCTTCCTCCGCAGGGTGGCTGGGCTCTCACTCAGAGATCGGGTGAGGAGCTCTGCCATCCGGGAGGAGCTCGGTGTCGAGCCGCTTCTCCTCCAGGTCAAGAGGAGCCAGATTGGGTGGTTTGGGCATCTGGTCAGGATGCCCCCCGAGCGCCTCGCTGGTGAGGCGTTTTGGGTACGTCCCACCGGGAGGAGACCAAGGGGCAGACCCCGGACTTGCTGGAGAGACTATGTCTCACAGCTGGCCGGGGAACGACTTGGCATCCTTCCGGGTGAGCTGAAGGATTTATCCGGGGAGAGAGAGGCCTGGGCTTCCCGTTTGAGGCTGTTGCCCCTGTGACCCGACCCCGGAACAAGCGGAAGATGACGGAACGGAAAAAATGGAGCTAGTAATTACTTAGATATCAGAATGCTACTGGCATGCAACTCGTTTTTAGTACGGCGGTAACAATCACAACCGTCCTGGTGAAATGTTGGTTACATAGAGACGTGGTATGAGTGTGGGCTTCTAGGGAGACCTGGTTGGTTGTACCCGCCTCGTCCACTGTTTCCTCAGGAATATAAAAACAGAAACATCTCCTCCTGGCACATCGAAACAGCCTGCTGCCACACAACGATGGGGCATTGTGGGCAAAATCACAGCAAAAATAAATGAAATATGTCTCTACCCATGGTCGCCAGCTGTGGGCGGTGACCGAAAGAGCGAGATCACGAATATGAACGGCTGAAAGGAGCTTCCTCTGCAGGGTGGCAGGGCTCTCACTCAGAGACAGAGGGAGGAGCTCGGAGTAGAGCTGTTGCTCCTCATGGTTGAGAGAATCTAGATGAGGTGTTTCGGGCATCTGGTAAGGATGCCTCCCTCATTGGTGAGGTGTTCCGTCCCACCAGGAGGAGACCTAGTGGCAGACACCGGACCCGCTGGTGAGACTATGTCTCACAGCTGAACAGGGAACAAGTGGGGATCCTCCTGGGTGATGCAGTCGGGGTGAGAGAAGCCTGAGTTTCCGTTGGAGGCTGTTGCCCCTGGCAACCAGGCACTGGATAAGCGGAAGACAACGGAACCGAAGTCTATGATATCTCTGTCCTCGGTTCCTCCTGCTTTGTTTAGCAACATATATATAGACTAGTCATGGGAAAACTCCGGCCCACGGGCCACACGCGGCCTGGTAAACAGTTTAATCCGGCCCGCCAAACTTGAAAAAATTAAGTAAATAAGCCTTGTTAGTTTTATTTTTTCTGTAATTCTGATGTTTCGTCACTAGATGTCACCAAAAATACAACAACACTGCTCCCATTAAAATGTGTGTGTCCACAAAATAAATAGTGTGCACAGATATGGAAAGCCATCGGGCCCAATACACACACGTAAACAAGTGTGTTAGATGTTAAAACAAACAAAATATTACATCAAGAGCTTAGGTTTCAAACCTAGAGCCGCTAGATTTAAAATTTAACGCTCTTGATGTAACATTTAGTGCTTGTTTAAAATCTAGCATCATTCTATCGGTCTAATCTAAAGGTTACCAAAGCATGCCATCCATCTGATCCTGTTCCCCCTGGTCAAATGTTAGAAGTCAATGTGGCCCACGAACCTTAAAGTTTGCCCACCCCTGGTCTAGACATATGACTCGTTATGTCGAGTCTTATTTTGAAAGTCTCCAAAGGGAAACGGTTTATTTCCCTTCTTAACCTCTTAACATCCACTGACCCGTCCACGGTACGTTTGTGGGTTTTTGTTTTTTCTTCACTCATAAAGACACTTATTCTTTGTTCAACTCCACTAAGTTATACCTCGTTTTAAAGCTTAGACTTTCAAGAAAACGATCATAGCATCCATTCTTATGTTTTCACTAGTTTCAAGAAGAAATAGCAAACTATTCGCAAATAAAATCAAACTGTTTGGAGCGCATTTCTCACCTATGATCCAGTCGTAATGGGCTGAGACGGGTTCGATCTTCATGTGATTGGTCTCATTTTGTCCGTAACAATCCACAGAATAACTATATAAAATTGTATTTTCTCAAAAGTAAACCAGTTTGGAGAAAAACTCCAGAAAACGTGATTTTGTTTTCTGCGAGAAATAGTAGCGGTCGCGTTCCAATCTCCATAATAACTGCCTAGCTGTGTTTTTAAGTTCATCCTGGGTATGTTTCTTTTCTTTACGAAGTTATCTACAAACTGAGACCGTTCGCAAAATATTCCGATAAAGAGTTTGTTTTTTACAAGGCTTTGAAAGAAGCAAGCGCATCTCCTCCAGCTAACAGCACTGCTAGCATGTTAGCTTCTAGCGGGCTAACGACGTCACTTACAAATATATGATTAGCCAATAAAGAAAGCTGATACTTCCACCTTCAAAACGAGGGGATTGGTTCAAAACCGGACCAATAGAATCGCGTGTATTTCAACTGCGTAACGGGAAATTTTATCAAAACAAACGGCGCCATTTTGTGCGTCATGACGCGAATGAGGAGCAGACACTGAGTGAGTGAGGTGATCAAAGATTGAAAGATTTTTTAGTTTATTTTCAACTTTTTTTTTTAGCAAACTATATTTCTGGGGTTTTGGAACATATTTTTTATCCGAAAAATTTTTATTGTGCATGATTTTTATGAAAAAAAAATTATAATTACAGCAAAAATTATGTAAATAAAAAAAAAATAATTAAAAAAAAAAAAAGGAAAAAAAAAAGATCTGTGGGAGGTTTTTAAAGTCACAGAAACACTAATATGCATTTTTTATGACTAAAAAGGTGATAAAATGGCAAAAATTCAATTTGTTGCTTGTTCAGATTAGACATTTTTATACTAAAAGGTCAATAAATCAAAAACTTTTGTACCTAGAGATCTGAAACTTTACACAGTTGTTGTCATACACAACATATCATTTATCCAGTTGTATATTTCATTTCTTGTGCATAATTTTTATGGAAAAATTTATAATTACAGTAAAAAATATTAAAATATACATTTAAAAAATTATGAAAAAAAAAATATCTGTGGGAGGCATTCAAAGTCACAGAAACACTAATATGCATTTTTTATGACTAAAAAAGTGATAGAATGGCAAAAATTCACTTTGGCACATTTTGGCACAGATTTGGACAGCTTGTGCCGAATGGACACTTTTTATAGTAAAAGGTCAATAGGTCAAAAACACTTGTACCTAGAGATCTGAAACTTTACACAGTTGTTGTCAACAAGATTTTTGTCATACAAATGGAAGGAATTATGCCTACTAAGAAGTATGTCTTGGCTAGGGACATTGGAAAATGAAAAAAATTAGGCGAGGCTAAAATTCTACAATTTTTTTTATGTTTGAACTACTGTAGGATAGGTTCTGAAATTCTGACACTCTCCATGTACATATCTACAGAAACTAGAAGGTCTAAGCTTTATTTTGATGTATAGTACAAGCATGTGACTTGAAAGATGCTGCTGTAATAAGCAATGGCATTTGGGTATGTCCAACTATTGTGCACAGCCCGAAAATAGGTGGGTGTTAAGAGGTTAAGGAAGCATGATGGTGGTCCTCATCTCTCCGTCTGTTCTACGTCTCGTTATGGGTGTGGTGGAACTGAGCGCGCTCCTGTTTTATGCAAATCAGATGCAAATCAGTTCCACATGCAAAAAAAAAAAAAAAAAAACCTACTGAAACACTGACTGTTATGTAAATGAACAAACTGATCCGGTTTTAACTGGTTTGACTGATGATTTCAGATTAAAGCTCATTCTCGACGTCCGGAATGACTCGGATTATCAGGTCCGTGGTCTTCAACGATGTGCTTCTTTCTTATTGCACCATTAACGATGCACTTCCTTCTTATTGGGATCAGACTTGAGCACTCTGTTGATTGGTTGGTTTTGCTCTCAGCCACGCCCACATTGAAACGTAAACAGGAAGTGTTTATGTGCAAATGTTTTAATTCACACTTGGTCATGCCGGGAGCGAGATGAAGGGGGAAATCAGTGTCAAAAACACAAGAAACTAAATAAATTTGTAGTTTTTCATCAGAAAAAAAACGTATGAGTTTGGTTTTAATCAAACTTTTTTAAAGATTTAGTCGGGATTTTTTTCCGTTTTAATCGAGTTTTTCATCCACAAAAAAACGTTTTCTGGCGTCAAAAACACGACAAAATCCAAACACAAAAAGTTTAAAATCGACTTGCCTAGCAGGACCTTGGCGTCCTCCACGTCAAAGTCACCGTCGCCGTCCGTATCGTAGGCAACCAGCTTACCTGCAACAGAAACACGAGAGGTCAGACTGTCGCCCGGTCAAGAGGTGAACTCAAACACAGGGTACGGAAGAAACGACGGCCCGAAGGCGGTCTGCCCGCCGTGTGTGGGCACCTCTCCAACCCTCGAAACAGAGACTGGGTGACTCCCTGTGTTGGACGGTGGCTCGATCTGCCCTTGACCTGGTCGTGGCGTGCCTGAGTCGGTGGGCAACAGCCGGCTACCTACAATTCCCGAACTTGCCAGCAAGGGGGTCCTACCAAGGATCCACCTTAGCAGCCGAAAAGACGTCATGTGGACCCCCGGAAACTTGCTGGTACAGTGCCACAGACAGATCCCCTCGCCCCCCCCCTCAGCTGTATCTGGACGGCAGCTGCCAAGACGAATCGTCTGTCCATTCACCACTTCCTGTTCTAAACTTATCACAATAAAAGCACTGGCTTGAGAGAAGCCAGATGGGGTGGTTCGGGGATCTGGTTAGGATCCTTCCCTCGTTGGTGAGGTGTTCCGTCCCACCGGGAGGAGACCAAGAGGCAGACCCCCTATGTCTCACAGCTGGACAGGGAACGACTCGGGATCCTCTCGGGTGAGGTGGGGGAGGCAGACAGGTCGAGGCTGTTCTCCTGAGACCCTAAGATCCCTTAAAAAACGTAGTGGGCGTGGTTTATACTCAGGTACGCTCTATAGATGGTTTAATACGGTCATTATTTTAATTAACAGGATGGAAAACATTTGAAACATTAACTCATAATAGGCTGAATTTTTTTGTGTGTATAGTATGTGTAAGAGTGTGTGTGTGTGTGTGTGCGTGTATATCTGTGTTTAGTGTGTCTGTATATGTGTGTATATCGTGTGTGTGTGCATAGTATGTGTGTGTATTTGTGTACATGTGTGTATGTGTATCTGTGTGTGTGTATGTGTGTGTATAGTGTGTGTTGGTGTGTATATACTGTCTATATACACACACTATATACACACAGAGTGTATATAGTGTGTGTATAGTGTCTGTGTGTGTGAGTGTGTGTTATGTGTGTGTGTGTGTACAGTGTGTGTGTGTGTTTGGTGTGTGTATATCTGTGTGTGCATGTGTGTGTATAGTGTATCTGTGTGTGTGTCTGTGTGTATATGTGTGTGTGTGTATATGTGTGTTTGTGTATCTGTATGTGTGTGTGTGTGTGTATGTGTGTGTGTGTATATGTGTGTGTGTGTGTGTGTATATGTGTGTGTGTGTGTATCTGTGTGTGTGTGTATATGTGTGTGTGTGTGTGTGTGTATGTACAGTTTGTGTGTGTGTCTGTGTGTGTCTGTGTGTATGTGTGTGTATTTATGTGTGTGTGTGTATTTTAGTGTGTGTGTGTGTGTTTTAGTGTGTGTGTGTGTGTTTTAGTGTGTGTGTTTTAGTGTGTGTGTGTTTTAGTGTGTGTGTTTTAGTGTGTGTGTTTTAGTGTGTGTGTGTTTTAGTGTGTGTGTTTTAGTGTGTGTGTGTGTGTTTTAGTGTGTGTGTGTGTGTTTTAGTGTGTGTGTTTTAGTGTGTGTGTGTTTTAGTGTGTGTGTTTTAGTGTGTGTGTTTTAGTGTGTGTGTGTGTATTTATGTGTGTGTGTGTTTTAGTGTGTGTATGTGTGTGTGTGTATGTGTGTGTGTGTGTGTATGTACAGTTTGTGTGTGTGTCTGTGTGTGTCTGTGTGTATGTGTGTGTATTTATGTGTGTGTGTATTTTAGTGTGTGTGTGTGTATTTATGTGTGTGTGTGTTTTAGTGTGTGTGTGTGTGTGTGTGTGTGTATGTGTGTGTGTGTGTATGTACAGACCTTGCAGAGTCTCTGACAGGTTAGTGTGGAAGCCTTTTGCCTTCTCTGCATGCAAACACAACATCCAGGTTAATACGGAACACACACACACGCACACACTAAACACACACACAAACACACACACACACAAACTCCACGTTGCTTAGCAACATCACAGCAGCCATATTGTTTACATTACGTGTCATAAAATTTAAATTAACATGATAATGAATATAAAACAGCTGGTTTAGTTTTGGTTACTGGCTGGTTAAACTGGTTACTAAAGCTGTATACCATGCCCGTTGAGGTGCCCGTCCTTACCCAGCACACTCTGGTAGTCTACGATGTTAAAGTAGACCATGGCCACGGAGGTCCAGACTCCCAGCAGAGCGAAGACGATGAACCAGGTGAAGAAGCTGCTCCCGGTGGATCCGCCGTCTGACTTCTTCCCGTTCTTATTGGCTGGCTGAGCTTTACCTCCGTCTGGAACGAGATGGGAGCTTTAATGAGGCTGCTGATCGATTAAAAAAAAACAGTTTACCGTATTTTCACGACCATCGGGCGCACCGTATTAAAAGGCGCAGTCCAAATTTTGCGTGTTCTGTATTTAACACACACATAAGGCGCACCTGATGATAGGGCGCAGGTTTTATATACATATCCTCTTCTACATAAGTCCGCCTTACAACAACACACACACATACACATAGACGCGCGCATACACACACACGTGTGTATTTAAAAATAGATCAGGAGTAAAACTGAGTTTGGTTGGTTTTATTTAAATATTATTTACAGTCGTCATAAAGTCATTTATTAAATCCATCCAAGTCCTCATCCTCTGGTTCTGAATCTAACAGCTGCTCTAAATCCAACCTCACAGGTTCACTTTCCTCGCTGTCAGAGTCACTTTCTGAACCGTGCGGCTCCTCGGAAATGATGCCTGCTTTTGGGAAAGCTCGGACAACAGTGCCAGCAGACACGTTAGCCCAAACATCTACAATCCACTGGCAAACTGTGGCGTAACTCGCCCGGCGCTGCTGATCGCCATCAGTTTAAACTGAGCTTCATAAGCGTGTCTCTTTTCCATTTTCAGTGTTGTTAAAACAGCAATGTTCTGCATAAAGCACACACCTGTTCTTTTAGACATAATCCACACACACACTTCACCCTTTAACATTCTCATGTTTTCAACTGCGTCCGCCTGATGGTTCTCTAATACGTCCAAAAATCACAAATCAGATAGGGCGCACCGCTCATTTTGAAGAAAACTTGGAACTTTTAGGTGCGCCTTATGGCCATGAAATTACGGTAATTTAAACTTTCAGAGAGAAAACGAAGGAAAAGCAAACTTTCTTCCTCCGGCTGAACAAACACGTGCATTCTGAATCCGTTCTTAATGTTTGATAATCAGTTATTTTACTAATTAATCTATTGATTTTTCTTTGATTAAATTTTCAGGTTTATGTTAATCTTCTCCTTTCATCATCTCCCTCCAGGGGGCGTCAAAGCAAGTCAGTTTCTTCCATCTAACCCTGTGTCCTGCATCCTCTTTGGTCTTCCTCTATATCAGCCATGGGCAAACAACGGCCAGCGGGCCACATGTGGCCCATTAAACGTTTTAGTCCGGCCCGCCAAAAAAATTAAATAAATAAACCTTGTTAGTTTGAATTTTTTTTTTTTTTGTTCGTCACTAGATGGCACCAAAGATACAACAACACTGCTCCCATTAAAATGTGTGTGTCTCCGTGATGCCCACAAAATAAACAGTGTGCACAGATATGGAAAGCCATCAGGACCAATACACACACGTAAACAAGCGTGTTAGATGTTAAAACAAACAAAATGTTACATCAAGTGTTTAGATTTCAAACCAAGCGCCGCTAGATTTAAAATTTAACACTCTTGATGTAACATTTAGCGCTTGTTTAAAATCTAGCGTCATTCTATCGTCTAATCTAGAGATTACCAAAGCATGCCATCCATCTGATCCTGTTCCCCCTGGTCAAATGTTAGAACTCAATGTGGCCCGCGAGTCAAAAAGTTTGCCCATCCTTGATCTAGACCTCCAGCCTATCCATTCCACTCTCTCTTCTGCACATGTGCAGACCATCCCAGTCACTTTCTAAAGATGTTTCTTTTTCTACGGGGCCGGGTCTCCGGGGGCAACAACCTTAGACGGGAAGCCCAGGCGTCTCTCACCCCGGCTGCATCCTCCAGCTCACCCGGGAGGATCCTGCTGTGAGACATTGTCTCTCCAGCAGGTCCGGGGTCTGCTTCGAAAGTTCCAATGAACGATAATTAAAATGGAACAGATTTATTTTAGTTTTTTATGGTTTGTTTTGTTTAAAAAAGTACATTTTTAGCACATTTTTGTAAAAATCCAATCAAAGATTAAACAATACTTTAAGATCTAGATGTGTTCTTTGTTTCCATGGTGACTCCAAGGAAGTCTTCACCGTCCAATCAAAACAATCTCATTCTGATGAGTACTGATAACATCATCCAGAAAAATCATATCTGACTTCTGATTGGCCGCGAGTTCAAATTTTTCACATTTTAATTGGTCTTCACAAGTAAATAAGATTTAATCATAAAAAACAAGAGAACAAAGCAAAGCATTGTTGGGAACAAAACGACTTCCTTCTGACTGGAAACCAGAAAAATCGGTTAAAGCTGAACGAATTCTTCAGAAAGTGGATCAAAGAGGAAACAAACCGGTTTAAAGCGGTGGGCTGAACAGGTGTTTGAGACGGTGACAGGAAGGTCACGTTCCAGGAAGGTCGGCCTACTGTCCGAAGCTCACTGTGAAACATGAAGCTAGGAACGCTGTTAAAAGTCAGGGCTGTGGACGGGCGGCCATTCATCTGTCAAACGGGAAAATCACTTTGTTTTTTTTTCACCAATGACAAAAGCAGTCCAAAGCGGGCTCCAATCGGAACGTAGATCCTGGTTACCATGGTGAGGGTAGGAATGTAGATCCTGGTTACCATGGTGAGGGTAGGAACGTAGATCCTGGTTACCATGGTGAGGGTAGGAACGTAGATCCTGGTTACCATGGTGAGGGCAGGAACGTAGATCCTGGTTACCATGGTGAGGGTAGGAACGTAGATCCTGGTTACCATGGTGAGGGTAGGAACGTAGATCCTGGTTACCATGGTGAGGGTAGGAACGTAGATCCTGGATACCATGGTGAGGGTAGGAGCGTAGATCCTGGTTACCACGGTGAGGGTAGGAACGTAGATCCTGGTGACCACGGTGAGGGTAGGAACGTAGATCCTGGTTACCATGGTGAAGGTAGGAACGTAGATCCTGGTTACCATGGTGAGGGTAGGAACGTAGATCCTGGTTACCATGGTGAAGGTAGGAACGTAGATCCTGGTTACCATGGTGAGGGTAGGAACGTAGATCCTGGTTACCATGGTGAGGGTAGGAACGTAGATCCTGGTTACCATGGTGAGGGTAGGAACGTAGATCCTGGTTACCACGGTGAGGGTAGGAACGTAGATCCTGGTTACCATGGTCAGGGTAGGAACATAGATCCTGGTTACCACGGTGAGGGTAGGAACGTAGATCCTGGTTACCATGGTCAGGGTAGGAACATAGATCCTGGTTACCACGGTGAGGGTAGGAACGTAGATCCTGGTTACCATGGTGAGGGTAGGAACATAAATCCTGGTTACCATGGTGAGGGTAGGAACGTAGATCCTGGTTACCATGGTGAAGGTAGGAACGTAGATCATGGTTACCACGGTGAGGGTAGGAACGTAGATCCTGTTAGGGTGTTTCACCTAGTGCTTTTGCACAGCTTCATCTCCCTCCAGCAACTAGGTCAGGGATTCAAGGCATTAGTTTACGGCTGCAGTGATGGGTAAAAGTCCTACCCAATCAGAGAACAGAGGTGACTGGATCCGTCCTCCATGTTTGTAGTTCTGTAGATCCACCATGCTATACGGTGCGTCCACCATGTTTGTAGTTCTGTTTTTAACCATGCTACGCGGTCTGTCCTCCATGTTTGTAGTTCTGTATCTAACCATGCCATACGGTCCGTCCTCCATGTTTGTAGTTCTGTAAATCAACCATGCTATACGGTCCGTCCTCCATGTTTGTAGTTCTGTATCTAACCATGCCATACGGTCCGTCCTCCATGTTTGTAGTTCTGTAAATCAACCATGCTATACGGTCCGTCCTCCATGTTTGTAGTTCTGTATCTAACCATGCTACACGGTCCGTCCTCCATGTTTGTAGTTCTGTATCTAACCATGCTACACGGTCCGTCCTCCATGTTTGTAGTACTATATCTAACCATGCTACACGGTCCGTCCTCCATGTTTGTAGTTCTGTATCTAACCATGCTACACGGTCCGTCCTCCATGTTTGTAGTTCTGTATCTAACCATGCTATACTGTCTGTCCCCCTTGTTTGTAGTTCTGTAGATCCGCCATGCTACGCGATCCGTCCGCCATCTTTGTAGTTCTGTATCTAACCATGCTATACGGACCACCACTGTGGAGCGAATGAACCCCAGGCTGCGAGGTCAGACTGTTTCTATGGAGACACAGAATTCTATCAAATCAGGAAAACAAATCAATAAACAAACGCCCCGCCCCTTCGTTCCTTACCCAGAACGTTCCCCACCAGGCATCCAGGTATCCCCGTGACAACAGGGGAGGTGGTAGTCTCTCCTAGAGCGGCCGGATCGCCCATGGTTACCATCCACACAGCGAGCAGCTGCGGTCTGACTGCTGTGTCCTCGTAGCGCTCAAACAACACGCCTATCTTTTCATCTGGTTCTGCTTTGTTAAGATTCTCCGGGTGGAGGTCGACTATTTTTAGATCCTCCGGACCAGCTGCTCTGGACAGGAATAATACAGGACGTCCACCTTCAAACCCCTGGAGCGCACCCAGATGGCGCCACCTTGTGGCTCCGCTCAGTTTACTTATCCTACAGCAACTAGGTCAGAGATTGCAGGCATTAGTTTATGATTACAGCAATGGGTGAAAGTTCTATCCAATCAGAGAACAGAGATGAGGGCTTGATGTAAACGCAAGCATCCGTCCTCCATATTTGTAGTTCTTTAACTCGGTTCCTACCAGAAAGAAACGATTGGTCCACCATTGAGTCCTCTCTGTTCTCTGATTGGGTAGAATTGAGAAGGCTTGCTAATCGATCCCAGATGCCTGAAAAAACTGATCGATTCAATCTTTTAGAATTGATTATTGATTAGTTTTTTTTTTTTTAAAAACAGCATGTTAAACAACAAAAAAACAAACACAAACACACTCATTTTAAAATTCTCCAGAGGGTAGCTTGAATCCCTGGACTTTCTGTGTGTAGTTTGCATGTTCTACTCATGTATGTGTGGGTTTTGTCTGGTTTCCTCCAAACACATGTTTTTTTTTATTTGGTTGATTGGCTGCTATGAAATTACCCCTAGGAATGAGTGTGTGTGTGGGTGGTTGTCTGTGTGTTTGGCCCCACATGCCTGGCGACCTGTTAGGGGTGTATCCCGCTCCTTGCCTTAAATCAAACACTGGAACCCTCTCCCCCTCTCAATAATAAGTTTTAATAACAAGTGTTATTTTTTCAGGGTGTGATCAAACAGCACTGCATCACCATGCACAGCACACACAGGCAGAGTTTTACCCCGGCTGCTGCCCCGGGGCACATCCCGCGGAGGGGGCGTGGTCCTACGGGAAGTTCACAAAGAAACAAATCAAGAAATAAAATAGAAGCAAAATGAAAGATTTGAGACGAAATGAAACAAACGGATTCTATTTGAGTCCAGCCACCCTGCAGAGGAAGCTCATTTCACCCGCTTGTATCCACATGTCGTTCAGAGTGCCCACCATAAAAGTTATGATACAAATGACCCTGCAGGATTGTGGGTGACGACACGGGCAAGAGCAGGACTGACCGAGCCATTCAATCCCATTGGCGGTTACTAATCTTGAAGGTTTGGGTTGGTCCGTCGTGGTGAAGAGAGAGCCGAAAAGCAAAGCTCTCCATTTACGAGTCGATCTACGTCGATCTACGTTCCTACCCTCACCATGATAACCAGGATCTACGTTCCTACCCTCACCATGGTAACCAGGATCTACATTCCTACCCTCACCATGATAACCAGGATCTACGTTCCTACCCTCACCATGGTAACCAGGATCTACATTCCTACCCTCACCATGATAACCAGGATCTACGTTCCTACCCTCACCATGGTAACCAGGATCTACGTTCCTACCCTCACCATGGTAACCAGGATCTACGTTCCCACCCTCACCATGGTCACCAGGATCTACGTTCCTACCCTCACCATGATAACCAGGATCTACGTTCCTACCCTCACCATGGTAACCAGGATCTACATTCCTACCCTCACCATGGTAACCAGGATCTACATTCCTACCCTCACCATGATAACCAGGATCTACGTTCCTACCCTCACCATGGTAACCAGGATCTACGTTCCCACCCTCACCATGGTCACCAGGATCTACGTTCCTACCCTCACCATGATAACCAGGATCTACGTTCCTACCCTCACCATGGTAACCAGGATCTACGTTCCTACCCTCACCATGGTAACCAGGATCTACGTTCCTGCCCTCACAATGGTAACCAGGATCTACGTTCCTACCCTCACCATGGTAACCAGGATCTACGTTCCTACCCTCACCATGGTAACCAGGATCTACGTTCCTGCCCTCACAATGGTAACCAGGATCTACGTTCCTACCCTCACCGTGGTAACCAGGATCTACGTTCCTACCCTCACCGTGGTAACCAGGATCTACTTTCCTACCCTCACCTGGTAACCAGGATTTACGTTGCTTCCCTCACCATGGTAACCAGGATCTACGTTCCTACCCTCACCATGGTAACCAGGATTTACGTTGCTTCCCTCACCATGGTAACCAGCTGTGGGTGGTGACCAACAGAATGAGATCGCGGATACAAGCAGCCGAAATGATCTTCCTCTGCAGAGTGGCTGGGCTCTCACTCAGAGATCGGGTGAGGAGCTCTGCCATCCAGGAGGAGCTCGGTAGCAAGCCGCTCCTCCTCCAGGTCGAGAGAAGCCAGATGGGGTGGTTCGGGCATCTGGTCAGAATGACCCTGAGCGCCTCCCGGGCAAGGTGTTTCGGGCACGTCTTCCCAGGAGGAGACCAAGGGGCAGACCCCGGACCTGCTGGAGAGACTATGTCTTACAGCTGGCTGGGGAACGATTAGGGATCCGCCTGGGCATACCCGTTTACTGTAGAGGTGAAACATGTTCCTCGCCGCCCGAAACCGTTGATCATTGTTGCGTTGGCTCATGTTAAATCAACGCTGCGTATGCTCGACCACTGCTGATGTTTTTCTCTCCCGTTTCACCAATGCCCGGTTTGGCACTGTTAGACGCATGTTCGTGGTTGCTTGGGTTGAGCTATGCCAACACTGAACCACCCAACGCCCGTGTTTTGATTTTGTTCCCTGTTTTGTGAGTGAACGTCGTCAAAGTTCAGCACTCCTTTGACCAGGTCGCGAATATTTTTCCCTATCTATTCAGTTCCTGATTGGCTTAAGGGAATAAGGGAACACGCCCACTTAAATCCATTGGCCGAGCAATGAATACATTTAGCTTTAAAAAAAAAAACTCTTCATCAAAATAAACTAGAGAACATTCCACCTCAAAAAAAGGTATTCACCCAGGAACTGAATAGGAGTCGCTGCTGTCATCAGCCAATCAGGAGCTGAATAGGTCAGCCAATCAGGGACTGGATAGGTCAGCCAATCAGGGACTGGATAGGTCAGCCAATCAGGGACTGGATAGGTTGTGCAATCAGTCAAGAAATAACTGAAAAATCTCTAAAAGAAGAAGAGGGAACTTTTTGGGTTTAAAAGGGGCGACGATGATCAGACTGAAGTCGGGCTGAACCTGCGTGATGAAAGTTTCAATGTTACCCGGAAACACGAGAAAACTTAAAAAAAAAAAACACCGGAACAAAAAGATGAAATTATTTTTTACATTTTAAATAAACCACTAAGATTAAAGATTTTTTTTTGTAATTTAATTAAAAAACAAACCAAACAAAAAAACATTTAGAATTATATAAAAAACCCTTTTGAAAAAAATATTTTAAAAATTTCATAAAAATATTTTTAACAAAAAATATTTTTAATTTTTCATTTAACTTTTTAAATAAGAAATTATTTAGAGAAAAAAAAACAATTTATTAAAAAAATTTTTTGCATTTAAAAATTTTATACTAAAAATATTAACGTTTTTATTTAAAATATATTTTTTTATAAAAACAATTATTTTTTAATAAAAATGAACAGATTTTTATTTTACAAAAATCAATTTTATTAAAAAAAAAATTAAAAATAAAAAACCGTTTCAAATTATTTCATTTCAATTAAAAAAATATTCAAGGAAAAAATAATTTTGCTTAAATATTAGTTTTTTTAAAATAAACATCTTTCAAAAAACTTTTTACTTAAAAAATAATTTTTTATGAAAATATTTTTATTAAAAACAAATCTTCATGATTCATTCTTTTAAAAACACGTGTTTTTACTTGAAAAAAAAATCTAATAAATTATTTTTAAATAGATTTCTAAATCTGACTGATGACGTCACAGAGACTGATCAGAAACACAATCTAAATGATTAATTTTATTGATTATTCATTGTTTTTTTTAATCAGTTGTCAGTCAAACACGTGTAGGACAAAGTGTACTAAAGCGCGTCCACGTGTCACAGATTTTAAACGCATGGAATTATTTTAAATAGAAATAAAAACAATTAAAAATAAATATATTTCATTTTAACACTAAGATGACGCGCATGCGCAGTCTAGCAGATTTTAAACCAAAAGCAGTTTTAATGCATTTTTATTAAATAAACACCAACCTTTTGCTTTTAAATGCGCTTTGGCGGTTTTCTTCGGCGGCATGTTGGTTGCTGAGCAGCAGAATCCGAAGCGGAAGCAGTTTTTAATGCAAAAAATAAAGAAAACGAAGGAAATTAAAGATAGAAATAAAATCACAAACTGCTTGTCTCAGAATCCCGCCCACTCACAATGACTGACAGCTCTCAACAGCCAATAGGACAGAAGACTGTAAAGTGAAAGCTTTTAACAGACAAGCATCTCATCCAATCAAAAAAGAGATATCCAGAGCTTATTGAACCGTGTGGTTGGTTGGACGTCCCGCCTTATCTGTTTCCGCTTGAACGTGGCAAGATGGCGGTATTTCCGGTTTAACTTTCATTTTATTATTTTGTTTTTTTTTTTTGTTTTTTTTTATATCTTAAAATTTTTTAACAAATTTTTGTTGCAGAAAAACAGTGGATTTTTTTAAATTAATTTTTAAAACTTCTTTTGTTATTGTTTTTATTTATTCTTTTTTATATTAAATTTAATTGAATAAAAATGTTCCATAAAATTAAAAGAATTTTTACATTGAATTAAAAAAAAAACAAATTTTTAATATTTATTTTTTATTTAAAAAAAATCCAATTAAAATTTAAAAAAAAAATTTAAAATGAAAATAAATATGATTTTTTATATAGTTTGAAAAAAAACAATATTAACTCTTACTAACTGAAAATTATTGTTTTTCAAATCTAATAAAACAATTACACAAAATTGCTTTTAATCAGAAAGGTAAATATTTTAAAAATAAAATAAATTAACTTTTTTCAAATTAAACTAAAATATTATTTCGGTATAAAAAAATTTAAAAAAAAAAATCTAAAAAATAAAAGCATGAAAAAAAGTTTTCTCAAAACATTTCAAATAATTGCATAATCTTTTATTTTGTTATTTAATCAACCCTAAACTTTCACATAGACACACGCACGCACACACACACTCACACAGACACACGCACACTCTCTTACAACATTTTTTGTTAATTTTTTCTTGTGGAAAGTTTTCAAAAGAAGTCACAAAAGTCAGAAGAAAAAAACACTTAAAATCATATATATATTTTTTTTAACCTCAGGGAAAGAGATGGAGGCAGGACAGAATGCAGCTCTCTGATTGGTGGATTTAAAGAGGCGAGGGTTCCCTACAGACAGTTATGTACTGCATGAAACCTGGACAAAGAACTCCACCTGCAGTTTAACCCTAAGAATGACAAAAAACAACATCCTGTGTTTACTGATTTTAGTCTAATAGCTTTAGTTTTAGAAAAAATAATATAAAAGAATAATTATTGCTGCCACGTGTGCCACCCTTTCCATGGTAACCAGGATCTACGTTCCTACCCTCACCATGGTAACCAGGATCTACGTTCCAACCCTCACCATGGTAACCAGGATCTACGTTCCTACCCTCACCATGGTAACCGGGATCTACGTTCCTATCCTCACCATGGTAACCAGGATCTACGTTCCTACCCTCACCATGGTAACCAGGATCTACGTTCCTACCCTCACCATAGTAACCGGGATCTACGTTCCTATCCTCACCATGGTAACCGGGATCTACGTTCCTACCCTCACCATGGTAACCAGCATCTACATTCCTACCCTCACCATGGTAACCAGGATCTACGTTCCTACCCTCACCATGGTAACCAGGATCTATGTTCCTACCCTCACCATGGTAACCAGGATCTACGTTCCTACCCTCACCATGGTAACCAGGATCTACGTTCCTACCCTAACCATGGTAACCAGGATCTACATTCCTACGCTCACCATGGTAACCAGGATCCACGTTCTTACGCTCATCATGGTAACCAGGATCTACGTTCCTACCCTCACCATGGTAACCAAGATCTACGTTCCAACCCTCACCATGGTAACCAGGATCTACGTTCCTACCCTCACCATGGTAACCAGGATCTACGTTCCTATCCTCACCATGGTAAACAGGATCTACGTTCCTACCCTCACCATGGTAACCAAGATCTACGTTCCAACCCTCACCATGGTAACCAGGATCTACGTTCCTACCCTCACCATGGTAACCAGGATCTACGTTCCTATCCTCACCATGGTAACCAGGATCTACGTTCCTACCCTCACCATGGTAACCAGGATCTATGTTCCTACCCTCACCATAGTAACCAGGATCTACGTTCCTACCCTCACCATGGTAACCAGGCTCTACGTTCCTACCTTCCGTCTGGTTCTGCACTTCCATTAATAAACTGTTTAACGTTGGCACTGCATCTGGGTCATACTTGACCACCTTCACCTCCATAATGCCAACTCCCCTATTAGCCTATTATTTTTTATAATAAATAACCTCTTTTTTTTTTTTACTTTATAAACACCCTGTGCTTCTCTGATTGGTCCATCACACTGAGGAATGGAAGGGTTAAATCTCCGTTCCACCCACGGTGGAGTGACGCAGCGTCATCGTACGACAGGTGTTATCAGGTCACGCCCATCAGACCCTCTCCTCCATCGACATCAGGTCCATCTGGGACTCTCTAACTAGTAAAGATGATGTAAAACTGGGAAAGTTGTCCTTTTGAACCCGTCACCAGATTGAGTAACTTTCACTGATAAACAGATCTGTTTTCTAACAGAACAAACTGGTCTGAACTGTGCCCCAGTTATCACCCAGCAAGAAACAGCCGGAGGATTTAATGATTAACATCTGGAACATTCGGGTGTAGGAACTTTAAACTGGTCTGTTCTCTCTGAGAAGAAACCTCACACCGGGCGACACTGGCCAATGAAAACATTCCTTTTACCTCCATATTCTCATAACTTATCGAAATGTCACAAGAACTCACAGACTTAGAGCCTTCGGACTTTTAAAATAAAAGCCTGAGTCTCATCGCGATGGGAACGACCTGAAACATCTCACCAGTGAGGGAGGCATCCTAACCAGATGCCCGAACCACCCCATGGGGCTTCTCTCAACTCCTTCTGGATGGCAGAGCTCCTCCCTCTGAGTGAGAGCCCAGCCACCCTGCAGAGGAGGATCATTCCAGCCGTGTGTATCCACGATCTCGTTCTTTTCGGTCACGACTCACACGGGTTACCGTCGTGAGGGTAGGAACGTAGATCTTGGTTACCATGGTGAGGGTAGGAACGTAGATCTTGGTTACCATGGTGAGGGTAGGAACGTAGATCTTGGTTACCATGGTGAGGGTTGGAACGTAGATCCTGGTTACCATGGTGAGGGTAGGAACGTAGATCTTGGTTACCATGGTGAGGGTTGGAACGTAGATCTTGGTTACCATGGTGAGGGTTGGAACGTAGATCCTGGTTACCATCGTGAGGGTAGGAACGTAGATCTTGGTTACCATGGTTAGGGTAGGAACGTAGATCCTGTTTTCCATGGTGAGAGTAGGAACGTAGATCCTGGTTACCATGATGAGCGTAAGAACGTGGATCCTGGTTACCATGGTGAGCGTAGGAATGTAGATCCTGGTTACCATGGTGAGGGTAGGAACGTAGATCCTGGTTACCATGGTGAGGGTAGGAACGTAGATCCTGGTTACCATGGTGAGGGTAGGAACGTAGATCCTGGTTACCATGGTGAGGGAAGGAATGTAGATCCTGGTTACCATGGTGAGGGTAGGAACGTAGATCCTGGTTACCATGGTGAGGGTAGGAACGTAGATCCTGGTTACCATGGTTACTCTACAGGGTAAAATCTCCAGGTTGTCAGAAACATCATAATTTTTTTGCTTGTATCATAAATTTTTTATTAAATCTAAAATATTTACAGAATTTACAGCTAATTTACATAATTACAGAATTTCAAAATAAGAGCTAATTTATTGTAAACAAACTTTTAATCCTTTATTTTCTGGTAATTCTTCGGTTTCTGACTCTGAATTTGAAAGCGCTGACGTCATCACAAGAGTTTTAAATATAAAACCTCTAAGTTTTATTTTGAAAATTCCCTAAAAAGGACAATGAATCCCTGACACGGTTTCTTTAGGATCCGATCCATCACTTTTTGTCCTCGTCACGATGAATTCAGAGAGATGTTTGAATCCTCTGAGACATTGTTTGGGTCCACGGGCACAGCAGCGTCTTTACAGACGTTGGTATCCTCTTTGGCGACATTAGAATTCCCAGCAATATTGGCATCTTGTGAGACTTTGACTTCCTTAGAGACGTTCGTATCCATGGAGACACCAGCATCCCCAGCAATGCCGGCATCTTTGGAGATGTTGGGGGTCTCATAGAAAGTGCTATCTTTGGATACAGAAGTATCCATGGAGACAAAAGTGTCCGTAGAGATTTTAGCACCATCTGATACGATGGTATCTTTGAAGGTGCTGGTATCCGTGGAGACAGTGGTATCCGTGGAGATGCTGGCTTCCTTGGAGAAGGTAGCATCCGCAGTGACCTGAGCATGATCAGAGACACTGGCATCCTTAGGGACAACAGTGTCCTTGGAGACGTTAGCATCATCCAATACGCTGGTTTCTTTGGAGATGCTGGTATCCTGGGAGACAGTGGCATTCGTGGAGATAGTGATGTCCTCGGAGCCGGTGCCATCCTTAGAGACGTAGGCTTCCTTTAAGATAGTAGCATTATCTGAGATGCTGGTATCCATGGAGACGTTGGTTTCCTTGGATACAGTGGCTTCCTTGGAGAGGGTAGCATCCGCAGAGACATGAGTGTAATCGGAGACAGTGGCATCCTTAGAGACAACAGTATCCTTGGAGATTTTAGCACCATCCAATACGCTGGTATCTTTGTATATGCTGGTATCCTGGGAGACAGTGGCATATGTGGAGATAGTGGTGTCCTTGGAGACGCTGGCTTCTTTGAAGATAGTAGCATCATCCTTGATGCTGGCATCCTTGGAGAAGGTATCATCCACGGAGACAGTAGAATGATCGGAGACACTGGCATCCTTAGAGACAATAGTATCCTTGGAGATGCTGGTATTGTCGGAGACAGTGCCATCCTCAGAGACGTAGGGTTCCTTTAAGATAGTAGCACAATCTGAGATGCAGGTATCCTTGGAGACACTGGCATCCTTAGGGACAACAGTGTCCTTGGAGATGATAGCATCATCCAATACGCTGGTATCTTTGGAGATGCTGGTATCCTGGGAGACAGTGGCATCCATGGAGATAGTGATGTCCTCGGAGCCGGTGCCATCCTTAGAGACGTTGGCTTCCTTTAAGATAGTGGCATCATCTGAGATGCTGGTATCCCTGGAGACAACGGTGTCTTTTGTGACGTTGGCATTCTGGAAGATGGTAGCATCATCCAGTACTCTGGTATCTTTGGATATGCTGGTATCCATGGAGACAGTGGCATCCTCAGAGACGTAGGGTTCCTTTAAGATTGCAGCATTATCTGAGATATTGGCATCCTGGGAGAAGGTAGCATCATAGGAATCGCGGGTATTCTTGAACGTGCTGGTATCCTGGGAGACGCTGGTATACTCTGTGATGTTAGAATCCTCAGAGACATCTT
>CACRXE010000006.1:1847500-2072500 GCA_902685375.1 Neostethus bicornis | reverse complement strand
GTGGGGGTCTGAATCTAAAACATCTTTTTTTTCAGTTTATTTAAAAGAATATGAATCAGATTTAAATAAAAATCAGAATAAACTCCGCTTGGACCCTCGGTCTTACCTTCAGGGACAGATCCGG
Organism: Neostethus bicornis; assembly: GCA_902685375.1. NCBI lineage: Eukaryota > Metazoa > Chordata > Actinopteri > Atheriniformes > Phallostethidae > Neostethus > Neostethus bicornis. The sequence goes on along the minus strand of CACRXE010000006.1, from coordinate 2,072,376 downwards.
GTTGAAATCTCTGGCCCGAAGAAACTTGAGCAGGAAACTGTTTGAGAAGTTTGTGGACCCTCCATCTGACCCCCCCACAGCCTGCTGGGCCTCCCTCCGGAGGCGCTCCACGTGAGGTTTGAGCTGATCCGAGTCGTCCTGGAGCTCACTCAGCTGAAGACCTTCCATGGTGAGATCCGGACCTGGACTGTGGACTCTTAACAGGACAAACCCTGAGGCTAACGTTTACTTTGGAACCAAACCAGGAATCTTTCAAAAGTTTCCTGTTTTTATGGCTGGATGAATCTTTGACCTGCAGGCTGGTTTCTAGGAGGACCAGGACGGACCGGGAGGGGGTTTTCTGAGGACCAGGACGGACTGGGAGGGGGTTTTCTGAGGACCAGGACAGACCTGAAGGTGGTCTTCCTGGACTTGCAGGACAAGAATGTTTTCTGAGAAAAAGTGAATCCATGTTTTTATTTGACAGTAAAACATTTTTTTTATCTCTTTGGCGCCTCCTGCTGGTCACTCTGATCTCCTACACTCAGACGCACAGAAGGCCAATGTGTTTAATCATTTTTCGTCTCCTGCTTGTCGCCATGGTAACAGCCCTTGCCAATCCCTTCCCTCGCCTCGGCCACATCCTCCAGCTCACCCCGAAGGATTCTGAGGTGTTCCCTGTCCATCTGTGAGACATAGTCTCTCCAGCAGGTCCGGGGTCTGCCTCTTGGTCTGAGCTAAAAAACTAAAGTTAGTGAAAAAACTAGAGTTAGTTTTTATTGACAGAAAAAAATGGGCACAAGCGCACGCGCACAACTTGTTCCACAAGGAACAGATTTTGACACCATAAGAAAAACTTGAATGAAGGTCTAACATAAGGTGCCCGACCAGTCGATCACGGTCGACTGGTAGCCTGAGGACTGATTCCAAGTCGACCGCCTGATGTGTAGAAAAAAAAAGACAGGTAGTCAGTGTTTCTAACTCGGTGACTTTGACGCTTTTTTTTAGCGAGTATTCAGACCCTAAGAGACTTTTTGTAGTCCTGGTCTTGCTTTAATTACCGTAATTTCACGGCTATAAGGCTCATATAAAAGTCTTAGATTTTCTTCAAAATGAGCGGTGCGCCTTGTGTGTGTGAAAAGGCAGACCTAAAAGAAAACGCCGTGCCCGCGAGGCGGACCTGAAAGAAAAGGCATGAGAACGTTAAAGAGTGAAGTGTGAGCGGCGTGGGAGCGATGGATGACCGAAGGGTGGAAGGCAGCGCCGGGCGAGTTACGCTACAGTTTGCCAATGGATTGTAGATGCTTGGACTAACGTGTCTGCTGGTACTGTTATCCGAGCTTTCTCAAAAGCTGGTATCCTTTCTGAGGAGCCGCACAGTACAGACAGTGACTTTGACAGCGAGGAGCGAAGTGGACCTGCTCTGAAACAGAGGATGAGGACTTTGATGGATTTGAATAAAGACTATTACCGGTAATGTGCTTGTTTAGTATCGTTACTACTTAAATAAAACACAACCAAACTCAGTTTTGCTCCCGATCTATTTTTTAATACACACATTTTCATGCTTGCGTGTGTGTTGTTGTAAGGCGGTGTGTGACTGAGACTGCGCCTTTTCGTACGGTGCACCTAATGGTCGTGAAATTACGGTAATGGCAGAATGTTTCAGGCTGAGTTTAAGCCTGGGTTATTTTGACGTTACGGGATGAACAGCAGGTGGTTCGTGTGTGATCCTGAACATCAAGATGAGATATCACTGATATTAGAAGAGCGAAAAACAAGAGAACACTGTTTCTGTGAGACAGTCTATAAAGAGATGGTCACTGATAATGGGGCTCTCCTGTTTAGCCCGTGTGTGTGTGTGTGTGTGTGTGTGTGTGTGTGTGTGTGTGTGTGTGTGTGTGTGTGAACTCATAACAATAAACCCTGCTCTGGAAAACCAGTCCCTGTCCTCTGGTTATTGCCGTTTCCATGACTTCAGGGACCGGATGGATGGCCGAGGAAGAATGTTAAATACAACCCAATATGGCTGCTTTTTCTAGTTTTATTGGGATTTTTTAAGTCTGTGACGTGAAAGCATGTTGTTAAGACTGTTCTCAATGAGCAGCACCTAGTGCTGCCGTGGCTCCTCCCCCTCAGAGGGACCACTGCAGGCCTCTCTGGAAAAATGTCTGTGTGTGTTGATAGAGGGTGGGTGTGACGTGGATACTGGACTGGTAGATCTTAGGAGGTTTCATACTTCTTAGGATAAAAAAACGTAGGACTCCATCTTGAGGGAGCACATGAAAGTGTAAGGGATGTGGGGTTTGGTGTGTCCAGGGACACGCTGGACAAGGTCATGGTTAGAATCAAACCTGAGACTCGCTAGTCCAAAGATGGCCCCTGTACCACCGAGCCATGTCGTCACAAAAATAAAACTACAATGCTAATGCTAAAAGGGCAGCACGGTCGCCCCACAGCAAGAAGGTCATGAGTTCGAGTCCTGGGTGGGGACGAGGCTTGGAACACTGTCCTCTCTGTGTGGAGTTTACATGTTCTCCCCGTGTTTGTGTGGGTTTCCTCCGGTTTCCTCCCACCCTCCAAAGACATGCATGCTAGGTTGATTGCCCCTAGGAATGAGTGTGTGTGTGGATGGTTGTATGTGTGTGGCCTCGCGACAGACTGGTGACCTGTTTGGGATGTACTCTGCCCTTCGCCTTAAATCAGCCGGGATGGGGTCCGGCACCCCCCGCAGACCCGAAATGATTTCTGGATGGAAGTCGAAACGTCTCGATCAGTAAACACACTGTTCAGAAGACACTTTGGAATCTTTTCTACATTAAGTTGACATGTTTAAATTAAACCAGGATGCCGTGTTCCAACACGTTCCTACCCTCACCATGGTAACCAGGATCTACGTTCCTACCCTCACCATGGTAACCAGGCTCTACGTTCCTTCCCTAACCATGGTAACCAGGATCTACGTTCCTACCCTCACCATGGTAACCAGGCTCTACGTTCCTACCCTCACCATGGTAACCAGGATCTACGTTCCTACCCTCACCATGGTAACCAGGCTCTACGTTCCTACCCTCACCATGGTAACCAGGATCTACGTTCCTACCCTCACCATGGTAACCAGGATCTACGTTCCTACCCTCACCATGGTAACCAGGATCTACGTTCCTACCCTCACCATGGTAACCAGGATCTACGTTCCTACCCTCACCATGGTAACCAGGATCTACGTTCCTACCCTCACCATGGTAACCAGGCTCTACGTTCCTACCCTCACCATGGTAACCAGGATCTACGTTCCTACCCTCACCATGGTAACCAGGCTCTACGTTCCTACCCTCACCATGGTAACCAGGATCTACGTTCCTACCCTCACCATGGTAACCAGGATCTATGTTCCTACCCTCACCATGGTAACCAGGCTCTACGTTCCTACCCTCACCATGGTAACCAGGATCTACGTTCCTACTCTCACCATGGTAACCAGGATCTATGTTCCTACCCTCACCATGGTAACCAGGATCTACGTTCCTACCCTCACCATGGTAACTAGGATCTACATTCCTACCCTCACCATGGTAACCAGCTGTGGGTGGTGACCAAAAGAATGAGATCGCGGGTACAAGCGGCGGAAATGAGCTTCCTCCGCAGGGTGGCTGGGCTCTCACTCAGAGATCGGGTGAGGAGCTCTGCCATCCGGGAGGATCTCGGTGTCGAGCCGCTCCTCCTCCAGGTTGAGAGGAGCCAGATGGGGTGGTTCGGGCATCTGGTCAGGATGCCCCCGGAGCACCTCGCGGGCAAGGTGTTTTGGGCACGTCCCACCGGGAGGAGACCAAGGGGCAGACCCCGGACCCGCTGGAGAGACTATGTCTCACAGCTGGCCGGACAACGACTTGGGATCCTTCCAGGTGAGCTGGAGGATGCAGCCGGGGAGAGAGAGGCCTAGGCTGCCCGCTTGAGGCTGTTGCCCCTGCAACCCGACCCTGGAACAAGCGGAAGATGACGAAACGGAACAGGAAGCCATGTTGTTGGAGGATTCTCTGTAACTCCTCAGATGGTCCTGACACATAAAGAATAGAGTCTCATGATTCTAAATCATTTTCACTCCATTCTGTCTCTACCAGGGGTTTCCACAGTAGAGCTGAAATCCTTAGATCGAGCACAACCCGACTGTCCGGTACCCAATTTCAGACATTTTTACCTGATCTGGGTCGTGCTCACACGTGAGTAGTCATGTGATACACTTATAAAAACACACTGATTGTATTTTTTTTTCACATTCAGATCGATGTGTTCAATAAAATGTCAAAAAACATGTTAAATCATGTATAAATAACTCATTCTTGGGAAAAGCTGTGTCCGTGCGCCCATTTGAATAAGGTCGGGCTCCAAACGGGTTCGGACTGTCTCTTAAAATGTTCTTGTCGAGCTCAGGCCAAATGCTGCCAGGCTCGGGACCCTTCAGGCCGAACTTTTTAGCCCGACTACAGCTCTAATCCACAGATAGAGGTCCCTTTGGACATGCTGTGTCTCCTCCTCAGCCTCAGTGCCAGTGGGTACATCCTCGGGACTGTGGGTACATCCTCGGGACTGTGGGTACATCCTCGGGACTGTGGGTACATCCTCGGCACTGTGGGTACATCCTCGGCACTGTGGGTACATCCTCGGCACTGTGGGTACATCCTCGGCTCTGTCTTTCTTCTTTTTTTAGCTACAGAACTACAAACATGGAGGACGGATGTTTGTGTTCTGCTCACTGATTGGGTAGGATGTTTTTCCATCTCTGCCTCCAATCCCTGACAAATTATCGGGATTAAATTGTCGCTGTGTCCTTGGGCAAGACACTTCACCCACGTTGCCTAGTCTGGATGGTGTGTGATTGGTTGGTGATGGTCAGTCTGCTCCAGAACAGCTATGGTTACGACAGTAGGTTACCATCACCTGGCGTAGGAGGAATGAATATGTGAGGCGTCTTTGAGCGTCCTGGAAGCTCTATGTAAATAATGCATTATTATTGTTCTAATAACACATGTATGACAGGAGAGGATCAAACTGGTTAGTAAGATTCGGTTTAGGACAATAAAGGAAAAAAAAGACAACAATAAAGGTTAGCAAAGACCCACCCCTACTATTGTAAACAAATTACATAGCCTATCAGAAGAAACAGTTTGTTTACAGGTGTGTTGGCATTAGCTCCTCCTCTTTAGGGGCGGGACTAACTCAGGTTAGTTTATCTAGAATCTAGAACCTTCCATCAGACTGAAACTTATTTCCAGATGGAAGCTGAAACGTCTCGATCATCAAACACACTCTCCAGAAAACACTTTGAAGATTTTTCTGTGATACAATAAAACCCAGGCATCACGATGGCGCAGTGGGTAGCACAGTCGCCTCACAGCAAGAAGGTTGTGGGTTCGAGTCCTGGATGGGGACGAGGCTTGGAACACTGTCCTTTCTGTGTAGAGTTTGCATGTTCTCCTCATGTTTGTGTGGGTTTCCTCCGGTTTCCTCCCACCCTCCAAAGACATGCATGCTAGGTTGATTGGCCGGTGCCAAATTGCCCCTAAGAATGTGTGTGTGTGTGGATGGTTGTATGTGTGTGTGGGCCCCGCGACAGACTGGCGACCTGTTCGGGGTGTACTCTGCCCTTCGCCTTAAATTGGCCGGGATGGGCTCCGGCACCCCCCATAACCCTGAAAGGGACAGACGGATAAGAAGATGACTGACTGACTGACAATAAAAGCCAGACATGCCAAGCCTCTCACATTAGGCAGGAGACACCCGCAGTTAGGACCTATCTCACCTTCACCCGCCAAATCTAATAAAACTCCCTCATGATGAACACTCTAATGCATTCCATGAACATGATTAGGTATAATGAGGCTAAGCACATGGCATCTCCTGCTGCTGCATGGTCTACTGCCAGTATTGTTTTTGGTGAATGTATGGAAGAAGTCGGACATCTGGGAACTTTGGTCATGTGACAGCTTATGTGTGTGAGCCTCAAATCAAAGCGTGACCAATCAGTACAGGGGTGTATTCCTGGTGGTAATTCCTGTTCATACTGATACATAACACTAGGTGGTAACACACGGAAGACGCACAATTTACCAGCTGCTTTCTCATGTTTTAAACGGTTTGTTTTACACCAACTGTCATGGTGGGTGTTGTCCATTGGTGGATGTGACTTCAAGCCCCTCCTCCTTTTGGCCCCGCCTCCTGAAAAATCCTCCCTCCCCCAAATCTCCCGCTTTGTGAAGCCAAAAACTTGGTATTTCTGAAAAACTACAACCCAAATGTTCATTAGTAACAAAAACATTCACAAAAGCCTGTTTTTTTAATATAATTTATGCAACTTTATTGACCTGCTGGGTCAGAAACCTTCTTTCTTTGGTTGCCAGGATGACCGGTAAATCCCGGCCCCCACTCCGCATCGGCAGGATGGTGCGCCGGAGGACGAGTTTGGTCCAGCAAACTCATCAGAAGAAAGGAGGAGGAAACGTTGAGCAGCGATAAAATGATCCGTTACCCCCACCCTGCTGCACCGTAAGACGGATCCATTAAAATAAAACCGTCTCTTTAAAAATAAACTAAAATTTAGTTTAAACGAAGCCCAATCAAAAGCCTGAACATAAACCGATCCTAACCAATCAGGGGACAGATCTCTTTATCCTGCCGACAAGGTTTTTCTCCTCCTTTTTTTCTCTTTAGTCACTTTTCAAACAAAAACAATCGTTTTCTTTCAGGAATCTTATTGTTGAGGAATTTTAGTAAGTTTTAAAAAGAGTCCGACGTGATTTACAGGCGTTCTACGGGTTCTATGGGAGCTGTAGATGGTCTACGGATGGTCTACGGTATCTATAGGTGGTCTATAGGTGGTCTACAGGTGGTCTTAAGGAGCTACAGCAGGTCTACAGCTGGTCTACCGGTGGTCTTTGGGTATTTTGTCCATCCATCAAACATTCATTCAGCAGGAAGCCGCAAAATGATTCAAAGATGTCTTTTTTTTTATATCAAATTTGATCATCAAGGTCCGTTTCTGACCAGTTCCACTCAGTTTGGATCGTCCCAATCCGGTCCAGACTGGTCTGAACACGGGTGGATTAGTTCGGATTGATTCAGACAGATCCGGGACAGTTTGGTCAAGTCGGGTTTGAAATGGTTCCAACCAGTTCAGTCTGGTTCAGAAGGGTAACGATTGGTCCTGATTGGAGCCGACGGGTCCGTCCAGAAGGGTTTTGATTGGTTCAAACTGGTCCAACAGAGTTTGATTTGAATCTGGTGACTGGTCCTGATTGGTCCGTCCAGAAGGGTTTTGATTGGTTCAAACTGGTCCAACAGAGTTTGATTTGAATCTGGTGACTGGTCCTGATTGGTCCGTCCAGAAGGGTTTTGATTGGTTCAAACTGGTCCAACAGAGTTTGATTTGAATCTGGTGACTGGTCCTGATTGGTCCGTCCAGAAGGGTTTTGATTGGTTCAAACTGATCAAGAAGAGTTTGTATCAGTCGAGTCTGGTTGGGTCTATTTACAAGGGTCCCGGTCTATGACCCGTCAGTCAGTGAAGAGGCAGCTCTGTGACGATGGGGAGCAACGGATCCAGGTTCAGCACAGGAAGCGGGGGACTGTTAGCGACCTGGTACGTGGTTCTTACGGGGTTAGAGGGGTCGGACAGGAACGAGGGACAGCAGGAAGCGGGGTACCGTCCACCCTCTTAGGGATGGAGACGTGTGGCACTGGAATGTGGCGGAGTCTTGAGGCGATGTGCGGGTGAGGGGTGTGTAAGCCCGTCACTGGTTCTTACAGGAAGTAAAATGGCCATGGAGCTGCTCTGATTGGTCAGAAGGTTTATGTTAAACCTCCTTAAATGATCCGGCTCCGGCTCATGCATCGGAGTCCTAAACATAACGCCCGCTCGCTGGGTAATTCCTCGTTTAGGAGTTTCCTCCTTTGAAAAGATTCTGGACCCAGGCGAGGGGCGTGGCCTGATGTCAGGAGTCGTCGTCGGTGTCCTCGATCAGAACTTTGGTGTCACGAGTCCTGGACCTGAAGGGAGAGAAAACAAGAGCAAGTCAACGCCGGGCCGTGTCGGTGTGAGACGGTACCAGTCGAACATACCCGGCTTCACTATGGAACTAAAGATGGTGGACTGCTGCTGTTGTTCCACCATGGTACCCTGCCTCAACCGGTGAGTACAGTGAACCACCACACGGGCGTTCCGCGACAACAACAACCTCCCAAGAAGATGATTGCTGCTGTAGATGTGGAAATAGCAACCACCGGGCTCCTGAGTGTCGCTTTAGGGGACGCTACATGCCCAAAGAAAGGGCACACCGAGAACGTTTGCCATTTAAAGATCGACAGCTCAAGTAAAAGACCCATTAAGAAGATCGACCACGTACGAACGGTGAAGGTCATTGGCACCCAGTTGCCACTAGACATGGCGACGCTGGAAAAGACCATCCTTGTGGGTGGCAAGCACTTCAAGGTGGACGCTAACGCTCGGTAACTTCATCTCAGAGGACTAACTTAAAGGCAGAGTGTCCGTCTTTGGACCAGGAGTTTGCCGGGTCAAATCCCACTGAGCTCATGTCTAGGTGTTCTTGGAGAAGACACCTAACCCCTCATTTCTCCCACCATTGGTGCCGTCCTGCCAGCCTGTTGTGGTGTAATGCAGCACAGGAATTTACCCGCTGAGGGACGAATTAAGTACAAAAAAAATTAATGGAGGAAGAGTCACTGGAGCTTTCAACACATCGTTGCCACGGTAACCCACATTCCTACGTTCCTACCCTCACCATGGTAACCAGGATCTACGTTCCTACCCTCACCATGGTAACCAGGACATACGTTTCTACCCTCACCATGGTAACCAGGACCTACGTTTCTACCCTCACCATGGTAACCAGGATCTACGTTTCTACCCTCACCATGGTAACCAGGATCTACGTTCCTACCCTCACCATGGTAGCCAGGACCTACGTTCCTACCCTCACCATGGTAACCAGGACCTACGTTCCTACCCTCACCATGGTAACCAGGATCTACGTTCCTACCCTCACCATGGTAACCAGGATCTACGTTCCTACCCTCACCATGGTAACCAGGATCTACGTTCCTACCCTCACCATGGTAACCAGGACCTACGTTCCTACCCTCACCATGGTAACCAGGATCTACGTTCCTACCCTCACCATGGTAGCCAGGACCTACGTTCCTACCCTCACCATGGTAACCAGGACCTACGTTCCTACCCTCACCATGGTAACCAGGATCTACGTTCCTACCCTCACCATGGTAACCAGGATCTACGTTCCTACCCTCACCATGGTAACCAGGACCTACGTTCCTACCCTCACCATGGTAACCAGGATCTACGTTCCTACCCTCACCATGGTAGCCAGGACCTACGTTCCTACCCTCACCATGGTAACCAGGACCTACGTTCCTACCCTCACCATGGTAGCCAGGACCTACGTTCCTACCCTCACCATGGTAACCAGGATCTACGTTCCTACCCTCACCATGGTAACCAGGATCTACGTTCCTACCCTCACCATGGTAACCAGGATCTACGTTCCTACCCTCACCATGGTAACCAGGATCTATGTTCCTACCCTCACCATGGTAACCAGGATCTACGTTCCTACCCTCACCATGGTAACCAGGATCTATGTTCCTACCCTCACCATGGTAACCAGGATCTACGTTCCTACCCTCACCATGGTAACCAGGATCTACGTTCCTACCCTCACCATGGTAACCGTGGTTACCATGTTGGATAGTCATCTCGTTTGGTACCTGTGAGGCCTCGAGGACTAATCAGGATATCTACAGAGTTTTCTGGACGTCTCTAAGGACTCACTGTGATGCCAGTCGTGGCCGGCGTAGACTCATGCTGTAGCTCCTCTTCCAGTTCTTTTTCCCCTGCCGGTTCCGGACTCCGTCATCCTGGTCCATCATCTGCTCCAGCAGCGTTTGGTCGTCGGCGTTTAGCGGCGCCACGCTGATATCTCTGACCGCTCTGAACTCACCACAGTTGTTCAGATGTTCGTTCTCCAGACGGAAAAAGTTCCAGACAAAGCGTCTAAAAGAACCAAGCCGAGCGTTAACCGGTCAGAGTCATTTAAACGGATAAAACCTGCTTTTGATTTGAGGCGGTAAGTACCTGAAGACCTCCAGAGGAGCGAGGACCGTGGCCAGGATGTCCGGGACGTTTTCATCATCGACCAGCATGGTGAGGGAGACGGTGAGGACCCAGGCGAATCTCAGCAGGACGTCTTCTACGATGGCGCTGTAGTAGTACGCCTTCACAGAAACAAAAACATCATTTAAAAAAAAACTTAACAATTTTTACAAATCTTTGATCAACGTTGAAAATATGGAGTTAATAAAAAAGCGACCAATCACAGACAAGCTTTAAAAGTGTCATCAGGACAGTGTGTTTGAAGATTCAGACGTTTCAACTTCTGTTCCGTCATCTTCCGCTTATTCGGGGTCGGGTCGCGGGGGCAACAGCCTCAAATGGGAAGCCCAGGCTTCTCTCACCCCGGCTGCATCCTCCAGCTCACCAGGAAGGATCCTGAGGTGTTCCCTGTCCAGCTATGAGACATAGTCTCTCCAGGAGGTCCGAGGTCTACCTCTTGGTCTCCTCCTGGTGGGACATGCCCGAAACACCTCGCCCGCTAGGCTCTCGGGGGGGCTGAACCACCCCACCTGGCTCGGGCAGATGCCCGTTTGATGGACGTTTTGACTTCCATCCAGAAATCATTTTCAATCTAAGAACTGGTTCTAGATAAACTAACCTGATTGGTCCAACCCCTAAAGGAGGAGGAGCTAACACTAACCAACCTGTGGTTATGTAACTAGTTACTAGTAATCAGTAACTAGTGGGTCTTACTTTACTACTTGTTATCTAGTCGTTCTTGTACGGTTTCAGTCGATAAACATTCTTTAAGACGGCAGCGGTTACTGAAGCGCAGCCTCAAAGGGGAGGCGATAGCTCATGTCTAGGTGTCCTTGGAGAAGACACCTAACCCCCCGTTTCTACCACCATTGGCGCCGTCATGGCAGCCTGCTGTGGTGTAATGCAGCACGCAAATTTTCCCGCTGAGGGATGAATAGAGTATGTAAAGAATGAAGATGAAAATTAAGACAGAAAGACCTGATCCGACAAAACAAATGCTTTAAATACCTGAACATAGAGATCATAAAAACACAGTCTCCTCTACCGCTCTGTTTTTCTTCTGTTGCTAAAGCTCGTTGTGTTTTGCTGAACAGCGAGTCTAACTGGACAAATAATGTATCGCATGTGAGAAGCGGAGAGAATTAATATACTTTATTTTATATACTGTATTGATCCCTCACCAAGAAATTTATGTGCTGCATTACACCGCAGCAGGCTGCCACCTACGACGGCGCCAATGGTGGGAGAAACGGGGGGTTAGGTGTCTTCTTTAAGGACCCTAGACGTGAACTCAACGGGATGCAAACCTGCAAAATTCCAGTTAACTTCTGGTCCGCGGGCGAACACTCTACCACTGAGCCACTGTCTCCCTCCTATTCGGTGAGGGAGAGGACCCATCTTCCTCAAAGCTTTCTTTTTTTTTCCTTATTAAACACCTGCTATCAGTCTGTGAAACTCAGGTGTAAGCTGACTTGAACTCCATCCCGCCCCGACGAACGCCTCAAGACCTCCATACATAGATGTCTTAAATCCTGCTTGTTGAAAGCTGCTTGAGACTCATGAGGAACGGTGAGGAACGGCTATCGTACGGTCTTCATTACTGAAAGAAAGTGGGAGACGGTCGCCATGGAGACAAGAAATAATCCAACCTCCAAGTAGGGACCAACAAGAAGAACATGTTACGCCAGGGATGGAACAAAATTACCACCTGCTCTTTACCACAGACTGTCAGTACATCTACAGTTGGTACTGAGTAACTGTACCAGCTCCACTAAAATCCCTTCAGGAGATACTACGTCGACTAAACTGGTACAGAATGCCAGACAAACGGGTACCAAGTGCACTCCGCAAGTTGTGGGTTCACCAGGTTCCACTGACCTTGTGGGGGTAGACGGTCTCCTCCCTGAGGAAGGTGTTCTCTCCAGCGTTCCGGTCAAAAAGACCCCAGTCCATCTTCAGGTCCCAGACGAGCGTGTACAGGGAGCTGATGACGGAGCAGGTGATGTACAGGTAGAAGAAGATCTGGGCTTCGGTCTCAGCGTCTTCTGAGGGACCGGAGAAGAAAAGAGGGGGTTCATAACGTCTCCTTCATCAGAGGTAACGACAGGACGTACCTTTATGTGTTCTGTACAAAGCCAGAAAGATGACCACGAAGAAGGAGGTGGAGTACTTCCCAGCGTTGACCAGGTGAGGGAAACCCCGCTTGGTGTCACGGTAACGCCTCAGACACTGGGCGAAACGAAACCACGCGGGGAGACACTTGATGACGGCGCGGATGCCGTAGTTGTAGGAGTTACAGACTCCGTCGCCTGATTGGAGCAGAGGTAACCGTTAGTAACTCGTAGAGGAGGGGGACGTCCGTCTCACCCACCGTTACTGAAGAGACCGTTAGATTTCCTCCAGTCCAACTCGAAGCTGTAGAAACAGATCATGTACTCCAGATCCATCAGAACCACAACCAGAGAGTTCAACTGATCCGCCAGCCAGAAGTCTGCAAAGCCCACGTGGTGGAACGGGGCGGTGACCACCCGGAACTATGGAGAGAGAGAGAGAGACACACACACACACACACACACACACACACACTGCAGGTAAACAGACATGACTTCTACAGCTTGGTTCTACCAGCGACGGTTCTCAATGTGTTTTACATTGTAGCACGCACACACACACACACTCACATACACACACGTGCACACACACACAAACACACACAAACACACTCACACACACACACCTGACGGTGGAAGCTGGACACCACCATTAGGAGACATTTGGGGGTTCAGCGTCTTGCTCAGGGACACCTTGGTATGAACTCCAGGCGGGGGATTGAACCTATGTCTGACCCCAGAAGGGCTAACCCTCCGTCTCTATGACAACGCCCTCCGTCTCGTGCTCTCTGTTTGGATGTCTTCATCTCAAGTCGTGTGGAATTTCCTTGTCGTCCAATGACAGTAAAGTATTTTTGTTTGTGAGTTTTAAACTGCTGTAAATTGCAGTAAACTGTTGAAATCAAACTGCAGTAAACAGTAGTAAATTGTAGTAAACTGTTGAAATCAAACTGCAGTAAACAGTAGTAAATTGTAGTAAACTGTTGAAAACTTTCGGAACATGTTATAAGGAGGAAGTATAACTCAGTGGTAGAGTGGCCATCTTTGGACCCAAGAGTTGCCGGTTCAATTCCCGCTGAGCTCATGCCCAAGTGTCCCTGAAGAAGACACCTAACACCCCCTTACTCCCACTATCATGGCTGCCCGCTGCAATGCCATGCAGCACAGTAATGCCCCCACCAGGGATGACTACAGAACGTAAACCGTGGTGAACTGCTGTAAACCGTTACCAGGAGTTTGAGCAGCCAGAAGCGTGACTTGTAGTAACAGGTTTTGAAAGGGTTGATGAGGAACAACAGGAAGACGCCGTACAGAGCCAGAGGGTTGGCCTGCATGGGGATGCGGATACTCTCACTGAAGAGGCAGGCGAGCAGGCTGACGCACCACAGCACCCCCAACATGCCGGCAATCTGTACACACAAACAAACACAGTTAACACTGAAGAAGATTCAGGTTTAAAATGGACTGATGATGATCTTTTAAACCCAATCAGTTAACTTGTACCAATTAAAAGTAATAATTAGTAATAATTACTTTAATAATAATTAAAGTATAAAAGAAGTACGAAGAACTTGAGTGATTATGTTCCTACCCTCACCATGGTAACCAGGATCTACGTTCCTACCCTCACCATGGTAACCAGGATCTAAGTTCCTACCCTCACCATGGTAACCAGGATCAATGTTCCTACCCTCACCATGGTAACCAGGATCTACGTTCCTACCCTCACCATGGTAACCAGGATCTACGTTCCTACCCTCACCATGGTTACCAGGATCTACGTTCCTACCCTCACCATGGTAACCAGGATCTACGTTCCTACCCTCACCATGGTAACCAGGATCTACTTTCCTACCCTCACTATGGTAACCAGGATCTACGTTCCTACCCTCACCATGGTAACCAGGATCTACTTTCCTACCCTCACCATGGTAACCAGGATCTATGTTCCTACCCTCACCATGGTAACCAGGATCTACGTTCCTACCCTCACCATGGTAACCAGGATCTACATTCCTACCCTCACCATGGTAACCAGGATCTACGTTCCTACCCTCACCATGGTAACCAGGATCTACGTTCCTACCCTCACCATGGTAACCAGGATCTACTTTCCTACCCTCACTATGGTAACCAGGATCTACGTTCCTACCCTCACCATGGTAACCAGGATCTACTTTCCTACCCTCACCATGGTAACCAGGATCTATGTTCCTACCCTCACCATGGTAACCAGGATCTACGTTCCTACCCTCACCATGGTAACCAGGATCTACATTCCTACCCTCACCATGGTAACCAGGATCTACGTTCCTACCCTCAACATGGTACCCAGGATCTACGTTCCTACCCTCACCATGGTAACCAGGATCTACGTTCCTACCCTCACCATGGTACCCAGGATCTACGTTCCTACCCTCACCATGGTAACCAGGATCTACGTTCCTACCCTCACCATGGTAACCAGGATCTACGTTCCTACCCTCACCATGGTACCCAGGATCTACGTTCCTACCCTCACCATGGTAACCAGGATCTACGTTCCTACCCTCACCATGGTAACCAGGATCTACTTTCTTTGTGTTTCAGGCACGTCCCACCAGGAGGAGACCCAGAGGCAGACCCTGAACCTGCTGGAGAGACTATGTCTCACAGCTGGTCAGGGAACTCTTCAGGATCCTTCTGGGTGAGCTGGAGGATGCAGCCGGGTTGAGAGAAGCCTGGGTTTCCTGTCTGAGGCTGTTGCCCCCGGCGACCTGGCCCTAGATAAGCGGGAGATAATGTGTGCCCTGTCTTGTGTGCTCTAACCTCAAACAGATGCTGGTGAGATAAATTACTTCTTGGGTTTAACTCAAAGATGAGGACATGATTGACTCCCGCCTGCCTCCATCCGTACGTGTTGATCCCTGAAAAAGAAAAGCATCAGATCAGAACCACAGTCTGGAAAAGCAGCGTTGGAGGAACGAGACGTACCTAACAAGAAGAGAAACTCTATCAGCAGGAAACCTCCTCTGTAGATCCTGACCATGGGCCAGAAGTGAGAAAACGAACTGACCGCTCCTGTTCAGACAAACAGTAACACGTCACACCTCGGCCTTCAGTGAGGGGCCGTATCGGGCTGAAAATACGGTGACACTATGATGTCCTCAGACAGGCAGGTGGTCTGAGTTGGTTACCAGCTCCTAACAGGTGATAATCCCATTGGTGTCTTACCTGTAATCACCACGGTGACGACAAGAACGAGGAAGACTCCGCAGTACAGGCCCACTCTGAAGGTGGTCCACGCCGGAGCGGGCTGTGGGGGAGGAAAACATGTTTCAGACTCATGGTACGGAACGTGAGACTGACTGAGTCTGAGTTTGATGACCAACCTGTGCAGCTCCCAGAGGTGGAACCCTCAACCTTTTCATGGCCTTCTGTCTGTCGCCTCCTTCCAGCTCGGTCGTGACCAACGCCTGAAAACAAGAGAAGAATCTCACATCAGTTCCAAGGAATCCATTTAAGGATCAGAATAAGTCGGGGAGTTCCTCAGAGTTCCGTACTGACAGCAGAATGCTGTTATTTTGAGGGCAAAACCCACAAATTTTTTCACGTGCTTTAAACGCTGCGGCTTATGCAATGGTGCGGCCGAGTTATGGTTAACAGCCAACAGGTGGCGCTCAAGCTGAGGTACGAGGAATACGCTGGTGTATCCAGGTGTTTGTATTTACACTGATGGATGGAAACAGGAAGACCAACAAGGAACCATCCATCATCTGAACACCACTACCATCCACCACTTCCTGTTCTAAACCTATCACAATAAAAGAACTGGTAATAAGACTCTTCATTTCGTCATAGATGAAAACGTAAACACACTCTCCGTTCTGTTGTTTTCTGCTTATCCGGGGCCGGATCGCCAGGGGCAACAGCCTCAGACCGGAAACCCAGGCTTCTCTCACCCCGGCTGCATCACTCAGCTCACCCAGGAGGATCCTGAGGTGTTCCCTGTCCAGATGTGAGACATAGTCTCTCCAGCAGGTCCGAGGTTTGCCTTTAAGTCTCGCCTACCAGTGGGAGATCCTTCAAACACCTCACCAGTGAGGCGTTTGGGAGTCATCCTAACCAGATGCCCGAATCACCCCATCTGGCTTTGGAGGAGCAACGGTTCTACTCCGAGCTCCTCCCTGTATCTCTGAGTGAGAGCCCAGCTACCCTGCAGAGGACCCACGCTCATCATGGAAAATTCTACAAGAAATGAAGCAGCTTTTAATTTGAAAGTAACAGAACTGTTGAACGTAAACTTAGTGTTAATAGTGAGACGTTTGGGACGTGAGGCGTTGCCGTGGTGATGTTGTGTTACTGCAACGTTGCCTTTCAGGTCGTTATTGTCGCAAATGACTTTTATAATAAAAATTTCCCTCAAACTAGAACTTTTAAGAAGCTGTGTGTTTTTTCCAGGTGTGTGAGTGTGTGTGTACCTCTGTCTCTGAGATGAGCTGCGTGATCTTCTTGCACGTATAAAAAGGAGCCACTTCGACGTGAGCGGACCTCCATTCTGCCCCCCGCGAGGTTTCCAAAATCTTATCGTGCTTTTTTAGAATCTTCCTGAAACCTGTGAAGTTCAGATTCTGGAGAAAAAAACCACGAAGTTAGTGATGAAACAAACATGACAGAGGAAAGCACATCGATCTGTCATGGTGAAGAAAGAGCTGATCCAAAAAGCAGAGCTCTGGATTTACCAGTCAATCTACGTTCTTACCCTCACCATGGTAACCAGGATCTACGTTCCTACTCTCACCATGCTAACCAGGATCTACGTTCCTAACCTCACCATGGTAACCAGGATCTACGTTCCTACCATCACCATGGTAACCAGGATCTACGTTCCTAACCTCACTATGGTAACCAGGATCTACGTTCCTAACCTCACCATGGTAACCAGGATCTACGTTCCTACCATCACCATGGTAACCAGGATCTAAGATCCTACCCTCACCATGGTAACCAGGATCTATGTTCCTACCATCACCATGGTAACCAGGATCTAAGATCCTACCCTCACCATGGTAACCAGGATCTATGTTCCTACCCTCACCATGGTAACCAGGATCTACATTCCTACCCTCACCATGGTAGACAGGATCTAAGATCCTACCCTCACCATGGTAACCAGGATCTATGTTCCTACCCTCACCATGGTAACCAGGATCTACGTTCCTACCCTCACCATGGTAACCAGGATCTAAGATCCTACCCTCACCATGGTAACCAGGATCTATGTTCCTACCCTCACCATGGTAACCAGGATCTACATTCCTACCCTCACCATGGTAACCAGGATCTAAGATCCTACCCTCACCATGGTAACCAGGATCTATGTTCCTACCCTCACCATGGTAACCAGGATCTAAGATCCTACCCTCACCATGGTAACCAGGATCTATGTTCCTACCCTCACCATGGTAACCAGGATCTACGTTCCTACCCTCACCGTGGTAACCACGATCTATGTTCCTACCCTTACCGTGGTAACCAGGATCTACGTTCCTACCCTCACCGTGGTAACCACGATCTATGTTCCTACCCTTACCGTGGTAACCAGGATCTACGTTCCTACCCTCACCATGGTAACCAGGATCTACGTTCCTACCCTCACCATGGTAACTAGAATCTTTCCCATGGTGGACCAGGAGCAGATCCCAGACCTGCTAGAGTACAGGTGTCAAACTCTGGTCCTGGAGGGTCAGTATTCTGAAGGTTTTCCATGTTTTCTTACATCTAAACACCTGATCCAGGTTAATGAGTCAGTGTGCCAAATTAGATTGGCTGTTGATTTCTCTTTATCTGGATCAGCTGTGTTAACACCGGCCCTCTAGGACCAGAGTTAGACATCCCTGTTTTAGACTCTAGTGAGCATACGTAGGTGTGGAGGTCAGGCTGTTTCCACGGGGAGAAAGAAACAAGATGGCGTACTGACCTGATAGTTCTGCAGCAGAATCAGACTGAGGTAAAACTCAGAGAACGCCAGCTGCAGGTCTTTAATGTTCCTGTGCTTGCATCTTTCCTGCTGCGACAAGGCGAACACCGTCTTCCTTCGGCGTAGACCCCGCTCGATGGCCGAGCTCTCCCTCTGGGCGTCCAGCGAGGACTGCAGCTCGTTCTGCAGGGTGGCGAACCGCCGCTGGGCTTCCGCAAGCTTCTCTGTTGGAGCGGGTAGAGTGTGTAAGCACGGTGGAACCATCAGACAGGAAGGATCTCCTGCTTACCAGAATAGAAGGTGTTGATCTTGGCCAGTTCTTTCTCACATGACTGGAAGAACTTCTCCTCAAACTTAGCGTAGTACCTCTTCACCGTGTCTTCGTCTGCCACTGTTCACAACAACAACGTCATTAACACGAACATACGTCTCTACCCGCCCGGGATCACACACTACAGGTACACGATGTGTAGATCGATATGCATGAGAACGACCGAGGGAAAGATGTGGTGAATTTAATACCGTATTTTCACGACCATAGGGCTCACCTGACGATAGGGCGTGGGTTTTATATACATATCCTCTACGCTGTCCACCTTACAACACACACACGTGCGTATTTAAAAATAGATCGGGAGTAAAACTGGGCAGGCAGCAATAGGCTGGACAGACTGTGGTGGGGAGAAATGTGGACTCTGTAGGAGCTGTTTTGGAGGGGAGGATGAGGGCTCTAATGCAGGGTATCCTGAATAAACCCCTCACCCTTTACATGATGTTATCACGACCCAGAAAACGACCCGAAGTAAGAGGTTCCTCTCACTGCGCTGCAGGCCGTTAATCCCTTCAGCCTTCAGGCAGATGTTTCTGGAAGGAACTGAGTCCTATTTTATTTTGTGTGTGTTGTTTTTATTTATTTGTATGTACAGCTTGTGTGATTTCTGTTGCTGCCGGACGCCAGAATTTATCCTGCAGGAGATTAATAAAGTTTTATTCATCTATCTAAAACAAAAAAAGTTGCTAAATTTTAGCGTCTTTAGCCGCTGAGTCAGAAACACTGACTTCCTGTCATTACCACTAGGGGTGTGCAATACCGCAAGTTTTGGTATCGATCCGATACCAAGTAAACACCAGACCAATATCGCCGATACCGATATCGATACCGATATTTAAATTTTTTAAAAGACTATTTTTGCATCAAGGGTTAGGGTCATATATGTAGTATGACCAAGTATATGTATAAACACAGGTTGGTAGATCAATAGAAGTGACCAGTTACAAACAAATGTTAACTAATGTTAAAGATGATCATGTTGTACTTTCAAAATTAAAATTGGAGCGTCTCTGTTAATGAGCGCTGCCTCTGGGAAACAGAAAGGATCAGGGTTTTCTCCTCCGTTTCTGAAGTTTTTCTTTAGGTGATTCTTTAATTTTAGTGTTACCCCTATATTTAACAGCCTTTCTGCACATGGTGCCTCAAAGTCCAGCCACAAGCTGCTTCTCTTTTTTCCATTTCTCTCTACTTTTACCGACTTGCGTTTTTTTTTTTGTTTCCTGGCCCCGAGTCGCTGAGTCATGTGACAAGTCAAAGCGAAAGAGAAGAGAGAGGGGGCGGGGCCACCTCGCTTTAGCGGCGCGACACACAGCATTTACGAATATTTTGCAGACAGATAAGTTAGATTAACTTTAAAAAAAAAAAAAAAAACTGAAGCAAAGTGCGAGGGGTAAAACTTCAACCAAAGTATCAATATTGTAGTTGGAGTATCGATCGATATCGATACTAGTGTTGGTATCGATATTATCGATATTAGGATCGATCCGCCCACCCCTAATTACCACACACCTGGTGGTCGACCTGGGATCAGCCGTAATCGACTGGTTGATAAAATCTGAGGATTTTTTTTTTTTTAATCGTTTGTTTTATTGCTCGAGTTCTTTTTAATTTAGTCTAAATTCTATTTTTACTAAATTTATTGTACTTTTTTTTTCCTTTCAAGGCGACCTTTAAAATCTTCCTTCAATTCAATTTATTCAGACATTTATGAACACAAAACAACAAAAAATGAACTAACGGTACTGTTACCATGACAGCAACGATTGTTGTGTTATGGATGCTGACAGTTATTTTGAAGAACAACAAAAGCTAGCCGTTGTTAACTGTTAGTAGTTTGTTAGTTTTTAAATGTTGAACTAGGATGAGTGTGGTATGATAACTAAGAAGAGCTCATGTTTTGACTTTAACCCTGAGTGTGGTCGAAACAGAACCTGCTAAAGAAATCTGTTTGTTACCACTCGACCACCGGTAACAGGTACAAATAAAAATACAGTCTGAAAAGGAACCAGGCAGAAGCCAAGTGCTTATAAGCGTCTACCTGCTTTACCCTAAACATGAACATAAAGTGCTGGTACATTTACATGATAAGTTATCAGTTTATTTCTCTGTATGATTTTACAATTTTATTTTTATATAAACTTTTAAAGGAACTCAGTCTTCTGCAGTCTTTAATGTCTTGTTCTAACCTGTTCGATAAATTTACTCCAACAGTAGAAATACAGTGTTGTTTTGTATTAGTTCTGACTTTAGGCTTTTTGAAAACATCGGATCCCCTCAGATTATAGGTTCTCTCTAGATTTTGAAAAAAAAACTTTGGATCTGATTTGGTACTTTGTTTATTTTTAATTTTATACATGAAGAGTGCGGTTTTATAATCTATGGAGTCTTTGAATTTTAATGTGTACAATAATAAAATGTATTCATGGTGAAAAACTTGAAGACAAGTTGTCAGCTCCGTGAAGCCCCGCCCCCCTTAAAAAAATATATAAACAAAAATAAACAAAAAATATGTCAATTGTTTGTGCTGTTTTAATTTATTTTAAGAAATACAATTTGGACGATGACATCATCAAGATCTTCATTTATTTCTGGGCGTCGCCAACTTTGATGACATCATCATCCAGATCCAATTTCTTAAAAAAAAAAAAAAAAAAACTAAAACAACACAAACATTTTTTTACAGCACAAACGATTAACATACTGTTTGTTTATTTTTGTTTATATATATTTTTTAAAGAGGGGCCAACTTTACAGAGCTCAAGTTTCCTTATTCCTGACAAACATCCAGGGTTCTAAACACATCTCCACTCTGCCAGCAGAGGGAGGTGCAGGACCAAAAAAATTTATTCAAACCAAATATTTGCCCTCGTGTAACACCTGGCACGACGCTCCCGTTTACCCTTACCATCTCATCAACAAGCATTAAATATGAACGCTTCTCAAACATAAAGATTCAGAGACTTTATGTTAACCCCTGATGGGGAAATCTGTGTGTCCGGTTCCTCCGAGGAGTTCAAACAAAGCGGACGGTGGTGGACTCTCTGTCTCTCCTCTTCCCATGTCTTCAGTTCTCCCAGCATTGTTTTGTCTCGTCTCTGTGTTCAGCCTCACTCTTCAAAAACCAGTCTACATGGAGCCGGTCAGCTGGGCTTTCAGCGCTATTGATAACATGTTTTCGACCCAGAGGACGGCTCGAGGGGAGCTTTCATGTCATGGTGGTACGTTCATGGACCCCTGGAATAAGTGGAAACTCGTGTGCCTGTCAGTGACGTCCATCGAGGACGTGGAAGGCATCTACAAGCCAATCGGGTTTCTCCTGATTGGCCTGGGTGGATAAGTTCGTGTCGGAAAGTTCAGCAGGTGTCGGCTGCGGTTGGCAAGCTGCCCGACCTGCTCGGTGGAATCTTTCAAGCAGCCTGGACTCAGACTTTAGCAGGAGTGACCGGCAGGCAGGACGCTCACTGGGGGACATTAAGGCTCTGAGGAGCAAGCTGTCTGAGGTCCACAAAGTCATCTTGGAGAGGATGGCTGCTCGCTGGACGGGAAATAAAATCAAATTGACCTCGTGTGTTTGGTTTGATTGGAGTCTCTGTTGAGAGTCCTCTGATAGACTGAAGATGTGAGGAACTCTTAGTCTGGACTCCCTGTGACCGGCCTTGACCAGGGCTGGTTACCTCACCTCCCCTCGGTGGCTCCACACTGCTTCGTTTCGTCCCAGAGTGCAGCTTAGTCTGTTTGACATCATCAGTGCTTCCTGTCTGAACATACCCGGCTTCACTATGGAACTAAAGATGGTGGACTGCTGGTGTTGTTCCACCACAGTGAAGGATCAACATGTGGAGCTTTGAGGATTCACTGCAGATGAAAAACATGGTTGTCATGGTAACACCGCCCCGCACAGAGTCGACCGTGGTGTTTGACATCCATCAAGGAGCTGTACTCACTCCTTTCCACCCAACTCGGCACCACCTAGCACCTGTCTTTTTGAGCTAAGAACTCTCTCTTGAGCTGCTTGGAGTTACTGGACACTCATATTTCCCAGTAAGGGGTTAATAAACCCTGCAGGTATCAGAACATCAAATTCACGTCAAAGCAACATAAAAATAAGTCCGTGTAGTCCCTCATTCATCCAGGAGTGATCCATTGTAGAAAAAGTTTTAAAAAAGTCTTCTGGACAGTTTAATTCTTGATCGAGACGTTTCGACTTCCATCTGGAAATCATTTTCAATCTGAATGAAATGGACTGAAAACTGGATCTATTTATACTAACCTGAGTAAAAGGTAAAAAATAGTAAAGACGGGCTCGACCAATGAGCCTGTGTCTTGGGAAACTGTTTCCCAAGAAACGTGAGAAGAGGGAAAAAGAAACTGAGAAGAGGAAAAATAGAGTCTCTATTCCCTACGTGTCAGGACTGTCCGAGAAGTTACAGAGAATCTTCAGACAACATGACATCCCGGTTTTCTTTAAACCGTTCAACACATTATGTCAGAAACTAGTACATCCTAAAGACAAGATGCCCACAGAAAAACAGAGCAATGTAGTTTATTTGATCCGGTGCAGTGAAGGGAGCTGCAAAGAACACTACATTGGGGAAACGAAGCTCCACTCCACAAAAGACTTTACCAACACAGAAGAGAAGCCTCTAGTGGTCCACAGTCTGCTGTACATCTGCATCTTAAATCCACCAAACACACTTTTGAGGACAGTGAGGTGAAGATTCTAAGTAGAGAGAAAGGATGGTTTGAAAGAGGGGTGAAAGAAGCCATCTTTGTGATGAAAGAGAATCCCTCACTGAATCGGAGTGGAGGCATTAGATACATTTTGCCCAGGATTTACAGCAGCCTTTTGAAGCCATGGACTAAAGATGACACCTCGTGACTCAGTTTCACGCCTCTCGTTAGCAGGAATTTCTATTCACTAGGCTTTTAGCATTTTTATAATAGGGTTTGTTTACTGGTCTGTGGCTACAATAGGAGCCATTCACGGCCATCATAGGTAACACAGGCTCATTGGTCGAGCCCTTCTTACTATTTTTTACCTTTTACTCAGGTTAGTATAAATAGATCCAGGTTTCAGTCCATTTCATTCAGATTGAAAATGATTTCCGGATGGAAGTCGAAACGTCTCGATCAAGAATTAAACTGTACTTTTTTAAAACTTTTTCTACTATGCAACATAAAAATGTTACGTTAAAATAACGTGTAAAAGTAGTTGGATTTGAAAATCAAATCGGCGTCAAAATCCCAACATCACACTGACATTAAAATAACAGGTACTTTTAAATTATTTTGCCCTCATTTTAATGTTGTTTTCTGGACTGAAAGTTTGGAAAAAAATCAGCACACAAACACATAAAATGGTGATTTGAACAGTTCATTAAAGGTTGAACTTATTTCTCTTTTTGTCCCGTGAAGAGATGAAAGCTTCAAAAAGCTTCAAGTATCGCGCTGCATCAAACTTAAACATTCACAGTATCCAGTATTTCTTGTCGGTCTTTCTTTCTGGCTTTAGATGCTGCCACTGTGTTTCCTTTTGGATGGATTTCTTTTTTTATTTCCTCATATTTTTGTAGAGTAATACGGTCTTGTTTCAGGACACCGGCGTGAGTTCACTCCGCCCCTTTTATGTGAACGTGCACAGCTTCATTCAACAGATCGAGGTTAACCGAGCGAGACGAGAACCAGAGGTGGTTTAGTTAATCCAGACATGTGCACTTATCCAGAATAAGTTTAGTTTTATTTAGTTTTAATTTCCTGAAACTAAAATCTCTCTCATTCTTTCAAACTTCATCTAATTAGTTTCAAACTTTACAGAGATAATGTTAACATGTTGCTGTATTTTTTTCATTTTTAGGAAGTAAAATGTTTAATTTTGCAACATTTCAAAGAGTTATTTTAGTTTTTCCTTGAACATTTGAACATGGGAGACGGGGGATCAGCGCTAGAGCGCTCGCCCGCGGACCGGAAGGTCGCGGGTTTGATTCCCATTGAGACCACCGTTTAGGGACCTTGGAGAAGACACCTAACCCCCGCTTCTCCCACCATTGGCACCGTTGAAGGGCAGCCTGCTGCGGTGTAAGGAGTGAGGGATGAATAGAGTAATTCATTTTATTTATTTAACATTTCCTGTGGTCTGTGATGCAGCCGATAAGTTTCTAGACAGATGTCATGATTTAGACGTAGATTTTATTTTTTAATCCAACTACATTTTCACGTTATATTGATTTAAAATTGACATGAATGTGACATTCCGATGCCCGCTGGGACGTACGTTAATTCTCAGGTACAGGTTTCAATCTTAAATTGACGTCAAAATATTAACCTGAAACATATTTTGTAAACTTATTTTTTCTACAATGATTTGATCAAATCCGTGAAGGTACGGTGTATCACATGATCAACACGTCCAATCAGCTTCCTAAAAACTATCAAAGAAATGACACCCCAACCGGTCGGTGAGGCGGTTGATAGGTTATCAATCTGCTCCCCGAGCCGTTCGAATCACTGGGTTCAGATGAGCTTTGACCTGTTAATAATCAATCTGAACTCTGAGGCGTTGATAATCAGGTTGGATTTATCTCGGCAGACGTCTGATTGGCTCTGGTCTCCATGACTCTGTTTTCAGATATCCTCCCTGACAATGGACGCCGGGTCCTCCCGGTCCGTTCCTCCGACCCACTCAGCAGTTTGTAAACACTCGTCAGCCAGACGCTGCTAATCTCCTCTAATCTCGTTCCTGTCTTTCTCTCCATCATCATCTTCATTATGACACGTCTGTCTCCTGCTAACAGCCTATCATTTACATCGGATTACACCCACTGTCCACCAACGCCCCGAGCCCAAACACACCTACCCTCCTTCTAGCAAACTGGACTCAGCTTGATCTCCATCCCGCTCTGACCATGCAAAATATCATCCAGAAGCGGGTGGGCAACGTTGGCATTTCCAAAGACGTTGGCTCAGGGTAGAATGTCTGCCCTTGGACCGGGAGAAGCCGGTTCAATTCCCACTGGGCCTATCTCTAAGTGTCCTTGGGAAAGACACCCAAACCCCCACCATTGGCGTCCTAGTTGCTGCCTGCTGCAGTTTGACGTGAAGCAGGTTTGATGTGGGGGTGAGGGTGGTCCTTACCTTCTATGGATGGCGCCTGGTCCTGGGCCGCATACAGCATGTCTTTGAAAGCCTGAAACACAAAAAAAAAAAATTCAATCTCAATGGGTCAAAAATTAAAACACCCAGAGTTAGACCCCAGAGCTGCTGGAGAGACTATGTCTCACAGCTAGACAGGGAACACCTTAGGGTCCACCCATACAGGATAGCTAGAGGATGCAGCCGGGGTGAGAGAAGCCTGGGCTTCCCATCTGAGGCTGTTGCCCCTGGCGACCTGGCCACATTCAACCCTTTTCGTCTGCTGATTGGCCAGTTTAATCTCTCTAATTGGAAGTTCTTTTTAAACTCTTTGATTGGGTGTCGGTTTGAGCTCTCCGATTGGTCGCTATTAGTTCAAGCTTCCTGGTTATCACAACCATCATTCTCAACTCTGACTGGATGTCGGTATGTGCTTTCTGATTGGGCGTTACAGTCAGTTCAGGCTCTATGATTGGATGTACTTTATTCTCTCTGATTGGTCCTTATTATTTTAGGCTTCTTAGTTGGACGCGACCATCATTCTTAACTGTGACTGGGCGTTACAGTCAGTTCAGGCTCTATGATTGGATGTATGATTGGGTGTTATTCTTTTAGGCTTCCTGGTTATCAAGACCATCATTCTCAACTCTTTGACTGGATGTCGGTATGAGCTTTCTGATTGGGCGTTACAGTCAGATCAGGCTCTATGATTGGATGTATTTTATTCTTTCTGATTGGACGTTATTATTATTTTAGGCTTCCTGGTTATCACGACCATCATTCTCAACTCTTTGACTGGACTTTATTTTCTTTTTCTTCGTTTTTCTCTGTTCCGGCTCTGATTGGACGTTACGTCTTGAAAGTCAAACAGAAAAGTCTACCAGGTGAATGAAGACGACAGGATCCAGTCTGTCCGCTTCACCAGGCCCATCCCATAGTTCCCACACTCTAACCCGAGCGTGTGTTTTCATGAGTCAGCAGGAGCTCAGGTTCCAGTTTCCATCGCACGAAGCAAAATATTTTTATAACAGATTACTGTTTCTATGCCAACCGCCGGCTCCGCTCGTCCCGCTGTCTGGTGCCGAGTCTGTTCGCACCGCCGTGTGATGGTTTCAGACATCTTGCCGTACGCGTTGCCAGACGCCAGTGGAGCAGCATCTTCCATGAGCGTGATAAAATGAGGGTTTATTGGGTCCTGTTTTTTACCGGAGCCATGGTTTTATTTCTTAAAAGCATCAGAAAACCTTTTAGTTTGACATTAAATAGAATTTTAATTCTTAAAAGAAGCTGCTTTCTGATGGAGCATCGTTTAGATAGCAGATTAGTAGTACATAGCGCCACCCGTTGAACGTTAGACTTCAGCTATACTACATCCAGTAGAAAATATGCCTCCCGAGGCTCGCTGGTGAGGGCTTTCGGACACGTTCGATCAGGAGGAGACCCAGAGGTAAACCCTGGACCTGGTGAAGAGACCCGAGAGGATCCAGGGAACACCTCGGGATCCGCCTGGGTGAGATGGAGGATACGGAGTGAGAGAAGTCTGGGTTTCCATCTGAGGTTGTTGCCGTTTGTGACCCGGGGCCAGACAAGTGGAAGACGACGAGACAAAACAACAGAACAGAACAATACACATTTATTCTTGCTCCGTGTACAAACTACGGATTGTTGAAGTAAAATTTAACGGTTCTATAGACTAGTAAACTTACTGTTGATAGATTCTTGTGTGGGATTATTTTATTATTGCAATGATGGGAAAACGTCCTACCCAATCAGAGAACAGAGATGACAGTGTGACTTGAACGTAAGCCTCTGTCCTCCATGTCTGTAGTTCTGTATCTAACCATGCTATACGGTCTATCCTCCATGTTTGTAGTTCTGTAGCTCCACCATGCTATACGGTCCGTCCTCCATGTTTGTAGTTCTGTAGATCCACCATGCTGTACAGTCCATCCTCCATGTTTGTAGTTCTGTAGATCCACCATGCTATACAGTCCGTCCTCCATGTTTGTAGTTCTGTAGATCCACCATGCTATACGGTCCGTCCTCCATGTTTGTAGTTCTGTAGATCCACCATGCTATACGGTCCGTCCTCCATGTTTGTAGTTCTGTAGATCCACCATGCTATACGGTCCGTCCTCCATGTTTGTAGTTCGGTAGATCCACCATGCTATACGATCCGTCCTCCATGTTTGTAGTTCTGTAGATCAACCATGCTATACAGCCCGTCCTCCATGTTTGTAGTTCTGTAGATCCAGCATGCTATACAGCCCGTCCTCCATGTTTGTAGTTCTGTAGATCCACCATGCTATACGGTCCGTCCTCCATGTTTGTAGTTCGGTAGATCCACCATGCTATACGATCCGTCCTCCATGTTTGTAGTTCTGTAGATCAACCATGCTATACAGCCCGTCCTCCATGTTTGTAGTTCTGTAGATCCAGCATGCTATACAGCCCGTCCTCCATATCTGTAGTTCTGTAGATCACCCATGCTATACGGTCTGTCCTCCACGTTTGTAGTTCTGTGTCTAACAATGTTATACGGTCGTCCTCCATGTTTGTAGTTCTGTAGATCCACCATGCTATACGGTCCGTGTTGGAAACAATTCCCCAGATTGAGAATTTAAAGACATTCTAAGCAGTAGACCCCAACCACTGAGCCACGGACCATTTCGGTCTGTGGGTCATGTTGTACTTGGCCGCACAGAAAGAAGAAATAACTTCTATTATTTCTTTTTTGGTTTATTATTTGAGCCATAGTGATGTTTTATTTTGAAAAGTCACCAGATTTTCTTCCTTTCATCATCAATGACTCACCAATGACACATCATCCCATTAAATTTAAACCCTAAACTAGCAAAATGAGTAAAAAACAAAGATCTACAGGAAGCTTCTTTAAGGGGAGTTACAGAGTTATGAAGCAGACTGGACTTTAGAAACACTCTTCAGGTTTCAGGTCAAGATGGGACTGTCTGGTTCCAGCAAAACAAACTGAGAACACTGATTGATCTAGTCTTATTGTGAAGGAAACTAACTAGTATTTTTATTCACTTTGTTTTTAATGTCTTTTATTTTGAAGGTATGTTTACCGTTACGATAGCAACCAGATTACATTCGAACAGAATGTTTCCATGATAAAAAGACGTAGCTAATAAATTTTCTCCTTAGGACAAAGTGGATTTAAGTTTGTTATTATTGATTAAAAAAGCCAGTTTTTCAGGATTTTAAACCGATCCCTAAAAATATTATCAGACTCTAAACCGGTCTGTGGCGCAGAAAAGATTGGGTTCCCCTGGTTTTAAGCCAATGGAAACAGTGACGTCACTTCCTAAAGCCAGAATGTGGGCGGAGCCTTTAGACACTTCAATGAATAAAAATTAAATTTCTAAGGATTTTGACTCAGATTCTCGTATCGCTGAATAACTGCTGAGTTTTTACCTGCTGAGTCATTCTAAAGAGGAAGATGCTGATTCAGCGTTCAGACTGGATCGCTCAGGTTTTCTTTAACTTGGTTTCAGCCGAGCTCAGCGAAGTAACTTCCTAAAACAGCAGGATGGTTCATGGCTTCACGACCAAAACACTGAAACCATCCAGACTGGTTGATTGTCCTCAGTTCCAGTACTGTAATTATAAACACTTACTGGGAGGAAAATAAGTATTTAAACACCCTGTCATTTAGAAACAGTCTGAAAACTTCATCCTGAGTTTACGTTGATTCTGAGAGACTCAAACCTGTTTACAGGCTGGGATCCTGACGTTTAAAGACTGGTTAGTCCATCGTTGATCATCAGCAAAACTCCAGATTCTAAAGAAGATCTTTCTAAAGACACCAGAGAGAAGATGGTAAACCTCCACCAGGCTGGAAAGGACTGGTAGTGGGATTACCAAGCCGTCGTACTGGAACAGGAAACAATCCTAAATGTATTAAAATAAAACCCTGATGAAGCACCCTCTACTCAAGGCAGGGGCAAAGTATGTCCCGCGGGCCACATGCGGCCAGTTAAACGTTTTATTCCGGCCCATTGGGACTTGAAATAATAAAGTAAATAAACCTTGATGTTTTATTTTTCTGTAATTCTGATGTTTCCTCACTAGATGGCGGAAAGAAACAACACTGCTCCCATTAAAATGTGTGTGTCTCTGTGATTTGCACGCTGTCATAATAAACCATGCGAGCAGGTATGGAAAGCCATCAGGGCCAATACACATACGTAAACAAGCGCGTTAGATTTCAAACCTTGTTTGTTTCTATGGAAAGCCAATGGGGTCACTACATGTGCGTAATCTAGCGTTAAATGCTGAATCTAACACGCTAGGTGCACGTTTTTTTAGCGCTAGATTTTAAATTTAACACGCTTGATGTTTTTGAAAAAAGCCAGTCATGCGTTGAGTGATGATGACTTTCTGAGGGATCAGAGATCTTCAAAATAAAACATTCATTTTATTTTCAGTGTTTTAAAGACTCATTTCAAAATAAGAGATTTTGTTTTATCTTCATTTTCATTGTAAATTAAAGCACATGTTTTCTCCGCGAATCAAAAAGTTTGCCCACCCCACTGCACTACTCCTTCTAGACACGAAAAACTGCCCAATCCTAGCTGAGACAAAGAACCTGAAAACTGTCTGTTTCAAAACCCTCCCCTAGGGGCAGGCTTGAGTCCCCACTTCATCCCAGTGAGGATGGTGGTAACCAGGATCTATGTTCCTACCCTCACCATGGTAACCAGGATCTATGTTTCTACCCTCACCATGGTAACCAGGATCTACGTTCCTACCCTCACCATGGTAACCAGGATCTACATTCCTACCCTCACCATGGTAACCAGGATCTACGTTCCTACCCTCACCATGGTAACCAGGATCTATGTTCCTACCCTCACCATGGTAACCAGGATCTACGTTCCTACGCTCACCATGGTAACCAGGATCTACATTCGTACCCTCACCATGGTAACCAGGATCTACGTTCCTACCTCACCATGGTAACCAGGATCTACGTTCCTACCCTCACCATGGTAACCAGGATCTACGTTCCTACCCTCACCATGGTAACCAGGATCTACGTTCCTATCCTCACAATGGTCGCCAGCTGTGGGTGGTGACCAAAAGAATGAGCCATGCCCCCACTCTCGGACTCAAACCCTGACCTTCTTGCTGTAAGGCCACTGTGCTTGATCACTGCTCAGCCTTTCAATGTATGTTTGCTTTAATCCGTTTGCATGGTAGCACTGTCTTTGAGAGCAGCATGGTGAGCAGTGTGACCAGGTCGAGCCTGGAAATGACTCGCTGCATTCGGTGATGTCTCATATTGATGGTAACTATCGGTAAAGAATTTATTTGTGCAACAGAAGATGGTACCAGTATGAACATGGAGTGGCTGTTGGTGGAGTCACTACAGGACGTCTACCTCATGAGAAGGACCTTTTCAAAGAGACAACAACAGGTTAGACTTGAGTTAAAGTTGGATATGGAAGACTTATTTTTGCCTGACTAAGATTTGCTGTCTTCAAGTTCAGAAAAATGGTGGTTCCAAACCCAGCATGCTTCTTCTGATGTACTCTCTCTCTCCTCTGCACATGTCCAAACCATCTCAGTCTGACCTCTCTGACTTTAAAACCTCTAACATGTGCTGTTCCTCTGATCCTGTCCATCCTGGTCACTCCCAGAGAGATCCTCAGCATCTTCATCTCTGATACAAACATCTCTGTTTCCTGTCTTTGAATCAGTGCTACTGTTTCTAGACCAATCAACATGGCCGCTCTCACCACACTGTCTCTAGACCAATCAGCATGACCGCTCTCACCACACTGTCTCTAGACCAATCAGCATGGCCGCTCTCACCACGCTGTCTCTAGACCAATCAGCATGGCCGCTCTCACCACGCTGTCTCTAGACCAATCAGCATGGTCGCTCTCACCACGCTGTCTCTAGACCAATCAGCATGGCCGCTCTCACCACACTGTTTCTAGACCAATCAACATGGCCGCTCTCACCACACTGTCTCTAGACCAATCAGCATGGCCGCTCTCACCACACTGTCTCTAGACCAATCAGCATGGCCGCTCTCACCACACTGTCTCTAGACCAATCAGCATGGCCGCTCTCACCACACTGTCTCTAGACCAATCAGCATGGCCGCTCTCACCACACTGTCTCTAGACCAATCAGCATGGCCGCTCTCACCACACTGTCTCTAGACCAATCAGCATGGCCGCTCTCACCACACTGTCTCTAGACCAATCAGCATGGCCGCTCTCACCACACTGTCTCTAGACCAATCAGCATGGCCGCTCTCACCACACTGTCTCTAGACCAATCAGCATGGCCGCTCTCACCACACTGTCTCTAGACCAATCAGCATGGCCGCTTTCACCACGGTTTTTATTGAGAATGATCCGGTCCACATGAATGTGTCACATCGGACGTGTGGAACCCAGATAACCTTCCTTTAAGTCTCCTCCAATCAGTGATTAAACGCTGAGTCTGATCATCGATCAGTCCCAAACAATCCTGATCAATGCTATTGATTTGCTGAGTGTCTGAGTGGGATAAAGTCCGACTCGTTCCTCATCATCAATAACGGAGTATTGTGAAGTTTAGAACAAAATAAACCTTAAATTCAGTCTGTTTTTATAAATAAAGAAGAAGAGCCGGTTTTATTTTGAAACTTCCTCTTTGATTGATGGAAGTTTCCAAGAATAAAATAAAAATATCAGTCTGACGTCCAAACGTTCGTCCAGAATAAACATTTTTCCACATTCCTGTGAAAAAAACGGAAGATTTCTAGTCGGTTCGATACGAAGTTTAGATTCGTCTCTATGGCAACGTGATGATCACGGGTCTCATTTATCACTAAATGTGAAGCTCTTTGGATGAACAGCTCTTTAGGAGGATCTTGAGGTGTTCCCTGTACAGATGTGAGACATAGTCACTCCAGCAGGTCCGGGGTCTGCCTCTTGGTATCCCACTGGTGGGACTTGACCGACACATCTCACCAGTGAGGCGCTCAGGAGGCATCCTTACCAGATACCCGAACCACCCCATCTGGCTTCTCTCGACCTGGAGTAGGAGCGGCTCTACTCTGAGCTCCTCCCGGATGGCAGAACTCCTCACCTAATCTCTGAGTGAGAGCCCAGCTACCGTGTGGAGGAACGTAGATCCTGTTTACCATGGTGAGGGTAGGAACGTAGATCCTGTTTACCATGGTGAGGGTAGGAACATAGATCCTAGTTACCATGGTGAGGGTAGGAACGTAGATCCTGGTTACCACGGTGAGGGTTGGAACGTAGATCCTGGTTACTATGGTGAGGGTAGGAACATAGATCCTAGTTACCATGGTGAGGGTAGGAACATAGATCCTGGTTACCAAGGTGAGGGTAGGAACGTAGATCCTGGTTACCATGGTGAGGGTAGGAACGTAGATTTTGGTTACCATGGTGAGGGTAGGAACATAGATTCTGGTTACCATGGTGAGGGTAGGAACGTAGACACTGGTTACCATGGTGAGGGTAGGAACGTAGACACTGGTTACCAGGGTGAGGGTAGGAATGTAGATCCTGGTTACCATGGTGAGGGTAGGAACGTAGACACTGGTTACCAGGGTGAGGGTAGGAATGTAGATCCTGGTTACCATGGTGAGGGTAGGAATGTAGATCCTGGTTACCATGGTGAGGGTAGGAACGTAGATCGACTTGTAAACCCAGAGCTTTGTTTTCTGGCTCGGCTCTCTCTTCCCTGGGACGGATCGATGCAGCATCCTGATTATTACAGATGCTGAACCGCTCCGTCTGTCGACCTCCCGCTCCATCCTTCCCACTAAGTGTGTGTAGAAGTTGGCGTACACACCGATGGGTAGCATAAGGTGTGACCCACTGAGGTGTGAGGACTTCTTTCAGACTCTTCTCCTCACATCACAGCGCTCCTGCTTCATCCTGTCCAGCACAAGATGACCTAAACCCAGCAGGTTCAAACAAACATCTTCCAGGAAGGTCCAGACCTGCTGCTGGGAGAAACAACAGCTCACATCTGGTTTGAATCCAAACAGCTGGAGACAGAAAACAAGCTGCTGCTGCTGTTTAGAAACATCTGGAGAACCTCTGGACAGATTCAAACTTTGATCAAATCACAAACACAATGTAAATAACATCTTCTTATTTTGGTAACCATGGAGACATTAACAGATTAAAACCCTAGTGAAAGCCCTGTAACCATAGTAACACTAATAGAATCATTAATTTAATGTTAGAGGGGTCACCCTGCCGCTTGGCATCACCATGGAGACGGTTTAAAGACTGAATGATCAGTAATGATCGATCAGTCCGCCATGTTCATCGTTAGCTACCTGGCTAGCAGGTAAACAGCTAGCTTACCTCGTACTGGATGTACTGTTTGCGCCATTCCGGCGTGATGTGCGCGGACAGATGTTCGGTGAACTTCATGCTTTTCTTCCAGAGGTGAAGGAGAAGGGGGGCGCTAAGCAGCTGTGCGGCTCTCCGCGGGGTTCATCAGCTGGATTTTTCACTGCTGGCCTGAAAACATCAGCTGGACCTGCGACCGTCCTCTTCCGGTTTACGTCAGAGACACGGTGACGTCACGGAGCGGGATGAAATAAACAAACATGTTGGAATAAAAATAAACATAAATATAATTTAATATATTTATTGTTTACATCAAGAATACTAATCAAGTTTTATTTTCAATTTAAAAAAATGAACTGTTAAAAAAGTAAAATTTCTAATTTAAAAACATCATAATGATTTATTGTGATTTAATAAAACTTATTAATTCTCTACTGTGGTCCCGACATGACTCCAGGAGCTTCAAGCAGTCCCAGAGAGAGCTCCAACCAGATTCAGAACAACCACTTGGTAGAACAGAGCTGGAACAGCCACTTGGTGGAACAGAACTTAGAGAAATTTTGAAAAAACTCCAGCCATGTATGACTGATACACCTGTCACCTTCTTAACCGTACATCCCTGTCAGGGTTTCCAGTCTGCCACAGGGTGCCACACACATACAACCATCCACACACTCATTCCTGGGGGCAATCATGTAGCATCCAATCAACCTAACAGTATGTTTTTGGAGGAAACCAGAGAAAACCCACACAAACACAGGAGAACATGCAAACTACACACAGAAAGGACAGTAATCCAAGCCTCGTCCCCACCTGGGACCCAGCTATATGTATTAAAATATATAAAGTTCTGTTCCATGCTGTTGTCTTCCGCTTATCAGGGGCCGGGTCTCTGAGTGAGAGCGGTCCAGGTCGTAGGGTCAACAGCCTCAGACTGAAAACCCAGGCTTCTCTCACCCTGGCTGGATCGTCCAGCTCAAAGACTCGGTGGACTTGCAGTCTGAGATGTTTGAATTGTTAAGTTTTGGTCTGCAAGTTCTAGTCCTCCCTCATTGGTCCAGGAGTGATCCAATGAAGGAGAGTCTTCTTAGCATCTTAAGGACAGTCTGTTTGATGATGGAGACGTTTCGACTTCCATCCAGAAATCATTTCCAATCTGAAGAACACACCGTCCAGAAGACAACTTTCAAACCTTTTCAAAATTTTGTCGGGGCTAACGAGGTCGCCCAGGCAACAGTGGAGGATACGGTGGCACCCAGTGGATTGGTTAGTGGGATGATGAAGATGATGGGACCAAGGACAGAGCCCTGAGGAACACCAGTTTTAACAGGTGAACAAACTGAGTACGATCAAACATAATTCAGCAGGTTGTCGACTTTCAAATGGATAGAATTGTATGTGGGGTCCCACAAGGCTCAGTCCTTGGACCAAAAATATTCACACTGTATATAAATGATGTTTTTACAGTTTCAACAGAGTTAAAGTTTGTTATGTTTGCTGATGACACCAACTTCTTTTGAAGCAGTGAAAATATTAATGAGTTATTGAAGGTTGTGGAAAAAGAATTTGTTTTGATAAAAAAGTATTTTGATTATAATAAATTATTACTGAATGAAGATAAAACTAAATTTATGATATTTTCAGGAAATAGAAATGTTGATAAAGCTACTTTATGTTTGAATGGAACTATTATTGAATCCTGGAAATCACATATTTATCATGTTAAACAAAAAAATCTCAAAATCAATTGGTGTACTTTATAAAACAAGAGACGCTTTAAATACTATACTTGATTTACGGTTTCTTGGTTATGACTTTTTTTTCATATTGTGCTGCGATTTGGGGAAAAACTCAGTTAGATTCACTGGTTAAAATTACAAAAAAAAGCAATAAGAAAAGTAAACAGAGTTGGATTTTATGAACAAACAAATCAACTGTTGGCTGGGAAACGACTTGGGATCCTTCCAGGTGAGCTAGAGGATGCAGCCGGGGTGAGAGAGGCCTGGGCTGCCCGTTTGAGGCTGTTGCCCCCGTGACCCGACCCCGGAACAAGCGGAAGATGACGGAACGGAACAAATCAACTTCAGAATTCAGAATAACTGTTTAAAACTACAAGATATGGTAAATATAAGAATATTACAGATTATGTATAAAATTAAAAATAACTTAGTTTCAAAAGGCATACAAAGTTTTTTTTTATTTAGAGTTGGTCATTATAAGTTACAAGGATGTTATATTTTTAAACTTTGGTAAAATCAAGATGTGTTTCTGTTGTTGGATTAAAATTATGGAATGAATTTAAAATATGTTCTTCTTTCCTAAAATTTAAACATCATCTTAAATATAAAAGTATTAGTGATTATAAGTAAGTTAAAAAAAATAATGAAAAGATGATAATTTAAAGTTTATTGTGGTTTTCTGTTTGATTGGAGATGTGGACTTTGTAAATTTTAATTTTTGTTTGATTGTAAAAATGCTATTCAGTTAAATGTAGATTGTTTCTTTGTTGCAGTCTGTATTGTTACTATGACTTTGTTAAATTTGTGACCAAATAAATAAATCTGAATTTGAAAAATGTAAAAAAAAAAAAAAGTTTGTAATGGTGAGTATTAGAACCACAGATTTTCTCTTCAGGGGAGGCATTGGCTCAGTAGGACCTGGAGACGCTGGTTTGAATCCCACTGAGCCCCCTGAGTGTCTGTCATTATCCCCTCGCCTGCCGCCAGAGGCAGCCCTGGACCCTCCGCATCACCCTGAATAGAGACACCTGAGGATGATTAAACGAATGGCACTCCCCCGTGGACTCTGGTGCCTATTTAAACCAGAGAAAACCCACACAAACACAGGAGAACATGCAAACTACACACAGAAAGGACAGTAATCCAAGCCTCGTCCCCACCTGGGACCCTGAGGATGATTAACTGAATAGCATTTTTACAATCAAAGGTGACTTCCCAGCCAGGTCGTCGTCGTCACCATCCCCAGCCAGGTCGTTAACTTTCCCAACCAGGTCTTCCGTCCTGGCTGCCTGACCATAAATTATCCTTGAACCCTCTTATGTTATCATTTGAACGTTTTGATCCTGATTTAATCCTGCGCCCTTGCCTTACAGACACACCGGACTTTTAGAATAAATCCTGTTTTGGTGGTCTACATTTGGGTCTCTCTTCCACATCCCCTCATGATGACAGTATCCCTGGAGCAGACACCTAGCACCCTAGTTACACCCACCATTGGCGCGTTGTATGGCTGCCTGCTGCGGTGCAATGCAGCACAGTAATTTCCTCATCGAGAGACTAATAAAGGAATTATTCTACTTTAATTTTGACTCGTTAGGTTTTTTATTTTGATGGTTTTCCTTTTAGAAACAAAACAGGTCTGAAAATGTGTTTGTGATGTCAGAAGATGAACTGGATAAAATCTTAAAGTTTCTTCTTCTTTTCTCGTGTTTGAAGTTGTTTTTCTAATATTGGACTAAATGGAGAAAAGGTTGGTGTTTGGTGTAGTAACATCTCCTGACCAGATGTGGACAGTGTCCTGATGCAGACCGGGATCCTCCTGTCCTTACTGTCAATAAGCTGGTGTATATTTATCTAAGTGGAGCAGCTCAGATTGGAAACAGGAAGAGGAGTCTGAGCAGGAGATTAGAACCGCTCATAACGCCCTCTGACCTGAAGTCACACCTTGAACCAGGTACATGACATCAGATCCGAACGCCGCAGAGCTGTTGTGGGATTTCTAAAAGTCCACTTAGAGGAAGAGCCGTTAGACTCCAAATGCTGTTCAATGTAAATATGATCTTTATGTTTTACTGGAAATAAAATCTGGTCCATTTTTTACAGAAACATGTGTGTGAATGAGAGGGATCCAAATGGAAAAGTGAGGTTACAGGGAGAAGAGATAAAGAAGGTGGAAGATTTTAAGTATCTAGGATCAACAGTCCAGAGCAATGGAGAGTGTGGAACAGAGGTGAAGAAGCATGTGCAGGCAGGCTGGAACGGGTGGAGGAAAGTATCAGGTGTAATGTGTGACAGAAGAGTTTCAGCTAAAATGGAAGGAAAAGTGTAGAAAACCGTGGTTAGAGCGGCCATGCTGATTGGTCTAGAGACAGTGTGGTGAGAGCGGCCAGGCTGATTGGTCTAGAGATAGTGTTGTGAGACCGGCCATGCTGATTGGTCTAGAGACAGTGTGGTGAGAGCGGCCATGCTGATTGGTCTAGAGACAGTGTGGTGAGAGCGGCCATGCTGATTGGTCTAGAGACAGTGTGGTGAGAGCGGCCATGCTGATTGGTCTAGAGACAGTGTGGTGAGAGCGGCCATGTTGATTGGTCTAGAGACAGTGTCACTGAGGGAAAGACAGGAAGCAGAGATGTTTGTATCAGAGATGAAGATGCTGAGGATCTCTCTGGGAGTGACCAGGATGGACAGGATCAGAGGAACAGCACATGTTAGAGGTTTTAAAGTCAGAGAGGTCAGACTGAGATGGTTTGGACATGTGCAGAGGAGAGAGAGAGAGTACATCAGAAGAAGGATGCTGGATTTGGAACCACCATGAAAGAGGACTAGAGGAAGACCAAAGAGGAGGTTCATGGATACAGTGAAGGAAGACATGAAGATAGTTGGTGTGACCGAAGAGGATGCAGCAGATAGGGTTAGATGGATGAAACTGACTAGCTGTGGCGACCCGTGAAGGGAAATGATGAAGAAGAAGTTAACTTGATCTCAATCCTGCCCCAAACACACCTCTAGAGGTTCATATATGTATCATGTGAATGTCATAATATTCTAATGAGCCGGTGGAACCTGAAAATACTCATGATTAGTTTCATGGTGATGTCAGTGACTGCAGAGTACCAGGCGGTTACCGTTTGTTACCCCATTTACTATAATGAAACAAATTACTCTATTCATCCCTCACTGGTGAAATTTGTGTGCTTCACTCCTTACACCGCAGCAGGCTGCCCTTCGATGGTGCCAATGGTGGGAGAAGCGGGGGTTAGGTGTCTTCTCCAAGGAGCCAAGACGTGCTCTCTGTCGGACGCAAACCGGCGTCCGGTCTGCGCGTGAAAGCGCTAACCACTGTGCTGCCCTCTCCCCCATAAGTTAAGATTAAGAAGATTAAGAATACTTTTATTTTTCCCACAATGGGGGGAATTGCAGTATGCAACAGTTGAGACACAGAAAGAAAAAAAGGGGTCACAACAAGTACGTGCAAACAAAACAAAAACAAAAAAGACAAAATAGACTAAGGACAAAAACATGCATTCATAGTGAGTGAGCTACTGCACAGTTCTGGTGACTCATTGTGGAGTCTCACAGCAGAAGGAAGGAAAGACCTCCTGAATCTCTCCTTCACACAGCGAGGGTGGAGCAGCCTGGCACTGAAGCTGTGCAGACAGAGTGTCCTGCAGGTGGTGGGACTTGTTGTCCAGCATGGATGTCAGTCTCTTCAGGACCCTTCTGTCATCCACCTCCCACACTGAGTCCAGGGAGCAGCCCAGGACAGAGCTGGACTTCTTGATGATTCTGTCCAGCTTCTTCCTCTCCCTTTCGGTGATGCCACACCGTACAGGATGACTGATGCCACCACAGAGTCGTACAAGGTCTGCAGTAGTGCCCCATTCACTCCAAAGGACCGCAGTCTCCTCAGGAGGTAGAGCCTGCTCTGACCCTTCCTGTACAGGAGGTAGAGCCCGCTCTGACCCTTCCTGTACAGGAGGTAGAGCCTGCTCTGACCCTTCCTGTACAGGAGGTAGAGCCTGCTCTGACCCTTTCTGTACAGGAGGTAGAGCCCGCTCTGATCCTTCCTGTACAGGAGGTAGAGCCTGCTCTGATCCTTCCTGTACAGGAGGTAGAGCCCGCTCTGACCCTTCCTGTACAGGAGGTAGAGCCCGCTCTGACCCTTCCTGTACAGGAGGTAGAGCCTGCTCTGACCCTTCCTGTACAGGAGGTAGAGCCTGCTCTGACCCTTCCTGTACAGGAGGTAGAGCCTGCTCTGACCCTTCCTGTACAGGAGGTAGAGCCTGCTCTGATCCTTCCTGTACAGGAGGTAGAGCCCGCTCTGACCCTTCCTGTACAGGAGGTAAAGTCTGCTCTGACCCTTCCTGTACAGGAGGTAGAGCCTGCTCTGATCCTTCCTGTACAGGAGGTAAAGTCTGCTCTGACCCTTCCTGTACAGGAGGTAGAGCCTGCTCTGATCCTTCATGTACAGGAGGTAGAGCCTGCTCTGACCGTTCCTGTACAGGAGGTAGAGCCTGCTCTGACCCTTCCTGTACAGGAGGTAGAGCCTGCTCTGATCCTTCCTGTACAGGAGGTAGAGCCTGCTCTGACCCTTCCTGTACAGGAGGTAGAGCCTGCTCTGACCCTTCCTGTACAGGAGGTAGAGCCCGCTCTGATCCTTCCTGTACAGGAGGTAGAACCTGCTCTGACCCTTCATGTACAGGAGGTAGAGCCTGCTCTGACCCTTCCTGTACAGTGTGTCGGTGTTCTGAGTCCAGTCCAGTTTGTTGTTGAGGTGAACACCCAGGTATTTGTAAGAGTCCACCTGCTCAATGTTCATTCCCTGGATGTTCTCCCCGTCTCTACGTGGGTTTTCTCTGGTTTCCTCCAAAAAACATACATGTTAGGTTGATTGGCTGGTGCCAAATTTTTCCTAGGAGTGTGTGTATGTGTGTGGCACCTTGACGGATTGGCAATCTGTTCGGGGTGTACCCTGCCTCTCGCCTCGAATCAGCCAGGACCCCCTGTTACGGACGGACGGTTTAGAAGGTGACTGACTGACTTCAGTTTCTTACTATTTTTTTTCCAACGCTGTGATTGGATAACTGAGTTACATTTACAGTGAGGTCACTCGTGATGTCACTATTTACAAACAAACATTTTCTGGATCTAAAAGTTAAAGCAGTGCTTCGTCTTCGTTTGTGGTCCAGATAAAAGTGCAGGTTCATGTTCTAGAAAGTAGTCCAGACCTCAGAGAAATGGAACTAATCTGGTTTAAAAGCAGAGATTACATAAAAGAGGATTACAGGAGCAGGTCCAGGCAGCGTGCACGCGCAGGCCACGTAAATCCTCCGTAGTGCCCTGACACCGGACAGCTCGGATCTCTGTGACACACCGGACCAGGTCCCAGCATGGACGGATAAACCGGGGAAGCGGTCCGATGGCGGAAGGAGCGGAACAGCTGGAGATTATCAGAGGTAGGTTTATTTTTTTATTGTAGTGATAAACGGTACAGACATGACATCCTTCATCTTAGAGCCTCCTTCTAAAGAAGGATGGGTTACTTGTGTTGGTTTTACCGTGTCTGTGTGTGTGTGTGTGTATGCTGATGATACACTCCTATCTAAAAGGTAGTTTTCTTTTCTACATCCTTAAATTAAACCAAGCAGAGCCAGGACGTCCCTGTCCTTACAGCCTCCTCATCCAGGAGGAAAGACCTGGCTGGAGGAAGGATTACAGATTAGATCACCTACGTTTATAATTACATCCTTCACCTTCGAGGTGACGGAGAGGTTCACTTATCTCAGCTCCACAATCTCCAACAACCTTCGAGATTAACATCAGGATGGGAACAACCGCCATGACCCGGTTAACGAAGCATGTGTGGGGCGACACCATGCTGACTCTCAACATGAAGAGGAGGGTTTACTGAGCGTGTGTGCTGAGCACGCTGGTACACACCAGTGAAGCTTGGACACTCTTTAGCCCCCGAGAGCGGAGACTGAAAACCTTCCACATGTGTAGACGTCTCCTAGGCATCACCTGGCAGGATCGAGTACCCAGCGCAGACATCCTGACCCAGACGAGCATGTCCACCATCCTCTTACAGAGGCACCTGCAGTGGTTAGACCAGGGGTGCCCAACCTTTTTTGTCCCAAATCTACTTTTCAACAAGCAAACCTCTTGCAATCTACCAGTCCCGTGACGTCACGTGATGACGTCACACATGTCGTCACCAACCCGGAAGTATGCGTCCACTCTATTAACCTTCAGATCTGCAGCTGAGTAGAAATTCGGTGTAAATTCCAGGCATCAAATCAGGATTGTTTGAAGATAAATGATTTAGAATTGTATAAGGATCTTCTCCACCAGTCATCCTGATCCTGTCCGACCTCCGGGTTTTAGGCACCTGGGTTAATGCACTCTGTAACACAAGAAAGGCGATATAATGTCGCTAGTTGCTTTTTTTGAGCGGCTGAATTGTCGCTAAATGTAGCGTCAAAGTCGCTAAATTGACAACACTGACTTTCTGTTATTAAAAAATTTTTTTTTTTTTTCTTAATTTTTTTTTACAACACGTCTCGCAGTTGACTCAGGACCAGTCCGCGATCCACTGGTTGGGCACCCCCGGGTTAGACCATGTATGCAGGATGAACGATGTCCGCATTCCAAAGGACATCTTCTATGGAGAGCTGTCCACAAGAACGCGGCTAACTGGACGACCTGTACTAAGATGCCTTCAGGAGGGATCTAAAGTCGGGCAACATCAACGCGTCAGTCGAGTCAGTGTCCTCTGGTGTGCAATGGCGGGAGGTTATATAGAAGTGGAAACAGCAGAGAAGTCAGTCTGACACTGCTCCCCCATGACTCATACCACCTGTCACAAAGGCAGTAAGTGTGGTAGGAGCTGCAGCTTCCGCATTGGTTTATTCAGCCACAGCCAAAAGTGCACAAACAGATAAATCGCCAGGTACAGACTCCATTCTCTCTAGAGACAGAAGGATGTAGGATGGAGTGGATGAGGTTCATAGAGACAGGAGAGTGGTGGACGTGGTGGGTAAGCTGGGGAATTTAGAAGTCAGGACAAGGACCAGTTAAAATCCAGGATTTTGTTGCTTCTCACAAACTTTCTAGGAATGTTTTTCAAACGTTGGCCATTTCCCAAACCACTAATGTAACCCCAACAGTCACTCAATACCGGCTATAAATGAGCTGATAAGGTTTTCATGGTCATAAAATCAAGAAACAAATTCAGAAAGTTTAAGTTTGACAGCTTTCACTTCAAAGTTGAAGATCAGAAAAACAAAGAAACTTAGACCGGACTTATAAAAACGAATCATATTAGACACACCTCCACGTCTGTTTCAAACGTTTATTATTAATAAAGTTTGGGACGCCGACGCCATGGATTTTACCTTCACCGAGCAGGACGACGAAACAAGCCAACAAACTTCCAAAATATTTAAGTTGGCCGATAAAATTTGTCGTGGTGAGAGCGGCCATGCTGATTGGTCTAGAGACAGTGTGGTGAGAGCGGCCATGCTGATTGGTGTAGAGACAGTGTGGTGAGAGCGGCCATGCTGATTGGTCTAGAGACAGTGTGGTGAGAGCGGCCATGCTGATTGGTTTAGAGACAGTGTGGTGAGAGCGGCCATGCTGATTGGTCTAGAGACAGTGTGGTGAGAGCGGCCATGTTGATTGGTCTAGAGACAGTGTGGTGAGAGCAGCCATGCTGATTGGTCTAGAGACTGTCACTGAGGAAAAGACAGGAAGCAGAGATGGAGGTAGCAGAGATGAAGATGCTGAGGATCTCTCTGGGAGTGACCAGGATGGTCAGGATCAG
Source organism: Neostethus bicornis (assembly GCA_902685375.1). Taxonomy (NCBI): domain Eukaryota; kingdom Metazoa; phylum Chordata; class Actinopteri; order Atheriniformes; family Phallostethidae; genus Neostethus; species Neostethus bicornis. The sequence goes on along the minus strand of CACRXE010000006.1, from coordinate 2,028,771 downwards.
GTTTTAAAGTCAGAGAGGTCAGACTGAGATGGTTTGGACATGTGCAGATGTACAGACGAGTACAGGACGGACCGTATAGCATGGTGGATCTACAGAACTACAAACATGGAGGACGGACCGTGTAGCATGGTGGATCTACAGAACTACAAACATGGAGGACGGACCGTGTAGCATGGTGGATCTACAGAACTACAAACATGGAGGACGGACCGTATAGCATGGTGGATCTACAGAACTACAAACATGGAGGACGGACCGTGTAGCATGGTGGATCTACAGAACTACAAACATGGAGGACGGACCGTATAGCATGGTGGATCTACAGAACTACAAACATGGATTTACCATTTTTACCACCTTTGTGCCCACTGGCACCTTTGATTGTGTCTAAATATATTCAAATTTCCAACGTGAGTAACCGAGTTTGTCGTCTCCACAGATCGGCTCTACTTTTCAACGTTCCGAGTCAAACCGAAGAACTCGGCGAACACACACTTCTTCAGCACGGATGAAGAGTTTGTCTACGAGAGGTACGAAAGCCCTCCGCGTCGAACCGTAATACCACGCCCTGTACCCTGTATCACTATCCAAACACCACACTGCCACCTAGAGACCACGGCACAACCTGGATCTGGTGTGTGTGTGATTGGTTGGTGATGATCAGTCTGGATCTGGTGTGTGATTGGTTGGTGATGGTCAGTCTGGATCTGGTGTGTGATTGGTTGGTGATGGTCAGTCTGGATCTGGTGTGTGTGTGATTGGTTGGTGATGATCAGTCTGGATCTGGTCTGTGATTGGTTGGTGATGGTCAGTCTGGATCTGGTCTGTGATTGGTTTGTGATGGTCAGTCTGGATCTGGTCTGTGTGTGATTGGTTGGTGATGGTCAGTCTGGATCTGGTGTGTGTGTGATTGGTTGGTGATGGTCAGTCTGGATCTGGTCTGTGATTGGTTGGTGATGATCAGTCTGGATCTGGTCTGTGATTGGTTGGTGATGGTCAGTCTGGATCTGGTGTGTGTGTGATTGGTTGGTGATGGTCAGTCTGGATCTGGTCTGTGATTGGTTTGTGATGGTCAGTCTGGATCTGGTCTGTGTGTGATTGGTTGGTGATGATCAGTCTGGATCTGGTGTGTGATTGGTTGGTGATGGTCAGTCTGGATCTGGTGTGTGATTGGTTGGTGATGGTCAGTCTGGATCTGGTCTGTGATTGGTTGGTGAAGGTCAGTCTGGATCTGGTGTGTGTGTGATTGGTTGGTGATGGTCAGTCTGGATCTGGTCTGTGATTGGTTGGTGATGGTCAGTCTGGATCTGGTCTGTGATTGGTTGGTGATGGTCTGTGGTCCCAGAGGTCCGGCTTAACGTGGACACACAGATCAGTAGAGGATCACACGACTGGATCTTATCGTTTTTTTTTCTTCATCAGTTTTTACGCGGACTTCGGCCCTCTGAACCTGGCCATGGTCTACAGGTACTGCTGTAAGCTCAATAAGAAGCTGAAGGTAAGAGAAACCCCTCCCAAATCAGACCCACACCCTCTCTCATCCTCCTTCCTTCTGTTTTAACTTCTCTAAGTTTCAATGTTTAGATTATTTTTCAGGTTCAGATTTAACGTGCACTGAGTAGTAAATTTAATCTTCTGAACCACTCATTACCTGACGGGGTCTCGGGAGCCTATCCTGGCTGACTTAAGGCGAGAAGCGAGGCACACCCTGAACAGGTTGACAGTCTGTCCCACGACCAGACACATATGTATGTGTGTGTGTCTGTGGATGGTTGTGTGTGCGGCCCTGCAGCAGACTGGTAATTTGTACGGGGTGCACCCCACCTCTCGCTTGAAATCAGTCGGGACAGAATCCAGCACCCCTTGCCACCCTGTTAGGGAAGAAGTTCTTCAGAAGACGAAAGGAATTGATGAAAAAAAGAGTTTTTATTTTCTGTTTGTTCATACCTGTTTTTCTCCAGTGTTTTGATTGGTTAGTTTAAATTAAGAGTAGGTGTGAGTGTAAATGTGACTGGTTGTTGATCCTCTATGTGGTCCTTAGATCACACCACTCTGTACCTAGGGTAGTGCTTCTCGATTATTTCCGGTTGCGCCCCGCCCCCCCCCCCTCCACACACACACACACTCTCCGCCGTGACTATAATTAGTATCATTTGTCTATAAAATTTTTCTAAGTACACTTCTGCATAACATTGTATCCTCATTAACATTAAAGAAAACAAACAAATAAAAAGAACAGCTTTATTAACATTGTTTTTAGTCTGTAAAAGAAAAATTTAAAGTACATCAATAAACTTGAAATTCAAATCAATTTAATTCTTATTTAAACTATATACATGTTTGACTAATTGAACCATTTGATCCTGAAAAATAAATTAAATAAAATCAATAAATTTCAATTGATCAGTAACATTACCTCAGGAGCACAAAATATAAAACACTTTAATCTACAAACAAAAAAGAATCAAACAATTTGTGCTGTTTTTTTAATGAAAATAAGAAAGTTATAATTAGTGGCTACAATGAGCACGTCTTGCAGTGCTGATGATGCCAACTGTGCTTGCTGGTTTACTTTAGTAGTATTTACAAAGCGGGAGGATTGTTGCCAATATTCGACACGTTTTTGCTGAAAAAACTGGGGCGGCTTATCTGCATGACTGGGGTGTAATGTCTTTAATTTATTTAGCTTCATGCTGTCTGCTGCCAACATTTTTAAACACAGTAAACACACCGGTCTTTCCTCGTCTCCCACCATAGTCCCCCGAGGGGGGTGCGCCCCACTACTTGAGAAGCACTGACCTAGGGTAACACATCCAGGAGCATCTGAATGAGAACAGACTCAGCCCAGATTTTCATGTGGTTTCTGGTTTCAGTCCTTCGCCATGTCCAGGAAGAGGGTGGTCCACTACACCAGCTACGACCAGAAGAAGCGGGCCAACGCCGCCGTACTGATCGGGGCCTTTGCTGTAAACATCCATCACATCCTGAAGGTCACTCAGTTCATTAGACGTGTCTGTAAACTCCGCCCTTTCCTTACAGGTTATCTATCTGAAGAGGAGTCCAGAGGACGCGTACCGGACCCTGATCTCTGGGAACAACCCCCCATATCTCCCCTTCAGGTACACAAACCAGACACTCCAACAGGCCGGCAGAGTCTGGTACAGCCGGGTAACAGTCTAGACCGGGCTCGAGCAAACTACGGCCCGCGGGCCACATGCGGCCCGTTAAACGTTTTAATCTGCCCGACAAACTTGAAAAAATTAAATAATTAAATCATGTTAAGGTTTTATTTTTCTGTAATTCTGATGTTTCATCACCAGATGGAGCCAAAGATAAACCAAACACTGCTCCCATTAAAATGTGTGTGTCTCTGTGACCTTCAAAATAAAAGTTATCCATTTGATTTTCAGTATTTAAAGATTTATTTCAAAATAAGAGATTTTCTTTTAAAGGTCCCCTATTATGCCTTTTTTCCCTTATTTTATCCTGTGCTTATGTATCTGATATGCATAATTTTACATTTCGCGACACTCTCAACACAAAAGGTTTTAAATAAAACCCGTTTTGGGAGCGCAGTTTCAGACCCGGAAGTCAAAACAGCTTGTTTCAGTATTTTTTTATTTTTTTTTTCCTGGGACCCGCCCCGTTGGTTGCGATTGGTTGTCATTCATTGTGATTTCCCCACCCACCCAGCACAGCGTGGAGCGGGAGGGGCGAGGTGTGAGACGTATTGAGTAAAACAAAGCGGTTCGGATATCAGGGTGGAGAGCAGGTAGAAGTGGGGGAGGGTGTTTGAGCTGCAGGGGGCTGTACAAAAAACAGATCTACGTCACAATGTTCCATCAGTCGTTTGAGGTTTGGAGAACACGCCCCTTACTTTGAATGTAAATATCTCAAAATAGCATGAATCACAATAAAAAACACTTTGGGGGATTGTTTGGGGTAGTACTAAGTAAAATAAAAGGTTAAAACCTCATAAAAGTCAGTTTTGCATAATAGGGGACCTTTAATGGTTTTCTTTATTTTTATTGGAAGTTAAATCACATGTTTTTTCCACCAATGAGGTGAGGTTACCAAACCATGCCATCCATCTGCTCCAGGTCTGACCAAAAAGTTTGCCCACCCCTGGTCTGGGAGAGTCTGCAGAGTCTGGTACGAATATATTTTTTAGAAGGAAGGATTTATGTGCACTCCTGGATTCAAACGGTGACCCGGATCGCCCCCAAATATTATCAATATTTTAATTTTTATTGTGAAAAATCTTGAAAAATTGTATGAAAATCCAACTAAAACTTTTCGAGTCATCTCTTGTTTTTTGGCACGGATGTAACCTGGGTTAAAACGGGTTTTGTGCCCATTCTTCTCCCTCTCTGATGCCCGGCCACGCCTCTCATCGTCCTCACTCTTGGTCATCCACCAATGGTTGGGAAGGAACTACCTTTTCAGTCTGCAGCGGCAGCTCTCTTTGGAGAGCTACACATATCGTCATGGTTACCTCGCCTACCACCAGAGGAAGCCCAAGACCTTCCCTGATCTCCCTGATTCGGGACATCTGATGATGATTGACCTGCTGCCTATGTAAAGGCAGTCTGCCTCGCGTTCATGGTCAGGTCGTCACAGCTTACAGCCAGATCTTCCTGGGTGCTCGACCAAGAGACAACTCTGATGATTTAGGGTGAAACACTGTCCAGCTGAGTTTGGCCCACTCTGGCACAATTTGTGAAGTCCTATGAAGTCCAGAGAAGCCCTACGATGCCAAGCAGTAGAATAAATTTGAAGTTGGGGAACTTTGAGGGCAGAATTAGGACGGGGTGGGCTTCTGGTTTTCTAGGATTTGGGTCTAACATGATTTTCTTTTCCTCAGAGACGCAGCGGCTGGAGAATCCTCGTTCTTCCTCACGGTGCTGGACTGTCTGCAGGGAATCCGGAAGGTCAGTTTCATCCCGTCTCACCCTGTCTCACCCACCCACACCCAGCCCCACCCTGCTTCTCCCGTAGGTTTCCTTGTACATGGTGTCTCCTCAGAAAAAAACAGGTATTCAAGACAGATTTATGACCTTGAATTGGCTGGTATGTCTCCAGAACACCTCGCTGATGAAGTGTTTTGGTTACCAGGATCTACGTTCCTACCCTCGCCATGGTAACCAGGATCTACGTTCCTACCCTCACCATGGTAACCAGGATCTATGTTCCTACCCTCACCATGGTAACCAGGATCTACGCTCCTACCGTCACCATGGTAACCAGGATCTACGTTCCTACCGTCACCATGGTAACCAGGATCTACGCACCTACCCTCACCATGGTAACCAGGATCTATGCTCCTACCGTCACCATGGTAACCAGGATCTACGTTCCTACCCTCACCATGGTAACCAGGATCTACGCTCCTACCGTCACCATGGTAACCAGGATCTACGCACCTACCCTCACCATGGTAACCAGGATCTACGCTCCTACCGTCACCATGGTAACCAGGATCTACGTTCCTACCCTCACCATGGTAACCAGGATCTATGTTCCCACCCTCACCACGGTAACCAGGATCTACATTCCTACCCTCACCATGGTAACCAGGATCTACGTTCCTACCCTCACCATAGTAACCAGTGTGAGTGGTACAACTCATTGCTGGTACTAGTAAACAGCTAGTACCAGCCATCCGGAATCCTCCCGGATGGCAGAGGAGGAGACCCAGAGACAGACCCCGGACCTGCTGGAGAGACTATGTCTCACTGGACAGGGAACACTTCAGGATCCTCCTGGGTGAGCTGGAGGATGCAGCCGGGGTGAGAGAAGCCTGGGCTTCTTGTCTGAGGCTGTTGCTCCCGCAATCCGGCCCCGGATAAGCGGAAGATGATGGAACAATTTAGGTTACCTGAAACATCAGACTGTGTCTTTGTCTCTCTGGAAACAGTCTGACCTCGGTGCATTGGGGTTCACTTGCTCTGTGATGGGTGGGTACTTTTTCATTTAACCAATCATTCCTTTCTGGTGTGGACCAGAACGCACCCCAACAGTCAGAAACTAGAGTAAAAACAAACCTTTTCTGCTCTTTCCGCCATATTGCAGTACCGGCATCATGGTCTGTATGAACGTTCTTGTAGGTGCTCTGAAAAGCATCAACAACGCAGAGAAACGTGGAAAACACCAGGTCCTCATCAGGCCCTCATCAGGTCCTCATCAGGCCCTCATCAGGCCCTCATCAGGCCCTCATCAGGCCCTCATCAGGTCCTCATCAGGCCCTCATCAGGCCCTCATCAGGCCCTCATCAGATCCTCATCAGGCCCTCATCAGATCCTCATCAGGCCCTTATCAGGTCCTCATCAGGCCCTCATCAGATCCTCATCAGGCCCTCATCAGGTCCTCATCAGGTCCTGCTCCAAGGTTATTGTTCGATTCCTACCCGTCATGATGAAGCACGGTTAGATTGGTGAGTTTTAGATCATTGACGACCATTGAGCTGGAAAACTTGTCGTCGATCTCACAGGTAGACTGAACTAGTGAGGTGTGATCAGCCCACGTTTTGATCTCCAACTCAAGGATCTCGAGAAGTGGCAGAATGACCTGTTGCCATCACGACAGTTTGAATGCATTGTACAGACCACCTCTGCTGGCATCATGGACCACAAAGAGGCCAGAAGGAAACACACAGGAGGCAAAATCCTTGGATTTAAAGAACTGCAAAAAAAAAAGAGAGAAAAAAAAAAAATCGTTTCTCATCTTGTGTTCACGTCATGCCGTCATCTTTGTTCTGATTGGATGGGACGTTTTTCCGTCACTGCATTTGTAAGATGCCTTCTATTCCTGACCTAGTTGCTGGAATAAAATTACATTGAGTAGAGACACTAGGTGGCGCCAGGTTGGCGAGTTATTCCGTTGAATCTGTGACTATTTCCTCCGTTCTTATCGTCCTGGTTTGTTCTCGTCACTCTGACACTAATGTGTGATAATGAGTATTTTCTGTGACTCCATCTCTGACCCCCCCACTGCCTCCCTCGCTCCCTCACCCGCAGGCCCTCCAACATGGCTTCCTGGACTTTGAGAACTTCAGCGTTGAGGAATACGAACATTACGAGGTGAACTTTCTGGAAAATCTTTTTTTTATAAAGCTGAAGGAAGGATTTTTATAACTTGTTTTTTTTGTTGATAGCGGGTGGAGAACGGAGACATGAACTGGATCATCCCGGGGAAGATCCTGGCCTTCAGCAGCCCTCACTCCCGCAGTAAAACGGAAAACGGTAGGTTTGATTCACCCCAAAACAAACACAAGTAGGGTGGAAACTCAGTGTTCACCTTCCTGTCAGGACCGGTAAAATATTACCTTTCCGTTCCGTCGTCTTCCGCTCATCTGAGGCTGGGTCACAGGGGTAACAGCCTCAGACGGGAAGCCCAGGCTTCTCTCACCCCGGCTGCATCCTCCATCTCACCTGGAAGGATCCTGAGGTGTTCCCTGTCCAGCTGTTCTCCAGCAGGTCCAGGGTCTGACTCTAGGTCTCCTCTCAGTGTGACGCGCCCAAAACACCTCGCATGCAAGGCGCTCGGGTGCCCAAACCACCCCATCTGGCACCTCTCGACCTGTAGGAGGAGCGGCTCGACACCAAGCTCCTCCCGGATGGCAGAGCTCCTCACCCGATCTCTGAGTGAAAGCCCAGCCACCCTGTGGTGGAAGATCATTTCGGCCGCTTGTATCCGCGATCTAATTCTTTCGGTCACCACCCACAGCTGGTTACCATGGTGAGGGCAGGACCATAGATCCTGGTTACCATGGTGAGGGTATGAACATAGATCCTGGTTACCACGGTGAGGGTAGGAACGTAGATCCTGGTTACCATGGTGAGGGTAGGAACGTAGATCCTGGTTACCATGGTGAGGGTATGAACATAGATCCTGGTTACCACGGTGAGGGTAGGAACGTAGATCCTGGTTACCATGGTGAGGGTAGGAACATAGATCCTGGTTACCATGGTGAGGGTATGAACATAGATCCTGGTTACCACGGTGAGGGTAGGAACGTAGATCCTGGTTACCACGGTGAGGGTAGGAACATAGATCCTGGTTACCATGGTGAAGGTAGGACGTAGACCCTGGTTACCATGGTGAGGGTAGGATTGTAGATCCTGATTACCATGGTGAGGGTAGGAACATAGATCCTGGTTACCATGGTGAGGGTATGAACATAGATCCCGGTTACCACGGTGAGGGTAGGAACGTAGATCCTGGTTACCATGGTGAGGGTAGGAACGTAGATCCTGGTTACCATGGTGAAGGTAGGACGTAGACCCTGGTTACCATGGTGAGGGTAGGAACATAGATCCTGGTTACCATGGTGAGGGTATGAACATAGATCCTGGTTACCACGGTGAGGGTAGGAACGTAGATCCTGGTTACCATGGTGAGGGTAGAAACGTAGATCCTGGTTACCACGGTGAGGGTAGGAACATAGATCCTGGTTACCATGGTGAGGGTATGAATGTAGATCCTGGTTACCACGGTGAGGGTATGAACATATATCCTGGTTACCATGGTGAGGATAAGAACTTAGATCCTGGTTACCATGGTGAGGGTAGGAACATAGATCCTGGTTACCATGGTGAGGGTAGGATTGTAGATCCTGATTACCATGGTGAGGGTGGGAACATAGATCCTGGTTACCATGGTGAGGGTAGGAACATAGATCCTGGTTACCATGGTGAGGGTAGAAACGTAGATCCTGGTTACCACGGTGAGGGTAGGAACATAGATCCTGGTTACCATGGTGAGGGTATGAATGTAGATCCTGGTTACCACGGTGAGGGTATGAACATATATCCTGGTTACCATGGTGAGGATAAGAACGTAGATCCTGGTTACCATGGTGAGGGTAGGAACATAGATCCTGGTTACCATGGTGAGGGTAGGAACATAGATCCTGGTTACCATGGTGAGAGTAGGAACATAGATCCTGGTTACAAGGGTGAGGGTAGGAACGTAGATCCTGGTTACCATGGTGAGGGTAGGAACATAGATCCTGGTTACCATGGTGAGGGTAGGAACATAGATCCTGGTTACCATGGTGAGGGTAGGAACGTAGATCCTGGTTACCATGGTGAGGGTAGGAACATAGATCCTGGTTACCATGGTGAGGGTCGGAACGAGGACCATGGTCCTCATTTGGAGGTGCTCATTCCCATCCCGGCCGCTTCCCGGCAGATCTGGCTGGGATGGATGGTATGACCCGACCCTGAAGGGAAGGTAAACTTCCTGCACGAAGACCTCCAGGTGTCTGAAATGAGGTAGATAAAGGTCCCTAGAACTAGCCTATGCAGCAGAGGGTCTGACAGCCAGGGTCCCCGTCGTCGGCTGTCACCCATCTCCTCCTTCACCCGACCTCATGGCTCCTCCTGCCGGTGGCGAATCCACTGGAGGGTGGCCCATGTCCCCTATTCAAGCCCCAGTCCAGAGCTCCTAGGTTCCTAGAAGTCTATTCACTGTGTGTGTGTGTGTGTGTGTGTGTGTCTTGACCAGGCTCTGAAATGTGTGTGTGTGTGTTGCCAGGCTACCCGCTCCACGCGCCCGAGGCCTACTTCCACTACTTCCATCAGAACGACGTGACGGCGGTGGTCCGGCTCAACAGGAAGCTGTATGAAGGAAGGAGGTTTGAGGAGGCGGGCTTCGAGCATCACGACCTGTTCTTCATGGACGGGACCACGCCCACTGACCTCATCGTCAGGCGCTTCCTGCATGTGTGTGAGAGCACGAAGGGGGCCGTGGCCGTGCACTGCAAAGGTCAGAGGGGGTCAATCCTAGGTTTACAGGAACTATTTTACACAGCACGATAACTTCATTCATTTGGTACCAAAAATATTCACATGTAAATATTTAGATGCTGTTTTTGGTCATTTTTTATTGTTTATTTACATATTAAAACAGAATAGGGTGTAGATGCTAACGTCTCCTCTCTGATCTCAGCGGGTCTGGGTCGAACCGGGACGCTCATCGCCTGCTACCTGATGAAACACTTCCGATTCACCGCAGCCGAAGCCATCGCTTGGATCCGCATCTGCAGACCCGGGTCCGTCATCGGACCCCAGCAGAACTTCTTGGAGGAGTAAGGTTCCACCTTCAGTCACAGAAAAACTTTAGAAACAATTATCAGTAGAACAAAAACAGAAGAGGCCTCGTTTATGGAGCTCTTCCCGGATCGCAGAGCTTCTCTATCCCTGAGTAAGAGCCCGGCCACACTGTGGCTCAGCTTTTTCTTCACCGTGACAGATCGATGAGGCATCCTAATTACTGCAGACGCTGCACCAATCCGTCTATTGATCTCCCGCTCCATCCTTCCCCCACTGAACAAAACCCTGACATACTTAAAGTCTTTCATGTGGGGCAAAACCTTCTGGGGTAGAAATGTAGATCCTGGTTACCATGGTGAGGGTAGGAACATAGATCCTGGTTACCATGGTGAGGGTAGGAACATAGATCCTGGTTACCATGGTGAGGGTAGGAACATAGATCCTAGTTACCATGGTGAGGGTAGGAACGTAGATCCTGGTTACCATGGTGAGGGTAGGAACGTAGATCCTGGTTACCATGGTGAGGGTAGGAACGTAGATCCTGGTTACCATGGTGAGGGTAGGAATGTAGATTCTGGTTACCATGGTGAGGGTAGGAACATAGATCCTAGTTACCATGGTGAGGGTAGGAACATAGATCCTAGTTACCATGGTGAGGGTAGGAACGTAGATCCTGGTTACCATGGTGAGGGTAGGAATGTAGATCCTGGTTACCATGGTGAGGGTAGGAACATAGATCCTGGTTACCATGGTGAGGGTAGGAACGTAGATCCTGGTTACCATGGTGAGGGTAGGAATGTAGATTCTGGTTACCATGGTGAGGGTAGGAACATAGATCCTGGTTACCAAGGTGAGGGTAGGAACGTAGATCCTGGTTACCGTGGTGAGGGTAGGAACGTAGATCCTGGTTACCGTGGTGACGGTAGGAACGTAGATCCTGGTTACCATGGCGAGGGTAGGAACGTAGATCCTGGTTACCATGGTGAGGGTAGGAACGTAGATCCTGGTTACCATGGCGAGGGTAGGAACGTAGATCCTGGTTACCATGGTGAGGGTAGTAACGTAGATTCTGGTTACCATGGCGAGGGTAGGAACGTAGATCCTGGTTACCATGGCGAGGGTAGGAACGTAGATCCTGGTTACCATGGCGAGGGTAGTAACGTAGATTCTGGCTACCATGGTGAGGGTAGGAACGTAGATCCTGGTTACCACGGCGAGGGTAGGAACGTAGATCCTGGTTACCACGGTGAGGGTAGGAACGTAGATCCTGGTTACCATGGTGAGGGTAGGAACGTAGATCCTGGTTACCATGGTGAGGGTAGGAACGTAGATCCTGGTTACCGTGGTGAGGGTAGGAACGTAGATCCTGGTTACCGTGGTAACGGTAGGAACGTAGATCCTGGTTACCATGGCGAGGGTAGGAACGTAGATCCTGGTTACCATGGTGAGGGTAGTAACGTAGATTCTGGTTACCATGGCGAGGGTAGGAACGTAGATCCTGGTTACCATGGCGAGGGTAGGAACGTAGATCCTGGTTACCATGGCGAGGGTAGTAACGTAGATTCTGGCTACCATGGTGAGGGTAGGAACGTAGATCCTGGTTACCATGGTGAGGGTAGGAACGTAGATCCTGGTTACCATGGTGAGGGTAGGAACGTAGATCCTGGTTACCACGGCGAGGGTAGGAACGTAGATCCTGGTTACCATGGTGAGGGTAGGAACGTAGATCCTGGTTACCGTGGTGAGGGTAGGAACGTAGATCCTGGTTACCGTGGTGAGGGTAGGAACGTAGATCCTGGTTACCGTTGTGAGGGTAGGAACGTAGATCCTGGTTACCGTGGTGAGGGTAGGAACGTAAATCCTGGTTACCATGGTGAGGGTAGGAACATAGATCCTGGTTACCGTGGTGAGGGTAGGAACATAGATCTTGGTTGCCATGGTGAGGGTAGGAACGTAGATCCTGGTTACCGTGGTGAGGGTAGGAACGTAGATCTTGGTTGCCATGGTGAGGGTAGGAACGTAGATCCTGGTTACCATGGTGAGGGTAGGAACATAGATCCTGGTTACCATGGTGAGGGTAGGAACATAGATCCTGGTTACCATGGTGAGGGTAGGAACGTAGATCCTGGTTACCGTGGTGAGGGTAGGAACGTAGATCTTGGTTGCCATGGTGAGGGTAGGAACGTAGATCCTGGTTACCATGGTGAGGGTAGGAACGTAGATTCTGGCTACCATGGTGAGGGTAGGAACGTAGATCCTGGTTACCACGGCGAGGGTAGGAACGTAGATCCTGGTTACCACGGTGAGGGTAGGAACGTAGATCCTGGTTACCACGGTGAGGGTAGGAACGTAGATCCTGGTTACCATGGTGAGGGTAGGAACGTAGATCCTGGTTACCATGGTGAGGGTAGGAACGTAGATCCTGGTTACCGTGGTGAGGGTAGGAACGTAGATCCTGGTTACCATGGCGAGGGTAGTAACGTAGATCCTGGTTACCATGGTGAGGGTAGTAACGTAGATCCTGGTTACCATGGTGAGGGTAGGAACGTAGATCCTGGTTACCATGGCGAGGGTAGTAACGTAGATCCTGGTTACCGTTGTGAGGGTAGGAACGTAGATCCTGGTTACCGTGGTGAGGGTAGGAGTACTGTAATGTAACCATCATACTAAAGTGGGCACTATGTGTGGGTGTGTGTGTGTGTGTGTGTGTGTGTGTGTGTGTGTGTGTGAGCAGGAAGCAGCACAGTCTGTGGGTCCAGGGAGACGTGCATCGCTCCAAGCAGAAACTGATCCAGCAGCGGACCCTCCGGTACCAGAACCTTCACCGGTCCGACTCCACAGACAGAGACGTGTCCCAGCTGCTGTCCAGCATGGACGACCTCTCCATCAACACCACCCTCAGCAGGTCCTACAGCCTGGACGAGGTGAGGAGGGGTCCTCTGAGACCTCTAACTGGAGGAGTCTGGATGAGATGAGTCTGGAAGACCCTCTCCATGATGGACCGGTAGAACACGGAGACCCTCTCCATGATGGACCGGTAGAACACGGAGACCCTCTCCATGATTTACCGATAGAACACGGAGACCCTCTCCGTGATGGACCGGTAGAACACGGAGACCCTCTCCGTGATGGACCGGTAGAACACGGAGACCCTCTCCATGATGGACTGGTAGAACATGGAGACCTTCTCCGTGATGGACCGGTAGAACACGGAGACCCTCTCCATGATGGACCGGTAGAACACGGAGACCCTCTCTATGATGGACTGGTAGAACATGGAGACCCTCTCTATGATGGACCGGTAGAACATGGAGACCCTCTCTATGATGGACTGGTAGAACATGGAGACCCTCTCTATGATGGACCGGTAGAACATGGAGACCTTCTCCGTGATGGACCGGTAGAACACGGAGACCCTCTCCGTGATGGACCGGTAGAACACGTAGACTCTGTTTGTGTTTTCAGGATAAACATCAGGAGGACTCGGTGACTCAGGGAGACAGACTCAGAGCCTTGAAGGAGAAACGCTCGTCCAGATCCACGTCGTCTTCATCCAGGTGAACCCCTCCATCCTCTTCTGGTTAATCTGGTTTAATCCGGTTCTAACTGGGATTCAGTGACACTATGTTTTAACATGTCAGGTTTAACGTGTGTGGGTCTTCACACGGATCCATCAGCCCCCCTCAGAAACACCCCGTACTCTTCATGTCTCCACCTCCGTCTTCTAAACGACTCATCCGGAGCTCCTCCGCTAACATCCAGATCAGAAGGTGAGGTTTTAAACTTCTAAACACGATCTTACAGACTTCTTCTGACCGTTTTTTCGTCCTCAGTCCGTTCAGCCTGGGTTTGTTCGGCACCAGACATCCCATCATCCACTGAAACGACGGCAGAGTCACCTCCAAGTTCAACCAATCAGATTCTTCCACTGAGGATAACATTAGCATCTAATTTATCAGCCAATAGAAAAGAGTTTTTAACAGTGCGCTTCTCGTGATGGCAGAAGGCCCTTCATGTGGAGATGTTCAGAAGGAATGAAGACAGGATCTTCTGAGTGACATCATGAGTGCTTCCGGCTTCACTCTGGAACTAAAGATGGAGGACTGCTGGTGTTGTTCCACCACAGTGAAGCATGTGGAGCTTTTAGAGACAGTGTAACATCTTGTTAGGATTCACTGGAGATGAAGAACATGGTTACCACATGCTGCCCAGCGCAGAGCTGGGTTCCACCAGCTGTTCCAGCTCCACCCACCTCTGTACCACCCAGTAGCCCGTTTGGAGCTCTCTCTCTTGGACTCTTGAGCTCTACTGGACACGAACACCATGTTTGAACTGATTGGTCGTCATATGCAGTATTTAATGCTCTAGCAAGAGTGTGTGTGTGTGTGTGTGTGTGTGTGTAAGTGTGAGTGTGTGTGCATGTGTGTATGTGTATTTGAATGTGTGTGTGTATGTGTGTGTTTTTGAGTATGTGTATGTGTGTATAGTGTTTCTTTGTGTGTATAATGTGTGTGTGTGAGTGTGTGTATTTGTGTGTGTGTTTGTATGTGTGTGAGTGTGTTTTTGAGTATGTGTATGTGTGTATAGTGTTTTTTGTGTATATGTGAGTGTGTGTATTTGTGTGTGTGTTTGTGTATGTGTGTGTGTGTGTGTGTGAGTGTATGTGTGTGTGTGTATGTGTATTTGAATGTGTGTGTATGTGTGGTTTTGAGTACGTGTATGTGTGTGTGGTGTTTGTGTGTGTGTGTGTGTGTGTGTGTGTGTGTGTGTGTGTGTGTGTGTGTGTGTGTGACCGCCTCCACTGACTGAGAGGAATTCCTCCTTTACGTTTCTTGGAAAATGGGGCTTCAGTTCATCTATAGATGGTACTGAGTAACTACACACATCCTTTCTGTTTAGAAGTGTTTCTGATTCTAGTTTTTTGGACATTTTTCTGCATCTTAAAGTCATTAAATATCTTTTTTTTTTAATGTTTTTTGAAGCTTCAACACTTTAAATCCTAAGATATTTTCACACGTTTTGAAAAATGACACTTTTAACATGTTTTTAGTGAATTTATTTATTTTTTTGTTTCTCTTGTTTCTGAAGTAACTTTTGTTTGAAGCTCGAATTAAAAAACATCACATGTAAATTTATTTATTTTAACATCACATGTAAAAAAAAACTTATATTTATTTTTTCTAATTTTATTCATTTTTAGATGTTTATATTTTTATTCATTTTAACTTCTTTTCAAGTTGTTTTTTAAACTGTAAACAAACTTGTAAAAACTCTGTAATTTAAAAAAAATGTCTGTTAAATTTTCATTTTAATCTCAAAAAATAAGAAAAAAAAATAATAAAAAACATAAAACTTTCTAAGATTTTTTTTTCATTGGATGAAATGAACAGAAAATTCTGTTTAAAAAAAAAAGATGGCGGCATGTTTGATCTGTGGATGGATGACGAGATTTTGATTGGTCCATTTTAGTATCAATAAGTTGCTTCATTCCGGTGTTCTGTCAAGATCTGCGACCGTCGAGAGTTGCAACTCTGCGCTTCAGCGCATGCCCAGATTGCGTCATCCACCTCCCCCTCCCTTCCAGAAAATCTAAACGTCGAGAGCGGCGACCAGCATGATGCAAACAAGCCCCGCCCCCATGACGCTGACGCTGCCCCGCCCCCTTCCAATAAAGTTTTCATAAAACTTATTTAATGTAATTCAGTCATTTTTTAAGTGGAATAAAGTTGATAATCTATTGTTTTTACTGTTAAGAGGAATCTCGCTCATCTCACGATGGGTCGCAGATTCAGACTCACTTTTCTGAACACCGATGTATCGACAACTGCGACCGGTTTGAGGTTTCAACGATGAAGCACATCTCGACAGAACACCGTCGTCTGAAGTTTGTCGGGTTCCGTTAATTGGTTCTCAGAAATACTTTATTAATCCCAGAGAGGGAGTGACTTGTTCCCAAGATTTTTAACTTAAAATAAGACACAAACAATTAAACACAAGTTACAGAGTTAGAGAATTGAGGATGCAGCAGAACAACGAGATAGGTCACCCGGCTTCACCGCCACATGTCGGTGCAGCTGGGCAAGTTTAAAAACACACCCCAGTTACTCATCAAAACATTTATAAACATAAACATGGTGAGGGGGAGCTTTGAGTGTAGGCGAGGGCTTGGTGGAGGAGGTCACTATTAGGGGATGTGAGATAAACCAGCCTTGTCCACAGACGGTCACAGAGAGTCCAGAATAAATGATCAGATTGTTTTAGATAGAGTTTCTCATGCCTTCCGTCAGTCAGAGGACTATTACTAGTGACTCCAATCAGACGAAACACAGGGGGTCACTTTTATCCAGTCCAGCAGCCATCCTCTCCAAAATGCTCCCATGTTTGGGGATCAGTTTGTGGACCTCAGCAATGCTTCTGAGAGTCTTAATGTCCTCCAAGTGAGCGTCCATCCTCCCAGTCCCCCCCATAAGGCTCTGCAGGGTGTTGGGTTCTCTTGGCTGACACGGGTTTGTACCATCACAAGAACATCAGGGACGGAGCACTAGATAGTCAGACTGGGGTGGTGGCCCTGGTTTATAAGGAGGAGGACCGGAGGATGGGCTCCAGCTATGTGCATGTTGATATTTATTTTGCACAAAACAGCTTTAATTAAAAAAAAAAAGAAAAACTTGCATGAGGTAACTCATCAGATTGGCAGCCATTACTTTCTCTTCTTGTTACGTAAACATTTATTTTCTAACATTTAAGTCAAATAAATAAAAATAAACACATTAAACAGTGTTTTAAGGTTAAGGCTCTGCCCTGTGAGGCTCCCTGCCGCAGTGGGTTCTAGGACATTTTAGCCTCGGACATTTGGGCCAAAAACCTATTTTATGTAGAAAATTGTGATATTCTGATATTTTATGTAAAACCAATTATTAATAATTGCTTTTAGTCATTTTTATCCCATGGCTCAAATAAAAAATTCTGATATTTTTAAAATTTTTTGATATTTTATGTAAAAATTCTGATATTTTATGTAAAAATTTTATCGTAAATAAACAGTTGCTCTACAGAAAATAATTGCTTTTACTCTTAAAATTTTTTATCGTGCTTTTAGTCATTTAAAATTTTTTTTATCGTAAATAAACAGTTGCGCCCAGGTTGCAGTTCTTCAAATGTCCGTGGCTGAAATGTCCGAGTCACCATGGCTCAAATATCCTAGGTTGCAGTTTTTTGGCTCAAATGTCCGTTCACCGGCTCCCTACGGTTAGCCCCCAACAGCTAGCTCCCTATGGCTAGCTCCCTACGGCTAGCTCCCTATGGCTAGCTCCTAACGGCTAGCTCCCTACGGCTAGCTCCTAACGGCTAGCTCCTAACGGCTAGCTCCCTATGGCTAGCTCCCTATGGCTAGCTCCTAACGGCTAGCTCCCTACGGCTAGCTCCCTACGGCTAGCTCCCTACGGCTAGCTCCCTACGGCTAGCTCCTAACGGCTAGCTCCTAACGGCTAGCTCCCTACGGCTAGCTCCCTAGGGCTAGCTCCTAACGGCAAACTCCCTACGGCTAGCTCCTAACGGCTAGCTCCCTACGGCTAGCTCCCTACGGCTAGCTCCCTACGGCTAGCTCCCTACGGCTAGCTCCTAACGGCTAGCTCCTAACGGCTAGCTCCCTACGGCTAGCTCCCTACGGCTAGCTCCCTACGGCTAGCTCCCTACGGCTGGCTCCTAACGGCTAGCTCCTAACGGCTAGCTCCCTACGGCTAGCTCCCTACGGCTAGCTCCTAACGGCTAGCTCCTAACGGCTAGCTCCCTACGGCTAGCTCCCTACGGCTAGCTCCCTACGGCTAGCTCCTAACGGCTAGCTCCTAACGGCTAGCTCCCTACGGCTAGCTCCTAACGGCTAGCTCCCTACGGCTAGCTCCCTATGGCTAGCTCCCTACGGCTAGCTCCTAACGGCTAGCTCCTAACGGCTAGCTCCCTACGGCTAGCTCCTAACGGCTAGCTCCTAACGGCTAGCTCCCTACGGCTAGCTCCCTACGGCTAGCTCCCTACGGCTAGCTCCCTACGGCTAGCTCCTAACGGCTAGCTCCTAACGGCTAGCTCCCTACGGCTAGCTCCCTACGGCTAGCTCCTAACGGCAAACTCCCTACGGCTAGCTCCTAACGGCTAGCTCCCTACGGCTAGCTCCTAACGGCTAGCTCCCTACGGCTAGCTCCTAACGGCTAGCTCCCTACGGCTAGCTCCCTACGGCTAGCTCCCTACGGCTAGCTCCCTATGGCTAGCTCCTAACGGCTAGCTCCCTACGGCTAGCTCCTAACGGCTAGCTCCTAACGGCTAGCTCCCTACGGCTAGCTCCTAACGGCTAGCTCCTAACGGCTAGCTCCTAACGGCTAGCTCCTTATGGCTAGCTCCCTACGGCTAGCTCCTAACGGCTAGCTCCTAACGGCTAGCTCCCTACGGCTAGCTCCCTACGGCTAGCTCCTAACGGCTAGCTCCTAACGGCTAGCTCCCTACGGCTAGCTCCTAACGGCTAGCTCCCTACGGCTAGCTCCTAACGGCTAGCTCCCTACGGCTAGCTCCTTATGGCTAGCTCCCTACGGCTAGCTCCCTACGGCTAGCTCCTAACGGCTAGCTCCCTACGGCTAGCTCCCTACGGCTAGCTCCTAACGGCTAGCTCCCTACGGCTAGCTCCCTACGGCTAGCTCCTAACGGCTAGCTCCTAACGGCTAGCTCCCTACGGCTAGCTCCTAACGGCTAGCTCCTAACGGCTAGCTCCCTACGGCTAGCTCCCTACGGCTAGCTCCTAACGGCTAGCTCCCTACGGCTAGCTCCCTACGGCTAGCTCCCTATGGCTAGCTCCCTACGGCTAGCTCCTAACGGCTAGCTCCTAACGGCTAGCTCCCTACGGCTAGCTCCTAACGGCTAGCTCCTAACGGCTAGCTCCCTATGGCTAGCTCCCTATGGCTAGCTCCTAACGGCTAGCTCCCTACGGCTAGCTCCCTACGGCTAGCTCCCTACGGCTAGCTCCTAACGGCTAGCTCCTAACGGCTAGCTCCCTACGGCTAGCTCCCTACGGCTAGCTCCTAACGGCTAGCTCCCTATGGCTAGCTCCCTATGGCTAGCTCCTAACGGCTAGCTCCCTACGGCTAGCTCCCTACGGCTAGCTCCCTACGGCTAGCTCCTAACGGCTAGCTCCCTACGGCTAGCTCCCTACGGCTAGCTCCCTATGGCTAGCTCCCTACGGCTAGCTCCCAACTTCTAGCTGATTATGGAGTCATTCCTCCTGAACAGCAAAGGTTTATCTTTGCCGGCAAGCAGCTTGAAGATGACCGAGCCATCTCAGACTATAATGTTCAGAAGGAATCCACTATCCACCTTGTTCTGCGCCTGAGGGGTGGTCAATAAATGACGACCTAACTTCATGATTCCATCATTTGAACTTGTGATTTTAACCTTACAACTCAAAAGAAGACCCCTTCCATGTTCAAATAAATCAATTGCCATGTTCAATTCTGCTTTGACATCCATATTGACATAGATGACCTCTGGCTCTCGGAGCTACATCCGTTTTACAGGTAGGAGTTGGAGAAGGAGGTGTTTCCTGTGGTTTTTGTTTGATTTGTTGTTGGAACTGGAGCCGCTCAATCGGACCCAGTGAAATACAGAGAGACCAGTTTGGTGTTCTTCACTGCAGCCTGGTTTTGTGGATCCATTCTGGACTCCAGTTTTTGGGTTGCCAGGTTGGACTCAGTGTGACCGGATTGGGACCCTGGTGGATAGGAGGAGGGGGCATCGAGGTGTTTACACTGGAGTACTTAAATTTACCTTCAGGATCAATAAAATAGATTCTATTTAATTCAGTATTTTAGTAAATGTTTATTTGATTTTTTTAAGATTCATATTCAGAGAAACATGATTGAATTTTAATTTGCAGTGAATAAACAATTAGAAAACACATATAAAACCTGTCAGAGTAGGACCGTACATAAGAACAGATTGTTAATTAAGATGAATTAACATTGTTTATCATCATATTTAAAGTCATTTTGAAACCGTGAAGCTCTGTTTCACATCATACAGAAAAGATCAGAGGAGAGGAGCTGCTGCTCCAGGTCAAGAGAAGCCAGATGGGGAGGTTCGTGCATCTGGTTAGGATGCTTCGCTCGCTGGTGAGGTATTTCGGGCTCATCCCACCTGGAGGAGTGGGACGTCCAGGTGGAGGAGGAAGAGACCCAGAAACAGACCTCGGACCTGCTGGAGACACTATGTCTCCCAGCTGGACAGGGAACACCTAAGGATCCTCGTGGGTGAGATGGAGGATGTAGCCGGGGTTAGAGAAGCCTGAGCTTCTTGTCTGAGCTGTTGATTCCTGCGACCCAGCCCCGGATAAGTGGAAGATGACAGAACGGAACATTTAAAGATAATCATAATTAATTAAATCATTGATAATCAAGCTGGTAATTCCGTGTGACTGACATGGACTCCTGACGTTCGGTCTGCTTTAAGTTTAGAATCTAACTCTTTTAATTCACCGACAGATCAACGTGTTAATCACAGACTGGCTGTGGTGACCCTATTCTACTCACTGTTGTTTCTGGGAGACACGAGTTTCATTCTGGGCGGACCCAAAGTCCATCCAGGTGTTCTGGCAGGTTTCTTTACCCGGCCAGAAAATCATTCCCATGTTCTATGTGTAACTAAAACGTGACGAAACGTCGCGGAAATGGGAATGACTGTTTCAGATGGGCGGCAGGAAGGAGCCTGAACAGGTCACCACTCTGTTAAAGGGACACACACACACACACACACACACACACACACACACACACACACACACACACACACACACTCATTCCAAGGGGTAGTGTCCTAGCAGCCAATCAACCTAACATGTATGTTTTTGGAGGAAACCAGAGAAAACACACACATACAAACTACACACAGAAAGGACCAGCGTTTCAAACCTCGCCCCAAACCCTCGACCTTCATGTTGGGCCACTGCGTAACCAACGTCAGCGTCACATCTCAGAGTTTCACCGTCATTAGGTCGGAGATCCAGACTGGAAAAGATCCCTCAGAAAAGGAACCTGGAAACAAAAAGAAGGAAAAATTATCCGTTCTGTCATCCTACACTCATCCGGGGGGGGTCACGTGGCAACAACTTCAGACGGGGAACCCAGGCTTCTCTCACCCCGACTGCATCCTCCAGCTCACCCTGGAGGATCCTGAAGTGTTCCCTGTCCAGCTGTGAGACATAGTCTTTCCAGCAGGTTTGGGGTCTGCCCCTTGGTCTTCTCCCAGTAGGTTGTGCCCAAAACTGCTCAGGAGACATTCTAATAAGATGCCAGAACAACCCCATCTGGGTTCTCTGGACCTGGAGGAGGAGCGGCTGGACACCGAGCTCCTCTTGGATGGCAAACCTCCTTCCTTTATCTCTGAGTGAGAGCCCAGCCACTCTGCAGAGGAAGATCATTTCGGCTGCTTGTTTCGAACATAGATCCTGGTTACCATGGAGAGGGTAGGAATGTAGATCCTGGTTACTATGGTGAGGGTAGGAATGTAGATCCTGGTTACCATGGTGAGGGTAGAAACATAGATCCTGGTTACCATGGTGAGGGTAGGAACGTAGATCCTGGTTACCACGGTGAGGGTAGGAACATAGATCCTGGTTACCATGGTGAGGGTAGGAATGTAGATCCTGGTTACCATGGTGAGGGTAGGAACGTAGATCCTGGTTACCATGGTGAGGGTAGGAACGTAGATCCTGGTTACCATGGTGAGGGTAGGAACGTAGATCCTGGTTACCATGGTGAGGGTAGGAATGTAGATTCTGGTTACCATGGTGAGGGTAGGAACAAAGATCCTGGTTACCAAGGTGAGGGTAGGAACGTAGATCCTGGTTACCATGGTGAGGGTAGGAACGTAGATCCTGGTTACCATGGTGAAGATAGGAACCTAGATCCTGGTTACCATGGTGAGGGTAAGAGTGTAGATCCTGGTTACCATGGTGAGGATAGGAACCTAGATCCTGGTTACCATGGTGAGGGTAAGAGTGTAGATTCTGGTTACCATGAAGCCTGTGTGTCTTTCGAAGGGTTCAAATGATTAGAAACACCATTATTTTTAAGGTAAATTCTTCTTAAAGAAGTCCAGAAAGACAAACACTGGTATCCCCCAGGCTTACCTCATTGGGTTCCTGCACAGCCAGGTTCCTAAGCTGGTAGAACATCACCCGTCCAGAAGTGTCTCCAACTGCAACACAGTTGGTGTTCGGAGAGAAGAGCAGGGACGTCATCGTCACACCGTCAGCATTAGGAAGGACCATATCTGGAACCAAACTGAAGAAATTCTGAGTCAGTTTTCAGTCGGTCTGTCACATTTCTCCTTCCTTCTGGAACATAAGTCAGTGCACCTGGTCCCAGGTGTGCTAAGGAGGCATCCTAATCAGATGCCTAAACCACCCCATTTGGCTTCTCTCTGGCAGAACTCATCACCCGATCTCTGAGTGAGAGCCCAGCCAGCCTGTGGAGGAAGCTCATTTCAGCTGCTTGTATCCGCAATCTTGTTCTTTTGGCCACCACCCACAGCTGGCGACCATGGTGAGGGTAGGAATGTAGATCCTGGTTACCATGGTGAGGGTAGGAATGTAGATCCTGGTTACCATGGTGAGGGTAGGAATGTAGATCCTGGTTACCATGGTGAGGGTAGGAATGTAGATCCTGGTTACCATGGTGAGGGTAGGAATGTAGATCCTGGTTACCACGGTGAGGGTAGGAACGTAGATCCTGGTTACCATGGTGAGGTAGGAATGTAGATCCTGGTTACCATGGTGAGGTAGGAATGTAGATCCTGGTTACCATGGTGAGGTAGGAATGTAGATCCTGGTTACCAAGGTGAGGATAACCGGTCATCATCCCCTCGTTCTTTAACCCATAGTGTCAGATCATCTGCTGTTCTGCTCTCAAGCAGCAGCCATCATGGTGTCCCTCCATGTCTGGTCCCTCAGCCTAATGTTTCCCCTTCGATGGCTCCTCTGTCTGGTTCTGGGAAGCCTGCTCAGGGCCACTATCAGGTATCCTTTCTCGCTTGTCCCAAACTCCTTATAAACTGGTTAAAACTGGCTCTGCTTCCGGGTTATAAAGGTGGCTGCTTGTCTCTATGGTAATTTGTTGCTATGGTAACAGAGCCTTAACTTTAAATAAAGAGACAGTATGTACGTCAGAGAGCTTCCAGCTCCGACTCACAGGCTGGAAGTAAAGTTCCAGATCTCCAGCTGCTTCTCATTGACCGCTCCGAACACCATGGGTAATGTCGGGGACCACCGGAGGTCCCACACGGCGCTCTGAGTGGAACACAGACTCAGCAGCGGCTGCAGAACGTCCTCCTTCCACAGCTGGATGCTCCAGTCTGCACAGCCACTCAGAAAGAGACGAGGATTGGACGGACACCAGGACACGGAGTTCACTGCAAACTGACAGGACACAAAAAACACAGGTCGAGGTGTGAACAATCCTCTTTTTAAAGTTAGTGACATCAGCTTTTGGTTTCACGACTCTGATATTCTAATCCGTTCATCTATAGTTGGTACAAAAGAACTGAGGGCAATTTCATTATGATTCCTCCAGTTGTTTGGGACTTATTTCCTTCCCGTTCCGTCGTCTTCCGCTTGTCCGGAAGACAGGGAAGACAGGGAAGACAGGAAGCCCAGGCTTCTCTCACCCCGGCTGCATCCTCCAGCTTTCTCCAGGGGTTCAGGGTCTCCAGCAGGTCCAGGGTCTGCCTCTAGGTCTCCTCCCGGTGGGGCGGAACACCTCACCATCAAGGGAGGCATCCTAACAAGATGTCTGAACCACCCCGTGTGGCTTCTCTCGACCCGGAGGAGCAGCTTTACTCCTAGCTCCCGCCGGATGGCAGAACTCCTCACTCGATCTCCAAGTGAGAGCCCAGCCACCCTGCAGAGGAAGATCCTTTCGGCCGCTTGTACCTAAGATCTCATTCTTTTAGTCACCACCCACAGCTGGTTGGACGACGCCAATAGTGGGAGAAACAAGGGGTTAGGTGTCTTCTCCAAGGACACCTAGACATGAGCTCAGTGGGATTCGACCCTGCGAACTTCAGGTCCAAGGGTGAACATTCTACCTCTGAGCTATCGCCTCCCCCCTTTTAGCTGAGGACGTGAAGACTTTGACTTTAGTGTTTATGTCATGTGGGACGTTGTTTTGTGGTGTTCTGTATGTATATAGCACATCTCTATGGATTCTGACTCCATCTGCCCCCCATCTTGTGGACAGAAAACTGATTGGGGTGGTACAATGGGGGCAATCAAGTAAATAAGGGCCACCTGGCTGCTGGGGATGGACCTTGTCTTTGAAGGAGAGTTCCAGAAAGGCCTCTGCAGGGTAGCTGGGCTCTCACTCAGAGATCGGGTGAGGAGTTCTGCCATCCGGGAGGAGCTCGGTGTCGAGTCGCTCCTCCTCCAGGTCGAGAGGAGCCAGATGAGGTGGATGCCCCCCGAGCGCCTCGCTGTTGAGGTGTTTCGGGTACGTCCCACTAGGAGGAGACAAAGAGGCAGACCCTGGACCTGCTGGAGAGCTTATGTCTCACAGCTGGCCGGGGAACGACTCGGGATCCTCCCGGGTGAACTGAACTGGTCCAACACGGTCTGCGTGCTCTCAGAGAAGCTCTACCCACATTACAGATGGCTTCTTCTATGACTGGCTGTTGCGACCGCTGGAACTCCGAGCTGGAGGAGGAAGCTTTCTGAACCAACGGTCCATATTGACCGGCTGAAACGACCACCGGCGATGGAGTGACGGCCGCATCCGTGATACTGTTGCTGCCTGTGTGTTGTCTGTGTCCCCACAGGATTTAAAGAGCCAGATTGAAAGACTGAGATAATCTTACACGATGTTTCCTGTAGGTCTCCAGGAAGTACTGGGTGTTAGAACAGGAACATTTATGGACCAGACCCTCCGCAGTGCCGATCAGGTAGATGCTGGAGTCCTACAGGTGGAGCATAGGAAGGGTTAACCACCATCTTTCAGTCTCATGAGCAGCTAATGTCTCTACTTACCGCTGGATGGAAGTCGAAGCAAAGCGCAGGAACCAGAGGAGACAGAACACTCTTAGACATTTCCACTGACGGATCCACCGCGCTTCGACTCCTGCTGGAACCGAGGCTGTCCAGTTTCATCACATCTGTAAGAACCAGGATCAGAATGACTGTCCCCATGAATAGATGCTCTCATGTTGATTGGTTACCTATGCAATCCAAGCCTCCGTTTGAGATGAACCACTTGCTGATCCTGCCATCGTCCCCCACAGAGTACAGAGCCTCCACTTTGTCCTGTCCTCCTAGAATCTGCTGCTGGTTCCACCTCACCTGCCACACCGGTCCCACGTGGCCTTTGGGAGAACCTCTACATGCACAAATAAAAACACAAAGACATGAGGATGCTGTCACGACATGGGGTGCAGGTGGAAGGAGGAGGAGGACCCAAATGCAGTCCAGTTTGAGCTGGAAAGGAAGAAACAGGATCAGAATCATGTTTGAGGTTATTGTGAATCATGGTCAGGCAGCCAGGAAGACCTGGCTGGAATGTAACGTATGACCCGACAAGGAAGTCTGGGGTGATTGCCTTTAAACAGGCACAAGGTTTTGGAGCTCTAGAACAGGGTTGTTGTGGAGGATCTGAGGATCATGGGAGTCAGCAGGTGGCGACATTGCACCTATGTTGGGGCTTCACCCCTCAAACCAACAGAAGAAGAAGACGCACAGCTGCTCAGCATCAGACCAATCACCCAGGTGTTTGGGGTCAGACTGGAGTCCAGGAGAGGTTCCTTTCATTTTAACTGAGGCGGTCTGTGATGATGTGGTCCAGATATTTTGTTTTCTGGACTGACGGTTTGCTTTGACAAGTAAAAATCAGGGAAGCAAAGGTCCTTACCCGCTTTGGTCCGGCGTATAAGGACCACACTTTTAAGTATTATAGATGAAAACCGTGGTGAGAGCAGCCATGCTGATTGGTCTAGAGACAGTGTGGTGAGAGCGGCCATGCTGATTGGTCTAGAGACAGTGTGGTGAGAGCGGCCATGTTGATTGGTCTAGAGACAGTGTGGTGAGAGCGGCCATGCTGATTGGTCTAGAGACAGCGTGGTGAGAGCGGCCATGCTGATTGGTCTAGAGACAGTGTGGTGAAAGCGGCCATGCTGATTGGTCTAGAGACAGTGTGGTGAGAGGGGCCATGCTGATTGGTCTAGAGACAGTGTGGTGAGAGCGGCCATGCTGATTGGTCTAGAGACAGCGTGGTGAGAGCGGTCATGCTGATTGGTCTAGAGACAGTGTGGTGAGAGCGGCCATGCTGATTGGTCTAGAGACAGTGTGGTGAAAGCGGCCATGCTGATTGGTCTAGAGACAGTGTGGTGAGAGGGGCCATGCTGATTGGTCTAGAGACATTGTGGTGAGAGCGGCCATGCTGATTGGTCTAGAGACAGTGTGGTGAAAGCGGCCATGCTGATTGGTCTAGAGACAGTGTGGTGAGAGGGGCCATGCTGATTGGTCTAGAGACAGCGTGGTGAGAGCGGCCATGCTGATTGGTCTAGAGACAGTGTGGTGAGAGCGGCCATGCTGATTGGTCTAGAGACAGTGTGGTGAGAGCGGCCATGCTGATTGGTCTAGAGACAGTGTCACTGAAGAAAAGACAGGAAACAGAGATGTTTGTAGCAGAGATGAAGATGCTGAGGATCTCTCTGGGAGTGACCAGGATGGACAGGATCAGAGGAACAGCACATGTTAGAGGTTTTAAAGTCAGAGAGGTCAGACTGAGATGGTTTGGACATGTGCAGAGGAGAGAGAGAGTACATCAGAAGAAGGATGCTGGGTTTGGAACCACCAGGAAAGAGGACTAGAAGAAGACCAAAGAGGAGGTTCATGGATACAGTGAAGGAAGACATGAAGATAGTTGGTGTGACCGAAGAAGATGCAGGAGATAGGGTTAGATGGAAGAAACTGACTTGCTGTGGCGCCCCCTGGAGGGAGATGATGGAAGAAGAAGAAGAAGTTTAATTCCTCCACTATTAGGGGAGATGACTGCCAGATCATCTACATACAGAAAATGATTTATTGGAACCAGGAACACAACGACCCTCCAGGATCGGAGTTTGATCCTCCTGCTTTAACTCATGGAGGTAAAAGGACCTCTTTATGTCCAGTTCCTGTAGAGAGTGTTTAAACCGGACACGGCCAGCCAGTCCCGAAACTTTCAGCTACATGTTGACAGAAATTAGCAATTAAATCAAACATTACGGGTGACGTCACCCTCATTTCTCAATGGGTCGTCCACTCACCGGGTGCTCAGGATGCTGGACTGCTCTGGTTTCAGGATGTTATAGATGGCGA
Source organism: Neostethus bicornis (assembly GCA_902685375.1). NCBI lineage: Eukaryota > Metazoa > Chordata > Actinopteri > Atheriniformes > Phallostethidae > Neostethus > Neostethus bicornis. Next base: position 2,001,339 of record CACRXE010000006.1, on the reverse strand, counting down.
TGGTTCCATCGTACATCCCGACAGCCAGCTGAAAGGGCTGGCTGGTGGAGAAGTCCACACTAGTGACGGCGCTCTCGCAGTGGAAGATCTTCTCAGGCCACTAACGGAAACACAAACAGCTGGAGCAAAAGGAAACGTCTGTGGAAACATCTGGGCTTACCGTGGGGTTCTTTATAGACCAGCAGCAAACCAGACCAGGTTTCAGGTGCTTGGTGTCAAACTCCCCGTAGCCTACCGCAAGGAGGTCCTGCAACAGCATGGTGAGACTGAACACTCCTCCTGCCTGCTGGTACCCATCTTATACCAGCGACAGAGACGATCCGAATCATGAACCGTTTAATTAGATGTGGCCTCTTAATACTGGACCGATTTAGAGCAACCGGTGTGGCAATAAGCGCCTATGAGGCGTTCTCACCCTCACCGTGGTAACCAGGATCTACGTTCCTACCCTCACCATGGTAACCAGGATCTACATTCCTACCCTCACCATGGTAACCAGGATCTACATTCCTACCCTCACCATGGTAACCAGGATCTACGTTCCTACCCTCACTATGGTAACCAGGATTTATGTTGCTACCCTCACCATGGTAACCAGGATCTACGTTCCTACCCTCACCATGGTAACCAGGATCTACGTTCCCGGCTTCACTATGGTAACCAGGATTTACGTTCCTACCCTCACCATGGTAACCAGGATCTACTTTCCTACCCTCACCGTGGTAACCAGGCTCTACGTTCCTACCCTCACCATGGTAACCAGGATCTACGTTCCTACCCTCACCATGGTAACCAGGATCTACGTTCCCGGCCTCACCATGGTAACCAGGATTTACGTTCCTACCCTCGCCATGGTGACCAGGATCTACTTTCCTCCCCTCGCCATGGTAACCAGGATTTACGTTCCTACCCTCACCATGGTTACCAGGATCTACCTTCCTACCCTCGCCATGGTAACCAGTGTGGATGGTGACCAAAAGAACGAGATCGCGGATACAAGTGTCTTAAAGGGTCTTCCTCCACAGGGTGGCTGGGCTCTCGCTCAGAGATAGAGGGAGGACCTCGGAGTAGAGCCATTGCTCCTCCTGGTTGTGAAAACCCAAATGGGGTGCTTTGGGCATCTAGTTAAACTACTTACTGAGCGCCTCATTGGTGAGGTGTTCCGTCCCACCAGGAAGAGACCCAGAGGCAGACCCCGGACCTGCTGGAGAGACTATGTCTCACGGTTGGATAGGGAACACCTCTGGATCCTCCTGGGTGAGCTGGAGGATGGGATAGAGGCTTAGGCTTCCCATCTGAGGCCGTTGACCCTATGACCCGGCCTCGGATAGGCGGAAGACGTAGAAACGGAACTGAATAATACACTTTTTAAAGAGTAAAATATTCTTATTTATTTTTTAAGTTAAGGAGGTTTTAATGAATGGTTTTGTCTTAACAGGTCTTTTCAAAATAAGAGACTTTTTTCTACACAATTGTTTATTGATTAAAGACTTTTATTTTTGGAATTTTATTGTTATCTGTGATGCCTAATTTTTTTATTTTCCTTATTATGAAATAATAAGAAGGAAATTATTATTTCCTATAATAAGGAAATTACTAGTCACTGACGCAGATGAAGCACTGTTGTGTGTGTGTGTGTGTGTGTGTGTGTTACAGGGTTCTTCTTGTTCCAGCTCAGACTGCTGACTCTGCGTCCTTCAGTGAGTTCACAGCTGAAGTTCCAGAGCAGATGAAGTGATGGAGATGAGGATGTGTGTGTCTCTTCCTCGCCAGTCTCCTCACACCAGTCTGGGTCTGTCACCGTGGAAACATTCAGGTTTACATTTCCTCTTCATTCGTTTTTCTGGCTCATCAGAAACGCGAATCATCGTAAATCAAAGCAGACGTAACCTGTGTGACTTGGTCAAGTGACCAAGATAACCCCGCCTTCCATCTTGTACAGGTCGTATGGACGAATGGAAACAGGAAGTCTGTCCTGGATCCTAAAAGTCTCAGTACTGATGGTTTTCTATTGAAATGAACAGCTAGAGATACAGTTCTGGGTCCATAGATTGAACACAGCACTGTTCATATAGTCCCAAGATGGCGGCTAAATTGGCTTCACGTTTTGCAGTTGCGTGGAAAAGAGGCGTTTTTAACGACATTCCGGACGCCAAATTTTGGTTTCCTCGAAAGTCCAAAATGTGATTCTAGACCAGGCATGGGCAAACTACGGCCTGGGGGCCACATGCAAGTCTTGATGGTTAAATTCAAGCTTACATATAATGTAAACAATTGATTTACTTTTTTACTTTTTCATTTGATGTTCTAATTTTCATTTTATGTATTATGATTGAGTTCTGAAAATTTACTTGTATGTTTTTTTGCTTTCATGATGATTTGAAATTAATGTGATTTCTTTCTTTAATGTGAAATTACACTATGACCGAAATAAATAAATAAATAAATAAAAAACACATGTGGTTAAACGTTTTAGTTCGAACTTGAAAAAAATTAAATAAATAAACCTTGTTAATGTTTTATTTCTGCTGCTATTCTGATTTTTTCTCAACAGATGGCGCACTCTATGATATGGAAAGCCATCGGTGCCAATACACACACGTAAACAAGCGTGTTAGATGTTAAACCAAGTAAAATGTTACATCAAGTGTTTAGATTTCAAACCTAGAGCCGCTAGATTTGAAATTTAACGCTCTTGATGTAACATTTAGTGCTTGTTTAAAATCTAGCGTCATTCTATTGGTCTAATCTAGAGGTTACCAAAACATGCCATCCATCTGATCCTGATCCCCCTGGTCAAATGGTAGAACTCAATGTGGCCCGCGAAACAAAAAGTTTGCCCACCTCTGGTCTACATGTATGTAAAACATACTACTAAAGACGTCCAAAAGACCTCCGGATAAAGATAACTCTGGTTGAAGTGCAGTTGTTTTCAATGATTCATTCACGTTCCGTTTAAATGTAAAATATTTTCCCACTATCAGTTTCAGAACCTGCTCAAGAAGACAGATTAGCCCAGGCCACATCTTCCAATCCATGTTCAAAACCATTTTTAATATGCCTCATGTCAGGGTCCTAGACGGAGCCCTGGATTTTCCTCCCTTATAAATAAACACCTGGGTGATTATTTTGATGCCACACACCTGTGGACCCTGCTGCCTACTTAAGGACAATCACCCCAGACTTTCTGTCAGGTCATAACCATGCTTTCCCGCCTCTTTCCAGGAGAAAGAGGTCCACACTCTCACATGGATTTTCTAGAATACATACACTAAGAAATAAGAATCCTCATCCCATAACAACACTCTCCCAGTTCAGGTTCATGGAGTAGAGGCTTCAGCGGTGGGGATCCGTACCTCTCCATGTGGGCAGGTGTCTGTACTCCGCTAGCACCGTCTGTAACAGACTCCACAGGAGACTCCTCTCCATCACCATCAGGGAATACTGGAAGTTTTCTGACAGCATGAGTTGCTGCAGGTCCAACACCTGGTTGCTCAAAGGCTCCACTTCCTTCAGCGAGCTGGAACCGCTGGCTGCAGGACGACGTGAGGGAGCCGTAACGAGATGGAAGCACAGGAAGGGTTAATGGAGTTTAAATGAAGAGCTGGGTTGTTATTGGCTGAGGTTGTCATGGTTACCTGAGGTCACAGTACTGGATATACTCCGGTCTGAGTCCAGATCGGTTTTACTGAACTCCACCTTCTCAAAACTCTCTGATGTTTCTTCTTCTTCAGGATCAACAAACATGTCGAATGTGGTGACGTTTACGCCTGAGAAGAAAAAAAAACATGGTATGACTTCTGGTAAAAAGAGGAGACCCCGGCTGGACGTCAAGGGGACCAGAGGGATGGAGCTCGACCAGAAGGAGACCCCGGCTGGACGTCAAGGGGACCGGAGGGATGGAGCTCGACCGGAAGGAGACCCCGGCTAGACGTCAAGGGGAGCAGAGGGATGGAGCTCGACCAGAAGAAGACCCCGGCTGGACGTCGAGGGGACCAGAAGGATGGAGCTTGACCGGAAGGAGACCCCGGCTAGACGTCAAGGGGAGCAGAAGGATGGAGCTCGACCAGAAGAAAACCCCGGCTGGACGTCAAGGGGACCAGAGGTATGGAGCTTGACCGGAAGGAGACCCCGGCTGGACGTCAAGGGGACCAGAGGTATGGAGCTTGACCAGAAGGAGACCCCGGCTGGACGTCAAGGGGACCAGATGGGATGGAGCTCGATCGGAAGGAGACCCCGGCTGGACGTTGAGGGGACCAGAGGGATGGAGCTCGACCAGAAGAAGACCCCGGCTGGACGTCGAGGGGACCAGAAGGATGGAGCTCGACCAGAAGAAAACCCCGACTGGACGTCAAGGGGACCAGAAGGATGGAGCTCGACCAGAAGAAGACCCCGGCTGGACGTTGAGGGGACCAGAGGGATGGAGCTCGACCAGAAGAAGACCCCGGCTGGACGTCAAGGGGACCAGAGGTATGGAGCTTGACCGGAAGGAGACCCCGCCTGGACGTCAAGGGGACCAGATGGGATGGAGCTCGACCGGAAGGAGACCCCGGCTGGACGTTGAGGGGACCAGAGGGATGGAGCTCGACCGGAAGGAGACCCCGGCTGGACGTCGAGGGGACCAAAGGGATGGAGCTCGACCAGAAGAAGACCCCGGCTGGACGTTGAGGGGACCAGAGGGATGGAGCTCGACCAGAAGGAGACCCCGGCTGGACGTCGAGGGGACCAAAGGGATGGAGCTCGACCGGAAGGAGACCCCGGCTGGACGTTGAGGGGACCAGAGGGAAGGAGCTCAACAAAAAATATCATTATCACGTTACATAGAAACAAAGATGGCCGTCAGAAACCGTGCCCTCTGACCTGCGTCCACCATGGTAACACTGTTTTTCTGCACATGTTTGTTCTTGGTGGCAGGGTTCAGCGTCTGCGTCTGAACGTCCTCGTACTTCTTCAGAACGGTGGGGACCTCGGTTTCACCGTCCTCTGGCTGCCTGAGGAGAGAACAGAGGATCAAACCTGGACCAGGATGATGGAGCGTTCTCCAACGTCCGGGGGGGACACTCACGTCGTGCCAGCTGCTGGTCTCTTGGCGACAGCGATCGTATCCAGCAGGACGATGGTTTCCGTCTCAGAAATCAGAACCTCCACCTTCTGGTCCAACATTTCCTCCGTCAGGGTCTCGACGCTCTGCCGCTCGTCTGGAAAAACAAAGGATTGACACCTCACCAAACTGTAAAAAAAGGTCGCTCGCTCCTAAAATGGGGTCACAGCGAGTGCTGTGCGGCGGCGGGCAGGGTACACCAGGATACAACAGGTCAGCAGTCTGTTCCGGGGACCACTCACAGACACCCATTGACACACACACTCATTCCTAGCAGCCAATCAACCTACATATATGTTTTTGGAGGAAACCGACGATCTACGTTCCCACCCTCACCATGGTAACCAGGATCTATGTTCCTACCCTCACCATGGTAACTAGGATCTACGTTCCTACCCTCACCATGGTAACTAGGATCTATGTTCCTACCCTCACCATGGTAACCAGGATCTACGTTCCTACCCTCACCATGGTAACTAGGATCTATGTTCCTACCCTCACCATGGTAACCAGGATCTACGTTCCTACCCTCACCATGGTAACCAGGATCTACGTTCCTACCCTCACCATGGTAACTAGGATCTACGTTCCTACCCTCACCATGGTAACCAGGATCTACGTTCCTACCCTCACCATGGTAACCAGGATCTACGTTCCTACCCTCACCATGGTAACCAGGATCTACGTTCCTACCCTCACCATGGTAACAAGGATCTATGTTCCTACCGTCACCATGGTAACCAGGATCTACATTCCTACCCTCACCATGGTAACCAGCTGTGGGTGGTGACTGAAAGAACGAGATCGCGGATACAAGCATCCAAAATGAGCTTCCCCCGCAGGGTGGCTGGTCTCTCACTCACAGATCGGGTGAGGAGTTCTGCTGGTTTGGTGTTTCAGGCACGTCCCACATGGAGGAGACCCAGAGGCAGACCCCACATCTGCTGGAGAGACTATGTCTCACAGCTGGACAGAAAACACCTCAGGATCCCCCTGGGTGAGATGGAGGATGCAGCCGGGGTGAGAGAAGCCTGGGCTTCCCGTCTGAGAATAATGCCCCTGCGACTCGTCCCCGGATAAGCGGAAGACGACGGAACAGAGGAAACCGGAAAAAACCCACACATACAAGGAGAGAACATGCAAACTGCACACCGCCTTGCTCCCACTCTGGGGCTCGAATATGACCTTCTAGCTGTGATCCGTCCCTCCCCCCATCATGACGGAATGCCAACATTTAAACTATGTTAATCACAACAGTGATTCCTGATAGCATCAAAGCTAGAAGGTCATGGTTCGAGTCCTGGAGTGGAGGTGAGGCGTTAAACCCTGCTCTTCCTGAGTGTAGTTTGCATGTTCTACCTGTGTATGTGTGTTTTTTCTCCAAAAACATACATGTTAGGTTGATTGGCTGATATGAAATGACCCCTAGGAATAAGTGTGTGTGTCTGTGTGTGTGTGGGGGGGGTGCGGGGGCGGTGGATGCGTGCCTAGCAGCAGACTGGCAGCCAGTTTGAGGTGTATCCTTTCTCTTGTCCAATCAGCCGGGACCTACTCCGGGACCCTCCCAACCACATAAGGGAGAAGCGGCTCAAAAACAAAACATTTTCTTTTCCTGAAGTTTGTGGGTTTTTTTATTCATTTTGTTCTGAAAAGTTTCTCATTAAAAGAATCCGAACACATCGATCCTGAAAAGAACGAACCTCTGTGAAACGTCGGCTCCCCGTCCTCGTTAGCAGACTCGATGGTGGAGTGACTGGAAATTCTGCTGCTTCCGATCATCGACCTGAACGAACACAACGAACCACAGAGGACGGAATGAGACACTTATATCGTCACAACTCGTCTGCCTGAAATTTTAGGATCAATTTAGTAGCAGGTTTTTATTCCTGAGGGATTTTGTTTCACAGATTTTCTGCCTGTCAGGATCCCCTCACCTGCCACCAGGGGGAGCCCTGGATGTTCCTATTCAACCTGATCAGGGTCACCTGAGGATGATTTTTGATTCCACACATCTGTACACCCTGCCATCTATTTAAGGGCAATCACCCCGGACTTCTGTTGGGTCATACCATCCCTTCCAGCCAGGTCTTCATGGTTACCTGACCATGTTTGAACTTCTGAGATCCTGGGTTAATCCTGTGCTTCTTGATTTACAGACTTACCTGAAGTGGGTTAATAAACCTTGTTTTGGGTCCTCCTCCTTCCACATCCATAAAACCCTGACACAACACCCTGACTAATCAGTTGGCTGCTTACAGTCCTACAGAGACGATGTAAACCGATAAAAACAGCAGGAGATAATATTGCGGTATCGATTTGATACTGATACCCCTGTACCACCCGATGTACCTCAGAAACGGCATGGTAAAAGTGGACGTGTTCGGTCCGTGCTCCCACACTGAACCCGTTTCCTCCGTAAAAAAAACGGCTTCGGTCCAGCACCGCTCCCGGTTCAGCCTGGCCCAACGCCACCGGGGTGACATCATTCCCATGTTCATCCAGAACCTGTAAATAAAAAAAAAATAACTGACTGGATTTTTAATGAATCCATTTCCATCTCTGCTCTGTCTTTTCAGGATGGCGCCATCTAGTGATTTCCTCCAGCGACTAGGTCAGGGACTGCAGGGATTATCTTATGATTGCTGCGATGGGGAAAACATCCCGTCCAATCAGAGAACAGAAAGTCACCACCCACAACTGGTGACCATGGTGAGGGTAGGAACGTAGATCCTGGTTACCATGGTGAGGGTAGGAACGTAGATCCTGGTTACCATGGTGAGGGTAGGAACGTAGATCCTGGTTACCATGGTGAGGGTAGGAACGTAGATCCTGGTTACCATGGTGAGGGTAGGAACGTAGATCCTGGTTACCATGGTGAGGGTAGGAACGTAGTATCACAAGTATCCGTCCACCATGTTTGTAGTTTTCTAGCTGAAAACAGGATGACCCACAGAGTAGGGCGACTGTCCTGTAAACAAAGGGTTCACCAGTTCGACCACCGCCCATAGTTCATGCCAAGGTGTCCCTGACCAAGACACTGTCTTACCCTGGTTTTTAACCCCTCGTGTCCCTCTCTGCCTTTAGAGATCATCCCCTGTTGCACTGCAGTGCTACACCCTGCTCCTCGCTCTGCAGGGCTGCTGCCATGCAGCCATGACGGTTTCCATCCATGTCTGGTCCCTCACCCGGCTCCTGGTGGACCCTACCATCCTACTGACTCCTCCCTCTGGTCCCTTCATCCTGCTGAGCTCTACCTCTGGTCCCTTCATCCTGCTGAGCTTTACCTCTGGTCCCTTCATCCTGCTGAGCTCTACCTCTGGTCCCTCTCATCCTGCTGAGCTCTACCTCTGGTCCCTTCATCCTGCTGAGCTCTACCTCTGGTCCCTTCATCCTGCTGAGCTTTACCTCTGGTCCCTTCATCCTGCTGAGCTCTACCTCTGGTCTCTTCATCCTGCTGAGCTCTACCTCTGGTCCCTTCATCCTGCTGAGCTCTACCTCTGGTCCCTTCATCCTGCTGAGCTCTACCTCTGGTCCCTTCATCCTGCTGAGCTCTACCTCTGGTCCCTTCATCCTGCTGAGCTCTACCTCTGGTCCCTTCATCCTGCTGAGCTCTACCTCTGGTCCTTCATCCTGCTGAACTCTACCTCTGGTCTCTTCATCCTGCTGAGCTCTACCTCTGGACCCTTCATCCTGCTGAGCTCTACCTCTGGTCCCTTCATCCTGCTGAGCTCTACCTCTGGTCCCTCTCATCCTGCTGAGCTCTACCTCTGGTCCTTCATCCTGCTGAACTCTACCTCTGGTCTCTTCATCCTGCTGAGCTCTACCTGTGGTCTCTTCATCCTGCTGAGCTCTACCTCTGGTCCTTCATCCTGCTGAGCTTTACCTCTGGTCCCTTCATCCTGCTGAGCTCTACCTCTGGTCCCTTCATCCTGCTGAACTCTACCTCTGGTCTCTTCATCCTGCTGAGCTCTACCTCTGGTCCTTCATTCCGCTGAGCTCTACCTCTGGTCCTTCATTCCGTTGAGCTCTACCTCTGGTCCTTCATTCTGCTGAGCTCTACCTCTGGTCCTTCATCCTGCTGAGCTCTACCTCTGGTCCTTCATTCCGCTGAGCTCTACCTCTGGTCCTTCATCCTGCTGAGCTCTACCTCTGGTCCTTCATTCTGCTGAGCTCTACCTCTGGTCCTTCATCCTGCTGAGCTCTACCTCTGGTCCTTCATTCCGCTGAGCTCTACCTCTGGTCCTTCATCCTGCTGAGCTCTACCTCTGGTCCTTCATCCTGCTGAGCTCTACCTCTGGTCCTTCATTCCGCTGAGCTCTACCTCTGGTCCTTCATCCTGCTGAGCTCTACCTCTGGTCCCTTCATCCTGCTGAGCTCTACCTCTGGTCCTTCATTCTGCTGAGCTCTACCTCTGGTCCCTTCATCCTGCTGAGCTCTACCTCTGGTCTCTTCATCCTGCTGAACTCTACCTCTGGTCCCTTCATCCTGCTGAGCTCTACCTCTGGTCCCTTCATCCTGCTGAGCTCTACCTCTGGTCCCTTCATCCTGCTGAGCTCTAACAGCAGAGGTGCATTCTGGGATTTGTAGTGTCAGTGGATCAGATTCTGTTGTTTACTATGTGGACCAAATTTGAAGATCTGTTCTCTAAGTAGGACAGACACACACACACACACACACACAGACACACACACACACACACACATACAGACAGAAACATACACATACAGAAACACACACACACATACAGACACTCAGATACACACACATACAGATACACTCACACACACACACACACACACACACAGACAGTCAGACAGACAGACAGACACACACACATACAGACAGAAACATACACATACAGAAACACACACACACACATACAGACACTCAGATACACACACATACAGATACACACACTCACACACACACACACACACACACACACACACACACAGAAACACACAGACAGACAGACAGACAGACACACACACACACACACAGAAACACACACACACACACAGAAACACACACACAGACAGACAGACACACACACACACAGAAACACACACACATACAGACACACACTTACAGACACATACATACACACACACTCAGACACTCACTCAGACACACACACACACCTCCCCGGCCCCACACACTCAGACACACACACTCAGACAGACAGACAGACACACACACACACACACATTCACACACATACAGACAGTCAGTCAGTCAGACACACACACACACTCACACACACATACGCACACACACACACACACACATATATAGACACACATACAGACATACACACACACACACATATACAGACACACATACAGACACACAGACACACACACACACCCTGGCTGAGGGTTTGGGGGTCTGGATGGGTTCCAGGCTGAAGCTCTTCCTGCTGGCCCCTCCCAAACTGAAAGAGTGTCTGGAGCTCTGATGGTTTCCATGGCGACCCCCCAGCACGCGGGACGACCTGCAACAGATCCACACCTGAGGCGCGTGCGCGTGGACGTGCTCTGTTATATACGTGCACGCGCATTAATTTACCTGAGCATCAGTGAGGGTCTCCTTCTCTTCTCACCTCCCAGAGAGGCGGCCATGATGTTTGATGCTGCCATGGCAACGGGACCCACGCGGTTACCATGGAGACGAGCAGGAAACAGGAAGCAGTTTTTTTTTAAGTCTGAAGGAGGAGATTCTGATTGGTCAGGAGGAGATGCAACCAGTTTAAATCCAGACCGCGGATTCACTGTGAGTCAGTTTAAAAATTTTAATCCAAAAGTTACTTTTTAAACTCATAAATGATGCAAAAAATAATAGATTACGTTCATACATAGCGCCACCTTGTGGAAGAAACACAGATTACATTTAAAACCAACTTAAAGCCTGGTTTGTTAATCTGAGGGTCTGACCACCGGGGTCCCCATCGTAAGCTGCTGCTTAGCTCCTCCTTCACCAGAGCCCTATGGCCACGGACCATGTCCCCTGTTCCGGCTGAGCCCTGCTGGGCCTAAGGGTTAAAGCCTAGCCGCCAGGTGCTCCCTCTCGAGCCCCATCCTGGGGTCCGGCTCCATGGTGGGTTCACTGTGTCAGGAAAAGTGAAACCTGTCCACGGTGTTGTTCTTCATTTGGGGGTTTTCTGAGCCGTGCTTTATCTGACCCCTCACCTAGGAGCTGTTCGGCTTGGGTGACCTTATGAGGGGCATTAAGCCACGGACAACATCGCTCCTAGGATCAATTGGGGGGTCAAAAACCCCTACACCATGATAAGGAGGGGCTTCCTCCGCATGGTGACTGGACTCTCAGAGATAGAGGGAGGAGCTCTGCCATCTGAGAGGTGGTCGGAGTAGAGCTGTTCGGTGGTTTGGGCATCTGATAAAGATGCCTCCCGTACGCCTCGCTGGTGAGGTGTTTCGTCCCCCCAGGAAGAGACCCAGAGGCAGACCCCAGACCTGTTGGAGAGACTATGTCTCACAGCTGGACAGGGAACACCTCAGGATCCTCCTGAGTGAGCTGGAGGATGCGGGCGGGGTGAGAGAAGCCTGGGCTTCCTGTTTGAGGCTGTTGCTATCACGACCCGGCCCCAGATAAGTGGAAGATATACTGTACACACACACACACACACACACACACACACACACACACACTATGGTAACCATATCTAACAGATAGTGACTGAGTGACTGCTGATGATTCAAAGCGTTCTGAATCGAGTGAATCTTTCTGATTGGTCAGTGGACTGTAGAGTGGATCCTTCTGATTGGTCAGTGGACTGTAGAGTGGATCCTTCTGATTGGTCAGTGGACTGTAGAGTGGATCCTTCTGATTGGTCAGTGGACTGTAGAGTGGATCCTTCTGATTGGTCAGTGGACCGTAGAGTGGATTCATCTGATTGGTCAGTGGACTGTAGAGTGGATCCTTCTGATTGGTCAGTGGACTGTAGAGTGGATTCATCTGATTGGTCGGTGGACCGTAGAGGGTTTCATGACAGGTCACTGGTTTTTAGATACAGTGTTACAGAAGCACAGAAGGACGGACACATGAATGACCTCCATAAACAAATAAATACAAGCTGGTTTTATCTCATCCTGATTGGACGGTTTATGGTGATAAGCCGATAGCAGCAGCTCTTCCTGCTCGGAGCTCAGTGTGTATCAGATGGAGCAGGAAGAAGGAGCCTCCGGGCGGAGCAGGTGAGTGGTGTAGATCAGGAACACCTGGTGGTGTGTATCCTGCTCATTGGTCTTCTTACAGGAAGTCTGATGGTATGGGCTGTCTGAGCAGGAAGCAGAGGATCATCATCTTCTCTGTGGCTGCTGGACTCTTACTGGCCGTCGTCGTCACCGTTCCTGCTGTGATCCTCACACGTGATGCAGGTACGCCTCACTCCGCGTGGTTACCGTGTGGTTACCGTGTGGTTACCGTGTGGTTACCATGTAGTTACCGTGTGGTTACCTTGTGGTTATCGTGTGGTTACCTTGTGCTTACCGTGTGGTTACCGTGTGGTTACCATGGATACCGGTCCCACATCTGGCAGGTTTCATATAAACCAGCTGGTTAAATCTAGACGTGAAGACGGTCACCAGAAAAAAACACAGGACCATGAGCTGGATTCTTTTGGCTGAAATGTGTGTGTGTATATACGTATCTGTGTGTAAATGTGTGTGTGCGTGTATGTGTGTGTGTCTCTGTGTGTGTCTATGTATGTGTGTGTGTTTGGGTGTATCTGTGTATGTGTGTGTGTACAGTGTGTATCTATGTGTGTATGTGTGTGTGTGTATGTTTGTATGTGTTTGTGTTAGTGAGTGTATGTGTGTATATGTGTGTATGTATGTATGTGTGTGTGTGTGTGTGTGTGTGTGTGTGTGTGTGTGTGTGTGTGTGTGTGTGTGTGTTTTTATCTTAAGTTTATTTGTTTCTTCATCATGATAGAATAAAACATGGTGGTCGACCCACCATCCCACCCCGTCCAGCTGCCCATCTGCCCCTCCATGCCCACTGTACCCGTCAGTCCAGAATAAACACGTCAACTCTTTGGGGTTCTTTTTTTTTTTTTTTATTTCTGAATCATTTCTTTTAACATTTGATGATTTTTTTTGTAAATTTTTTGTAAATTCACTATTTTTTTTTCACTTGGACCCATTCATTCATTCATCTTCTGAACTGTACGTCTGGAACGGGGACTCAAGGGGATCCAGAGCCTATCTCAGATGATTTGAGGCGAGAGGCAGGGTACACCCGGATGGTTGTGTGTGTGTGATGGACCACACATACACAACCATCCACACACACACACACTCATTCCTAGCAGCCAATCAGGAATGAGCAGAAACAACATGTATGTTTTTGGAGGAAACCAGAGAAAACCCCCACTTACACAGGAGAACATGCAAACTACACACAGAAAGACCAGTGTTTCAAACCTCATCTGTTTTCTATACATTTGATTTAATGTTTGTTCTTTTTATTATTGTTTATTTTCTTGTATCCTTTCTGGGCGTGGCTCTAGGGTCACATTAAGTAACCCTTTGTAGCCCAGGAACCAGAATCCTCGCCCCCCTCTGCTACCAATCCTGCTCTCGTTCAGTAACCGGGCAGATTCTAGTCCCACTTGCTGGTAGTAGAACACACTCCGTCACACACAGCTCATCAGGTTCTACTGATCCGTGCAGTTTATGAGTTTATTAGGGTCAAAGCTCATGTTTGTTTGGACAGGAAGGAACGTGTGGACCTCGCTCAGGAGGAGGAGCCAGAAGCAAAGCAAACCTATGGATCATCTTCTGAACCGTTTATCCCTGATGGGGTTATGGGGTGGTGGGGTCTATCCTGGCTGATTACAGACGAGAGGCAGGGTACACCCTGAACAGCTAACCAGTCTGTTGCGGGGCCACACACACACACACACATACACACATTCATAACAGCCAATCATCCTAACATGTATGTTTTTGGAGGAAACCAGAGAAAACCCACACATACACAGGGAGAACATGCAAACTACACACAGACAGGACTGTGTTCCAAGCCTTGTGTCACCTGGGACTAGAACCCCTGACCCTCTTGCTGTGATGCCACCGTGCAGATCAAAGTAAACTTTAAATAGTTTAATAAAGAAGGAGGAGCAGGCACGAGTCCTGGACAGACCAGGGTCGATTATGTCCAGACTGAGTGTGTGTGTGTGTGTGTGTGTGTGTGAGAGTGTGTGAGAGAGAGAGTCTGTGTGTGTGTGTGTGTGTGTGTGTGTGTGTGTGTGTGTGTGTGTGTGTGTGTGTGTGTGTGTGAGAGAGAGACAGAGAGAGAGAGAAATAGAGAGAGAGAGCCTGTGTGTGTGTGCGTATGTTTGTGTGTGTGTGTGTCTATGTGTTTCTGTGTGTGAGAGAGAGAGCAAGAGAGTCTGTCTGTGTGTTAATGTGTGTGTGTGTGTGTTAGAGAAAATCTGTATGTGTGTGTGTGAATCTGTGTGTGTGTGTGTGTTTCTGTGTGTGACAGTTAGTGTCTGTGTGTGTGTGTGTGTGTGTGTGTGTGTGTGTGTGTGTGTGTGTGTGTGTGTGTGTGTGTGTGTGTGTGTGTGTGTGTGTGTGAGTCACCGTGGAACGAATGATCTCCAACATTGTGAGGTCAGACTCTGATTGGTCAAACTCTGATTGGTCAGACTCTGATTGGTCAGACTCTGATTGGTCAGATTCTGATTGGTCAGATTCTGATTGGTCAAACTCTGATTGGTCAGACTCTGATTGGTCAGCGTTCATCAAACAAATTAAACAATTATAATTACTGTTAATTTAACTGCTACCTAAACATTTAACTTGTGACCAGGAGCTCCAGACACGCCTTCGTTCCCTACTGGTGGAGACATGCTGGACTTCCTGGTTCAGTCTGGTGACATCACTGATGCTGACGGCTTATTGGCCACCTGGTTCCACCGAGCCAATAGCAAGGAGGACATGAACACCGCCCTGGAAGGTGAGTGGGCGTGGCTTCCTTCAGTTAATTAGATGACAGATGTGGACCTCAGTTGATTTTAAATGGAGCATGTACTTCCATGGCCCTCCAGGTGGCGCTATGATCTTAGAGGCGGATGTAACGTTGGAGGGTTACGGAACGCCGGAGGAGAAGCCGATACCCATCATGGCCCATCCTCCTGACATCTACAGCGACAACACGCTGAACGACTGGCTGGACGCCGTGTTGACCTCCGGGAAAGGTAACGAGTTCCACCTGGGTGGGAGAACCGGGTCACACTGTGTTACCCCAACCAGGACCTCTAGAAGTTCTGTGGAGCTCAAGAACTCAAGAGGGCGGAGCTCTGTCCTTCTTCCTGCCAGCCAATGTGTCCAAGGGTACCAGCCTGAACAGGTTTCGGTCACTTCGCCTGAACTTTGCTGGAGCATCCATTGAACGGTAGGAAGGGAAGCCGTTCATTCCGTTCCGTCGTCTTCCACTCATCCGGGACCGGGTTACCGGGTTAGATCCTGATTACCATGGTGAGGGTAAGAATGTAGATCCTGGTTACCATGGTGAGGGGAGAAACGTAGATTCTGGTTACCATGGTGAGAGTAGGAACGTAGATCCTGGTTACCATTTTGAGGGTAGGAATGTAGATCCTGGTTACCATGGTGAGGGTAGAAACGTAGATCCTGGTTACCATGGTGAGGGTAGGAACGTAGATCCTGGTTACCATGGTGAGGGTATGAACTAGATCCTGGTTACCACGGTGAGGGTAGGAACGTAGATCCTGGTTACCATGGTGAGGGTATGAACTAGATCCTGGTTACCACGGTGAGGGTAGGAACGTAGATCCTGGTTACCATGGTGAGGGTAGGAACGTAGATCCTGGTTACCATGGTGAGTGTAGGAACGTAGATCCTGGTTACCATGGTGAGGGTATGAACTAGATCCTGGTTACCACGGTGAGGGTAGGAACATGGATCTTGGTTACCATGGTAAGGGTAGGAACGTAGATCCTGGTTACCATGGTGAGGGTAGGAAGGTAGATCCTGGTTACCATGGTGAGGGTAGGAACGTACGTAGATCCTGGTTACCATGGTGAGGGTAGGAACGTAGATCCTGGTTACCATGGTGAGGGTAGGAACGTAGATCCTGGTTACCATGGTGAGGGTAGGAATGTAGATCCTGGTTACCATGGTGAGGGTAGGAACGTAGATCCTGGTTACCATGGTGAGAGTAGGAACGTAGATCCTGGTTACCATGGTGAGAGTAGGAACGTAGATCCTGGTTACCATGGTGAGGGTAGGAACGTAGATCCTGGTTACCATGGTGAGGGTAGGAACGTAGATCCTGGTTACCATGGTGAGAGTAGGAACGTAGATCCTGGGTACCATGGTGAGAGTAGGAACGTAGATCCTGGTTACCATGGTGAGTGTAGGAACGTAGATCCTGGTTACCATGGTGAGGGTATGAACTAGATCCTGGTTACCACGGTGAGGGTAGGAACATGGATCTTGGTTACCATGGTAAGGGTAGGAACGTAGATCCTGGTTACCATGGTGAGGGTAGGAAGGTAGATCCTGGTTACCATGGTGAGGGTAGGAACGTACGTAGATCCTGGTTACCATGGTGAGGGTAGAAACGTAGATCCTGGTTACCATGGTGAGGGTAGGAACGTAGATCCTGGTTACCATGGTGAGGGTAGGAACGTAGATCCTGGTTACCATGGTGAGGGTAGGAATGTAGATCCTGGTTACCATGGTGAGGGTAGGAACGTAGATCCTGGTTACCATGGTGAGAGTAGGAACGTAGATCCTGGTTACCATGGTGAGAGTAGGAACGTAGATCCTGGTTACCATGGTGAGGGTAGGAACGTAGATCCTGGTTACCATGGTGAGAGTAGGAACGTAGATCCTGGTTACCATGGTGAGGGTAGGAATGTAGATCCTGGTTACCATGGTGAGGGTAGGAACGTAGATCCTGGTTACCATGGTGAGAGTAGGAACGTAGATCCTGGTTACCATGGTGAGGGTAGAGGTGTAGATCGACTTGTAAATCCAGAGCTCTGTTTTTCGGCTCAGCTCTTTCTTTACCACGACGGACCGATGCAGCATCCTGGTTATTGCTGATGCAGTTCATTGTGTCATGAAGGTGGTGAGGGTCGTGAAGTAGCTACTTTTAACCAATCCATTGAAGGATGTGTAGAACCAGACAGGTTCTGTCAGAATGAGTGATCAGAAGGAGACCTCGGCTGGACGTCGAGGGGACCAGAGGGATCCAGCTCGACCGGTCGATGACTGACCAGAAGGTTTAAGCCGGCTGGATGAAGACCAGAGATGTGAGTTCAACAGGAGGGCAGGGTGCACCAGGAGCTTGGGCGATGAACCAGGATAGCAGGGCAGGGTAAGCAGGAAAGGATTGATCCAGCAGGGAAGTGAGGGACACCAGGGATTAGACCGTCCAAAGGGAACCAAGACACCTGGGGGTTGGGACCATGTGAGCTGAATTAGGGCAGAGGGCAGGAGAGGAGGGAAGGAGAGTAAATGACCCACCGGTTAAGCTGGCGTTGCTTCGTCGTTGGTTCCACTCCGACGATTCTAAAAACGCCAAACCAAAGTTCCTCCTTGCCATGGGTCACTGCTTCAATGCCTGACACCATCCCAGCAAACCCGTACCCACTTGTAAAACACTTACAACCAATACACCAACGTTTACTCACCGCCAGTGCAACGCTGGTGAAGCAGCGGTGGTCCTGCTTTGGTCTAGCGGACCCATGATCTTGCATCTAGTGGTGCCAAACTTTGACTGGGCATTGGTGGAGCGCAGGGTGAACTTTGCCGGAGCGGACATTGACCGCTTCCCTTCGCTCGCAATATTAATCCAAAAAGCAGAAGCTGTAGAGGACTCATACTTCCGGTTGGGGGCAGTACTCTCTTGGTTTGTAGTAACGGGCCAACCTGTGGATCCTGCTCTCTGCTGAGAATCAGGCAGAACTTGGCATCCTTATTCTTTCTGTTTCTCTCCAGATGCTTCCTGGCAGTAACAGCCTCCCTGATGAGGTGGTAGAGATCCTCAGTCAAGTCAGGGGCAAGAGCCCTAGATTCTCAGATCCTCAGAATCTTGTTGCCAGTGACAAAACGTACTTGAGCAACTCCATGAGAGTCCGTTAGAATTACACTGATCTGAGAGGGAGTCATACCAGGGCTGACTCCTGGTCTGACTCTAGTCAGTTTAAAAGGGCCTTTAAACTGGCCCTTTTTGGCCAGTTTCAACCAAGTGGGGACACTACGCCTGTAAGGCAAAGCTGACTGGGACATGCCCTTTCCGGGAGCGTGCTTGCGACCGATGATGGCGGTAGAGGAAGAGGAATATTTTGTGCAGCTCAAAACCTTAGGAGCGGAAAGAGGGCCGCTTGAGATACATCAGTGGTGGCCGAGCGTACGCGGCACTGCTTTAAGAACGCCGCTTTAACGAGACCCAACAGTTTTTAAACGCTAGTGAATGGTTATGAGCAAAGAGGGATTTTTTTTCACCACTACAGCAACGCCCCAGTAAAGTTTGGGCGGTGTGATCCAGGTGAACCACATAGACAGATTGACAGCAAGTCACGTTTATACTCACACTCACTGACAAATAGAACTAACCAATCAGAAGAGGTGGATCCACCAGAGGTGGAAAAACCAGTGTATGTACAAATGATAGACTCTACTCCTACAGCTCTTTTCTACCTACGTTGGTTCTCAACGTGTGTCACAATAAGGGCGCAGAAGGAAGAGGAGGACCCAAGTGGAGGATGGCAAACATGATTTATTTAGTAAGGAGTCCAGTAAAGGTGAAAGCAAAGGCACAGGATTAAATCAAGGAATGTCGGGCAGCCAGGAAGATCTGGCTGGAAGAGGCGATGACCCGACCAGGAAGGAAAGACAGCAGGCCAATCACCATCAGGTGACTTGAATCAGGGGGATGAGGGAGCCCCGGGCTCCTTCTGTAGGTAGGTGATGGAATCTTAACAAAGTGCTTCACATTGTAGCTCACATTCATACCTGATGGTGGAAGCTGGCATGCAAGCTGGAAACCACCATCAGGAGACATAGGGGGGTTCAGTGTCTTGCTTAGGGACACCTTGCATGAACTCTGGGCGTGGCATCGATCTGGTGTTTCTCTGCTTTGTGAGTCATCCTTAAACTCTTATTTTCTTTTGCTAACTAACTTTAACTAGTTAACTAGTTAAACTTGAGCTGCACTGCGGTGCAGTGGATAGCACAGTGGCCTCACAGCAAGAAGGTCAGGGTTTTTGGTAGAGGAGTGGTGCTGAGGTCTTTCTGTGTGTAGTTTGCATGTTCACCCCATTTACTGTCTGTGTTGGTTTTCTCTGGTTTCCTCCAAAAACATACATGTTAGGTTGATTGGTTGCTGAGAAATTGCTCCTAGGAATGAGTGTGTGTGTTTGTGTGTGTGTGGGTGTGGGTGTGTGTGTGCACATGTGTGTGGGTGTGTGGATGGCTCAGCGAGTAGGGCAACCGCCCTGTAACTGGAGGGTTGCCGGTTCAATCCCCTGTCTGGAGTTCATACTGAGGTGTCCTTGATCAAAATACTGAACTCCCGATGTCTCCTGATGGTGGTTTCCAGCTTGCATGTCAGCTTCCACCATCAGGTATTATTGTGTGGGTGAGACTGGTGATCCTTTTGAGGTGTACCCTGCCTCTCCCTGAAATCATCCAGGATAGGCTCTGGCCCCCCCCAGGGGCCCAATTAAAGATAAGCGGTTCAGAAAACAAAACAAGCTCCGCACATTGATGAGCATGATCCATATTTGGAGTTCTAGGGTCTTGGTCTGGTGTGGGATGGAGGTCAAGTTGGTATATGTCTGAGACTAGGTCTGATCTATGAAGCTTAGATCGATTAAAGGGCCTAAGTTTACACGGTGTACGGTGAGCAAACACCCTGTTTGACCTCCGTGTGTCCGTGTGTGTGCAGGCATCAAACTGGACTTTAAATCTCTGGCCTCAGTGGGTCCGTCCCTAGACATCCTGGCTCAGAAGAACCGGAGCACGGGGATCAACCGACCGGTTTGGTTGAACGCTGACATCCTCCCCGGTCCCAACGTTCCCACGTTCATCCCGACCGTTAACGGAACAAAGTAAGACCCTGAAGGACCGACTACACGTACCTGTAAGGAGACCTGGTCTGATTGGACGAGGATCAGAGGAACCGTGAGCAGGTAGAACACGTTCCAAAATAAAATCCAACGTTTCTTTCAGATTCCTGCAGCTGGTCGACGAGAAGTTTCCAGATGTGACTTTATCTCCAGGATGGATGGTATTCTATGTGTGTGTGTGTGTGTATACGTGTGTGTGTGTGTGTGTGTGTGTGAGTGTGTATGTGTGTGTGTGAGTGTGAATGGATGGTATTCTGTGTGTGTGTGTGTATGTGTGTGTATGTGTGTTTGAGTGTGTGTGTGTATGTGAGAGTGCGTGTGTGTGTTTATGCATGTGAGTGTGTGTATGTGTGTGTGTGTGTGTGTGTGTGAGTGCGTGTGTGTGTTTATGCATGTGTGTGTGTGTATGTGTGTATGTTTGTGTGTACATGTGTTTGTGTGTGTATGGATGGTATTCTGTGTGTGTGTATGTGCGTGTGAGTGTGTGTGTGTTTGTTTGTGTATGTACTGTATATACAGTATGTGTGTGTGTGTGTATGAACGTGTGTGTGTGTATGCGCGTGCGTGTGTGAGTATGTATGTGTGTGTGTGCATGTGTGTGTGTATTTGCTATGTGTGTGTGTGTGTGTGTAGTATATCTAAAGGCTCCACCTCCAACTGTACTTTTAGAAATCCTAGGAACCAATAACAGCCCTGCATTTTATGAGTGAAGGATTCTGATTGGTTGATGAGGTCCTATAAGGTCACTAATAAAGAATAGAGCCATGCTGTTTAGAGCAGAGGTGTCCAACTCAGGTCCTGGACGATCCGGTCCTGGACGACCAGTGTCCTGAAGGTTTCTACGTGTTCCTTCTTCCACACACCTGGTCCAGGTCACTGAGTCTGGTTGGCTGTTTGTTTCACTTCATGTCGGGTATGATGGTGGGGGGTGAAGTAGGACCGGTCTGCAATGCCAGCTTTAACCACCTTATTGGAAGAAGTGAAGGACTAAACAAAACTATGACGTGGGGTTTTGATTGATGGTGCCAGGGACCAGTCTTTAACGCTCGTCCCCTGGATAAGTCTACCGAGCTCTCCTCGAGAGACGACGAAAGCCACCTGCACTTCATCGGAGGCTGGATGGAGCTCGACTGGATGACGAAGCTCAGCAGGATGATGGAGGACCAGAAGGAAGAAGCTCCGCAGGAAGGCAGGGTGCACCAGGAGCCAAGGGGATGCAGACGAGGGGCAGCAGACGAATGCTGACGAATCACCAGCCGGGAAGAGACGGACACCAGGGCTTAAATAGTCCACAGGACAACAAGGCACACTTGGGGATTGGGACTAGGTGTACCAAATTAGGGCAGAGTAAGAGGGAAGGAGTGTCCCAGATGAGAGGGGGATCAGGACACTTGGAACACATGGAGAACCTTCAGAACACCGGCCCTCCGGGATCGGATCTTGACACTCTGGTTTAGGGCGTAGAATCAGGAGAATGTCACTGCTGGCACCAGGATGGATGGATGTATGGTTGGATGAATGATTGGATGGATGGATAACCCTTGTTGGATGCTACAGGTCCTCTATCTGCCCCCCCTGTTTAACGGGACGTACTCCAGGAAGATGGTGGAGGAGATGTTCGAAGCAATACGAGACGTCCCTCAAAAGGTAAGGAATATTACCTGTCTCTATTGACTGCTTTAGAAGACGTTCCGTGTCTTTGATCCGTTTGCTTCCAGGTGACCTTCCCGGTCCACGCGTTGCTGGTGAGACGAGGCTGGCAACACATCAGCTGGCTCCTTAGCCAGTCGCCACGGTAACAGAACTCCTTATCTCCCTGTACAGCTGTCCTGGTGTGACCCTCCCTCCCTCTCTGTCTCCAGGTTTAGTCTCACCCTGTGGCAGGGTGAAGAACACCCCCCAATCTCAGACCTCCTGTTTGTCCGGGACAACAGCAACCCAAGCAGGGTTTACTATGATCTGCAGGAACCCACCATGTCCCAGTTCCAGCAGGCGGCCGGTACCTGTTGTTGTTCCATCTGTCTGACTCTCTATCTGACTCTCTATCTGACTCTCTATCTGACTCTCTATCTGACTCTCTGTCTGACTCTCTATCTGACTCTCTATCTGACTCTCTGTCTGACTCTCTATCTGACTCTCTATCTGACTCTCTGTCTGACTCTCTGTCTGACTCTCTGTCTGACTCTCTGTCTGTCTGACTCTCTGTCTGACTCCCCGTCTGTCTGACTCCCCATCTGTCTGACTCCCCGTCTTTCTGTCTGAAGGGAGGAAGGACCGTCTGAGGAGATTGTATCCTGGTGGAAACTTGATGGACTTCTTCCGTGTGACCCACACTGAGACCCCACATGCTGCCCGGGGCGACAGCTTGGCCGTGAGCTGGTCCTCTCTCACCAGTGTGGACTCCTTACAGACCCTTTCAGGTAAAGAAACCCCTCGCCCCCTCTGCAGGTTTCACCCACTGACCCAGCTGATCTTCCTGTTCCAGAGGGGATGCTGGTCCTCCATGTGACCTCTCACCCCAACCTGCCAGGGGTTCCTGTGGTAAAAACATCTGGAATGACCTCAGAGATCCTCACTCTGCAGGTAGGAGGAGTTTGATCATGAGATTCTGGATGGTTGATGACTCGGTGTTTCCTCAGCGGGTTCTCCAGGAGCTCGGTAGAAACCCAGGGACTCCTGTTGGGGTCTACCTGCAAGTTCATGACCTTCTGGAAGAATCGCTGCGTCTCCTGAAGGATGCTTACGACGCAGAGCTGCTTTACAGGCCGGTCTGGCTCCAGGCGGAGGGTCTGCCGAACGATAGTGTAAGTTGAAGCTGATGTGGCTTTTTGTTGATGTCTTAATCTGGGTCCAGCTTAAAGGGCAACAAATTCAGACTAGAACCCCAGGCTTCTCTTACCCTGGCTGCATCCTCTGGTTCAGAGTCTGCCTCTCGGTCTCTTCTCAGAAGGACGTGCCCAAAACACCTCAGCAGCGAGGTATTTGGGTGGCATCCTAACCAGATATCTGGACCAACCACCCCATCTGGCTTACCATAGTGAGGGTAGGAACATAGATCCTGGTTACCATGGTGAGGGTAGGAATGTAGATCCTGGTTACCATGGTGAGGGTAGGAATGTAGATCCTGGTTACCATGGTGAGGGTAGGAACGTAGATCCTGGTTACCATGGTGAGGGTAGGAACGTAGATCCTGGTTACCATGGTGAGGGTAGGAATGTAGATCATGGTTACCATGGTGAGGGTAGGAACGTAGATCCTGGTTACCATGGTGAGGGTAGGAACGTAGATCCTGGTTACCATGGTGAGGGTAGGAACGTAGATCCTGGTTACCATGGTGAGGGTAGGAACACAGATCCTGGTTACCATGGTGAGGGTAGGAATGTAGATCATGGTTACCATGGTGAGGGTAGGAACGTAGATCCTGGTTACCATGGTGAGGGTAGGAACGTAGATCCTGGTTACCATGGTGAGGGTAGGAACGTAGATCCTGGTTACCATGGTGAGGGTAGGAACGTAGATCCTGGTTACCATGGTGAGGGTAGGAATGTAGATCATGGTTACCATGGTGAGGGTAGGAACGTAGATCCTGGTTACCATGGTGAGGGTAGGATGTGGTTGCCGTGTGAGCTTTCTTTACCTGGCGTTCCCGTTTCTTTTCCAGGATGTTCTATCTGCGGTGGAACGGTTCTTCCCGTTCATCACTGTGGTCCTGACCGAGCAGACCTGGCCTCTTCTGGTCCCAAACACAATATCCCAGAGACTGGCCGTGCACGTGAATGCAACACGGCTGCTTGAAGTACGGGAGGGGTTTTGGTCTCCGATAGACTGGTGTGACATGTTGATCCAAGTTGATCAAAAACCAGAAACCCTGCCAGTTCTGGAATATCTTCTACGGCAACAAAGAGGAAGAAAACCACACAACATCTACCTGATGCGGACGTCCTGATCTCAAACCTTCATCTACCTCAAACATGGACGACGTTTCATTGTAGAAAAGGCTTCAAAGTGAACTTCTGAGCTGCATATTTAAAGATCAAGACTGTTTTCTTTAAACCTGACAACCATCCCGACAGAAACCGGTCCATCCTAAAAACGAGACGCCTCCAGAGAATCAGAGCTTTAAAGAACCAAACAACCACTTCATAAAAGATTAAACCAACACAGAAGATACGCCTCAAGTGGTCTCCAGTCTGCTGGACATCAACAGTGAGACATCCTTTCTAAGTAGAGAGAAAGGATGGTTTAAAAGAGGTGGGAATCCATGTGTCCGGTAGCTCCAAGCAGTCCAAGAGAGAGCTCCTAACAGCCCTTGGTGGAACATCAACAGTTGTGGGTTACCATGGCAACAATGTTTGAAGTTCCATTCGTTGCATCATCTTCCGCTTATCTGGGGCCGGGTCGCCGGGGCAACTGCCTCAGACAGGAAGCCCAGGTTTCTCTCACCCCGGCTGCATCCTCCAGCTCACCCAGGAAGGATCCCGAGTCGTTCCCCGCCCGGCTGTGAGACATCGTCTCTCCAGCAGGTCTGGGGTCTGCCTCTTGGTCTTCTCCAAGAACACCTCTTCAGAGGTGAGGGTGTAATTCCTCTTGGTACTGATACATAACTCTAGGTGGTAACAGATGGAAGACGTACAATTCACCAGCTGTTTTCTCATGTTTTGAATGGTTTGTTTTACACCAACTGTCATGGCGGGTGTTGTCCATTAGCGGATGTGATGCCCCTCCTCCCGCTTTGTGAAGCTAAGACCTTGGCATCGCTGGTAACACCACAGGTTTGTTGTTGTTAGCTCCTCCTCTTTATGGGCTGGACCAATCAGGTTAGTTTATCTAGAACCTGTTCTCAGGTTGAAAATGATTTCTAGATGGAAGTCGAAACGTCTCGAAGATACTTTGAAGCCTTTTCTACGATGGTTCCCAGCTGGACGGATGCGGGATTACACAGACTCGGAATTCAACATCATTCCAGCAGGTTTTATCATGTTTTACAGGAAAATTATGTTGAATTTTTTGGTTGTCGGATGAATTCAATTAGAACTACGTGTGTGAAAAATCTATGTGACAGTGATCCAGTTTGTTTTCATCATGTGATCTGTTTGTGTAATGATTATTATTTAAATTAATTCATTAAAAATATGTGTGAAACTCAGTGATTATTAGTGGTGGAAAATCTAAGGTCTCTAAATACAACGAGCCAACAACAACCTGCAGTTAAAACCAAAAACTTCACCTCAACGGGATTCAATTATTCCTCTTTTTTGTTTAATTTTTTCGTTCGTTGGTCTTCAGAAACCACTCATCCCTGATCGGGACGCGGAATGTCGGAGTCAATCCGGCTGATTTCAGGTAAGAGGCAGGATACACACATTCCTAGAGGTCATTTCATAGCAGCCAATCAACCTAACATGTATGTTTTTGGAGAAAACCAGAGAAAACCCACACATACATGGAAGAACATGCAAACCACACATAGAAAGACCAGTATTTTAAGCCTGGAACCAACTCAGGGACTCAAACTTTTAGTTTTAAGATAGACTTAATATTGGTTTTAATCAAATTTCACCAAAAAAAACTTACTGTTTTACATGTTTTATATCTTTTTAATGTAATTCTAAAAAAATAAAATGATGTTTGAATAGTTTTTCAAAATAAAATCTAGTTCGATAGCAGCATATATCTTATCAGTCAGTTTGAAAACAGTCAGATTAAATCAAATAAAAACTGAGTTTTTAACAAGATTTAATCATCAAATGACACGAAACAAAAATATAAGATATTTTATTTCTTTATAAAGTGATTCTAAAAAGATTTATTAATGTTTCAATTGTTTTTAAAGGAAAAAAAAAACAAAAACTAGTTTTGTCGCAGCATGTAGCTTTAACTTGCGTGAAACAGTAAACATTGTAAAACAACGTAAAAAAAATATATAAACCTAAATTCTTCAGTGAGTGAGGAACGTTGTAACTTATTTATACTTAAAAATAATACCTTTTATTAACCCTGTAAACAAAGTAAACATTGTACTGTCTCTTTAAATCAGTCGTTAGCGCAACCAAGCTAACAGGAAGTTAGCAGCATCAGCTTGAAGTTAGCATGCTGTTTAAAAATATGTAACACTTTAAGTTTCTGACCACCAAGCCTCTTTGTTGCTGCTGCCGCCATGGTGTGTGACCTCCTCATGGCTGCAGAGGTGTTGTGTAGACGGTGTGAACGTGCAGCTTTGTGTGTGTGGGCATGAGAGACAGAATGCTCCCGCTGTGTTTTTTCTTTTCACACAGACAGAAATTTGAAAGTCTGACGCCCATTTCGTCACATTTTCGTCACAAAAAAGTCAAATTTATTTCGTTATCGTTATGTCATCGTCTTTAAAAAAAAAAGCTTCGTCAACTAAATCATTTCGTTGTCGTCATCGTTGACGAAAACAATGCTCTAACCTTCTGGTCCCTCATCGTCCAGCTGAGCTCTAACCTTCTGGCTCCTCATCGTCCAGCCGAGCTCTAACCTTCTGGTCCCTCATCGTCCAGCCGAGCTCTAACCTTCTGGTCCCTCATCGTCCAGCCGAGCTCTAACCTTCTGGCCCCTCATCGTCCAGCCGAGCTCTAACCTTCTGGCTCCTCATCGTCCAGCCGAGCTCTAACCTTCTGGCTCCTCATCGTCCGGCTGAGCTCTAACCTTCAGGCTCCTCATCGTCCAGCCGAGCTCTAACCTTCTGGTTCCTCATCGTCCAGCCGAGCTCTAACCTTCTGGCTCCTCATCGTCCAGCCGAGCTCTAACCTTCTGGTCCCTCATCGTCCAGCCGAGCTCTAACCTTCTGGCTCCTCATCGTCCAGCCGAGCTCTAACCTTCTGGTCCCTCATCGTCCGGCCGAGCTCTAACCTTCTGGCTCCTCATCGTCCAGCCGGGCTCTAACCTTCTAGCCCCTCATCGTCCAGCCGAGCTCTAACCTTCTGGCTCCTCATCGTCCAGCCGAGCTCTAACCTTCTGGCTCCTCATCGTCCAGCCGAGCTCTAACCTTCTGGCTCCTCATCGTCCAGCCGAGCTCTAACCTTCTGGCTCCTCATCGTCCAGCCGAGCTCTAACCTTCTGGCTCCTCATCGTCCGGTCGAGCTCTAACCTTCTAGCCCCTCATCGTCCAGCCGAGCTCCAACCTTCTGGTCCCTCATCGTTCGGCTGAACTCCAACCTTTTGGCCCCTCATCCAGCCGTCCTCTAACCTTCTGGCCCCTCGTTGTCCAGCCGAGCTCTTACCCTCTGGTCCCTTATTCCGCCAAGCTCTAGCCTTCTGGCCCCTCGTCGTCCGGCTGAGCTCTAGCCTTCTGGCCCCTCATCCTCTCCCTACTTATCAACACAAGACACCTTCGCTCTAATTCCACCCACTGCCTCCACCAGCCCAGGACCAGGCTGACCACAATAGGGGACAGAGCCTTCCAGGACGTTGCCCCACGTTTCTGGAATGAGTTCCCAGAACTCCTCAGGGCCACAAAGTGTGGACACTTTAAAAAAAGGTCTAAAGACATTCATTTTTAAGGCTTTTAATTTTTGACTTTATGCTTCTTTGTTTTTCTGAATGTAGATTTTAGTTTTTAAAGTGTTTTTTATTGTTTTTACTTTGTCTAGTTTTTATGGAGCGCTTTGGGATTTTCTTTAAAATATAAGACGCGTTATAAATAAAATGTATTATTAGTGTTGTGTAGGAGAGGGAATGAGGAGGATCCAAATGCAGGTTTAACAGTTTATTAAGTGTTGAACAAAGGAATCCACAGCAGAGAGATAACGGCTTCAGGCAGTGCTGGATGGCCAAGAGGAAGGGCTGAAGGTTCCTGTGAGGAGAATAAGAAAATTAGTCTGATATCAAAATTTGACTCAGCTTAGAGGTGGTCAGTTTACCACTAGAATCGTTGAAGACCTGACAGAGACTGTGGGTGACACCAGGTCTTTTATAGCCACCGGTAAGTCTGTGCAGCTGGGAGCAATCAGCCAATCCTCCCGTTAGAAGCCATCCAGCACCTGTGAGTTTTGGGGGAGAAAAAAAACAAACAAGCAGGCCTAAAAGGCCTCACACCACAGTACCCCCCCCTCTACGGACGCCACCTGGCGGACCACCAGGCCTGTCCGGAAAGCGGCGGTGAAAGTCCCGGACCAAGCCAGGGTCCAGGATCGCTGAACGGGGCACCCAGCACCGTTCCTCCGGGCCATAACCCTCCCAGTCCACGAGGTACTGTAGACCCCGACCTCGGCGACGAACATCCAAAAGACGGTTGACCGTGTACGCATCCGAGCCGTCGACAAGGCGAGGAGGTGGAGGGGGAGCAGAAGGAGGCTGGAGGGGACTGGTAGAAACCGGTTTGATCTGAGAGACGTGGAACACAGGATGTACCTTCATGGAAGAGGGCAGGGCGAGCTTTACCGAGACCGGGTTGACCAGCCGCAGGATCCGGAAAGGGCCAATGAAGCGGGGTGAAAGCTTGCGAGACTCTGCCCTGAGGGGAATGTTCCTGGTAGACAGAAGGACAGACTGACCAAGTTTTGGGGGAGAAAAAAAACAAACAAGCAGGCCTAAAAGGCCTCACACCACAATTAGTATTATTTTAACACAAACACACACATTAAATATATTTGAAAATTTATGTACAATTAAATTCTTGTTTCTTTAAGTAAGAAGGTTTTTTTTGGGTGCCTCTCCGTAGAGGGGAGGGGACACTTCTTCACGTCTTTTAGACCTTAGTTTTTTTGGAAGGTCATTATTTAAATTAGAGGTCAAGTCTTAACGACGGGGTTAAACCCGATCAGAGCAGCACGGCATTCATGATCATCACATCAGTGATCTGTTAACGTTGATCCAGATCGGCGTCGAGTTCTTGAAAAGCAGTGATTTTATTTGATCCATATCTGTTTATAAATCCAGTCATTTTAAATTGATCCAGTTTGTATTTTTTTCTGATGTTTTCTTTTATCATTTTCTTTTCTTTATCTTTTAGGATTCAATGTCTTCTTTTGTTAAAAAAATCGAGCGGCACGGGGCAAGCAGCTGCCGTGCCGCGTAGCTCCTGGTAGGTAGTCAGCCTCTTGTCGAGTAGGGTTTTAAATGGAGGCGACAAATAAAAATGGTTTCAATGTGGGGGGAGGGTCTGGGTGATGGGAAACAATACAAACATAAATCCTGAAGAAACTACACCTTGTAGCTTCATGAGACCAAGTATCTATCTTCTTGCCATCTTGACTTTCTGGACTCTTTTTAGATCTCCATACTTTCTTTCTTTGAGGGGTACGGTAGGGGTGTGGGATGACAGGGTGGTGTAACATGTAGAAGGTCAGGTAGAACTAATGAAGAACAATAGGAACAGTTTCTGTTAGACCTGTTTTCTATGTTTCTCATTATTTAAAGTCGGACTCTTTGTTTTTTTCTTCCTTTGCGTTTGAAGCCAGGTATGATCAATGATTTGTGGAGACTTCCGAACGACCCTCTGCTTGTAAACTTTAAATTCTGTTTGGTTTTGAAGCAGCAGATCTTCTCTGCTGGCTTCGAGTTGTGTCTCTGTGTGGTTTTATGGTCTTTGTTTTTGGAGCACAATCATCTTGGATCTTCACTGATGTGCTTCTAGTTAAACAACGTTTCTGTGACGGTGGTGGTCGGTCCGGACCTGGCAGATCACGTCTGTTTTCTTCTGTCATCAGGTCTTTTTTCATAGAATCTGTTTCTCGTTTTCGTTTTCTTCCTTTATTAACCTGTTGTTTCTGGTTACCTTTGGTAGTTACGTTTGAATCTTCTAGTCTTTTGTGGGTGGTTGGTCTCAATTTAAGATAATGAAGGAATTCTTCTTGAGTGATCGTATTATGACTGGTCATCGTCTCGTTTTGGTTCAGTCCTTCTTTTTTCTGGACAGGACCAGTAACATGTTCTTGTTGGTTTTCAGGGATGTTTGGGTCTTGTATTACGTCTGAGTTGGATTCCAGATTGATCCGATTGGATGGTTCCCCCTTCTTCAGCGTTCGGTCTTTTTTTGTTATTCTTTGTTTCTTGATCCTGATGGGATGTTGGTCGTTGAGTTCAGGTTCAAGTTCATCGTTTTTATCTTGTATCGAATTCCTTTTCCGTTTTCTGTTCGGTTTTGTATTAGATACGGTTTGTATATCCACATTCGGGTTGATGGAGCCTTCCAAATGATCTTTCCTCGCACGCTTTCTGGTCTGATATTTTCTTTTTACTTTTTTTTTTACAGAATCTTCTGCATTTCGTCGCCCGAACATTCTTGAAAAAAATTCTTGAGTTTTCTCTTTAATTAACTGCAATAGCTTCATCTTGAAGACTGGCTTTGTAAGTACTGAAGAATTTACCAAGTACTTTACTGTGAAGTCACTAAAGGCATCAAAGGGAAGGTTGCCATGGAGACTGCCTTCAACAGCTTTCATTCTAAATTAGAATTCTGAAACCAAACTGTTTAAAGTTGCCTCCATAAGTCACAGCCTCTCAAGATGGCGCTAGCAGGAGAGAAAGAGGGGGGAGGGGGGGTCACTACCCGTCCATAAAAATAAAAAAAAACACTATTTTTTTTAGAATAAGTGATGTTTATTGATAACATTTTAAACTTTATGTTTGAAGAAGAAAACGGTCAAATGTTTTTTTTTTATTTTACCAACGATGTCACCCACAATCCACCAGCGCAGAGCCAACTGTGGTGTGTTCCACCAAGTGGCTGTTCCAGCTCTACCACACCAAACTCCCCACCACCTAGAAGCTGTTTGGAGCTCTCACTCGGACCGCTTGGAGCCACCGGACTCATGAAATTCCCCAGTAGGAGATTAATAATCTGTATTTTTTTATGTACGGTCCTACTCTGACAGGTGTTTATATGTGTTTTCTAATTGTTTCTGCTTCAAATGCTTCATTTCACTGTCCTCAGTTCACGTCAGCTTCTGTCCACATGTCTCATCTTTTACCCACGTTTTAAGGCAGGGGTGCCTCACCAGTCGATCGTGGTGACTGATCCCAAGTCAGTGACTTAGAGACTTAGTCACTATTTTTATCGAGTATTTAGAGACTCTAGAGCAGGCGTTGGAAAAGTACGGATTGCGGGCCACATGCGGTCCGTGTAACGGTTTAATTCGTCCCACTGAACTTGAAATAATTAAGTAAATAGAAAGGAGAAGATTTTCCAGCAGGCAGGTGGCATCTTTCTTACCAGGCAGTCGTCAAGTGAACAAAATGTTTACATGTTATTGAGTCACTAAAAGTCTTGAATTTTCCGTTCCGTCATCTTCCGCTCATCCGGGGCTGGGTCGTGAGGGTGACAGCCTTAGATGGGAAACCCGGGCTTCTCTCATCCCGGCTGCATCCTCCAGCTCACCTGGAAGGATCCCAAGTCGTTCCCCGGCCAGCTGTGAGACATAGTCTCTCCAGAAGGGCCAGGGTCTGCCTCTTGGTCTCCTCCCGGTGGGACGTACCTGAAAAACCTCACCAGCGAAGCGCTCGGTGGGCATCCTGACCAGATGCCCAAACCACCCCATCTGACTTCTCTCGACCTGGAGGAGGAGTGGCTCGACACTGAGCTCCTCCCGGATGGCAGAGATCCTTACCCGATCTCTGAGTGAGAGCCCAGCCACCCTGCGGAGGAAGGTAATATTGGCCGAGGTTATCCGAGATCTCATTCTTTCGGTCACCAACCACAGCTGGTGACCATGTTGAAGGTAGGAACGTAGATCCTGGTTACCATGGTGAGGGTAGGAACATAGATCCTGGTTACCATGGTGAGGGTAGGAACATAGATCCTGGTTACCATGTTGAAGGTAGGAACGTAGATCCTGGTTACCATGATGAGGGTAGGAACATAGATCCTGGTTACCATGGTGAGGGTAGGAACATAGATCCTGGTTACCATGGTGAGGGTAGGAACATAGATCCTGGTTACCATGTTGAAGGTAGGAACGTAGATCCTGGTTACCATGGTGAGGGTAGGAACATAGATCCTGGTTACCATGGTGAGGGTAGGAACATAGATCCTGGTTACCATGGTGAGGGTAGGAACAAAGATCCTGGTTACCATGGTGAGGGTAGGAACGTAGATCATGGTTACCAGGGTGAGGGTAGGAACGTAGATCCTGGTTACCATGGTGAGGGTAGGAACGTAGATCCTGGTTACCAAGGTGAGGGTAGGAACGTAGATCCTGGTTACCATGGTGAGGGTAGGAACATAGATCCTGGTTACCATGGTGAGGGTAGGAACGTAGATCCTGGTTACCAAGGTGAGGGTAGGAACGTAGATCCTGGTTACCATGGTGAGGGTAGGAACGTAGATCCTGTAATACTTAATTTCCTCCACTTGGGGCAGGACCCTGTCTCTGACACACAGGGGGCATTCCACCCTTTTCCGAGAGGGGCCCATGGTCTTGGATTTGGAGGTGTTAATTCCCATCCCGGCCGCTTCACACTCGGCAGCACGTCTTGAATGTTAAACGTTTTAAATCCAGTCAAACTAAATGGATTTATTTTCCAGCAGGTGAGCAGCATCTATCTTAT
The DNA here is from genome assembly GCA_902685375.1 of Neostethus bicornis. Taxonomy (NCBI): domain Eukaryota; kingdom Metazoa; phylum Chordata; class Actinopteri; order Atheriniformes; family Phallostethidae; genus Neostethus; species Neostethus bicornis. Next base: position 1,968,601 of record CACRXE010000006.1, on the reverse strand, counting down.
CATCCAGTCGTCCCGTCTCGGTAGCAGCAACGTCTCCTCTATTTACATTTAAATCACTCATTTAAAATTCAATCAGAAAAAGATTGAATGTTTTATTATTTAAATCTTTACAAAGTCTTCAAATAAATTTAAATGTCTTTGGTTTTGTTTAAAAAAGGAGGAGATTTTAAACCAAGCAGCATATATCTTATCAGGAAGTCCTTCTGGAAAAAAAATACTTAAAACAGCCTTAGAATTGGTTTTGTCAAGAGGACCAAATATGGTCGTCAGGAATTGATGCAAACTGTGCAGTACAGGAAGTGTGTGAGGAATCAAGTTTCTCTTAGGATTCCTCTGCAGGAAACAAATCACAACAGAATGATATGAGAAGTCTGATCCTGGGTTTCTGAGCAGAGGCTTTTAGTTCTTTATGATAAGACTATTATCTCTCACCCAGAGCTGGTCTGGATCGAGCCTCAAAGTCCCGAGCATCACCTGTTGTGATGTGGAAGGAGGAGGACCCAAATACAGGACATCAAACAAGATTTATTAACTTAATTCAAATGAAATAAATAAATAAATGAATTACTTGAAGGAAGTTGATATTTTACTCTTTACCTTTTTACATTTTAAGAAGAGTAACATTTTACTTTTTATTCAATAAAGATATGTTTATGAATGTTTGATTTACTTTTTATTCAATAAAGATATATTCTTGAATGTTTTATTTTCTAAGGTTGTGCTTGGATGATAAAGGCTTACTGAGTTTATAGAGTTGTTGGTATGTAAAGGTCATCGGGGAGCAGACCACATGGAACCACGAGAAGCCAACTTAAATCAGCGTGACTCCAGGAGGTTGTTTGTTTGTTTGTTTTTCAGGAATTAAGAAAGGAACATCTGTCTTTTGCATAAAGAGGAAATGGGAGAAGGAGGACGAATGACCAAGTGGAGGAAAGAGAAGGCGCCTTAATTAATGAATATTCATGAGTTGAATATCTGCTATAAATCTATTAAATCTCAGTAGGTGGTGTCTCTCTTGTAACTTCACAGAGGCACACAGGTGTGTTCTGTCAGGGAACTGAGACCCAGATGCATCTGTTTAGATTTTAATGTTGAGGAATAAATATTGGAAATTGAGACATTTATTGAATCCTGGTGGTATTTTAAATACTTGGTATGCTTTAAATATTTAGTTACCTTAGTTTTGGAATCACTGGCCTTCTCTCTTTAGTCTGGACACGCAAGAAAGACCGGGTGGTGAGATTATTAATTAATAACTGATAATTAAAGCAGATATTTGATTTAATCAAACCTGAAGAAAAAAAGAAACCTCGGATTCTTTCATACTCTCTTCATCCCTCACCGTGCTGCACTCCTTACACCGCAGCAGGCTGCCCTTCGATGGCGCCAATGGTGGGAGAAGCGGGGGTTAGGTGTCTTCTCCAAGGACCCTAGACGTGCTCTCTGTGGGGCGCAAATCCGCAAACTTCCTGTCCACGTGCGAACGCTCTAACCACTGAGCTGCAGTCTCCTCCTAATTCAGGAACTCCTAACTCCTCCAACCTTCCTAATTCAGGAACTCCTAACTCCTCCACCTTCCTAATTCAGGAACTCCTAACTCCTCCAACCTTCCTAATTCAGGAACTCCTAACTCCTCCACCTTCCTAATTCAGGAACTCCTAACTCCTCCACCTTCCTAATTCAGGAACTCCTAACTCCTCCACCTTCCTAATTCAGGAACTCCTAACTCCTCCACCTTCCTAATTCAGGAACTCCTAACTCCTCCACCTTCCTAATTCAGGAACTCCTAACTCCTCCACCTTCCTAATTCAGGAAAGTCTGTAAATTAAGAAGCACAGGATTAACTCAAGGGTTCAAAAGTTCAAATAATAAAGTTCAAACATGGTCAAGGAACCAGGGTGACCTGGCTGGGAGGGATGGTATGACCCGACAGGGAAGTCCGGGGTGATTCCCCTTAATCATGGTTTTTAGGTTCTACTGTTTGACTGAAGATGACTGACTGATAAGATATATGCTGCTAGGGAACTAAATCTTATTTTGAAAAACTATTCAAACTTCATTTTATTTTTTAGAATTACTTTGTAAAAATATGAAACATTTAAAACAGTAAGTTTTTTGTGGTAAAATTTGATTAAAACCATAATTAAAGCTGTTTTTATATCAAACATGTATCTTTTTAAAATGACTGTCTGATAAGATATTTGCTGCTCGGAAACTTGAAATTATTTCTAAATAAAAAAACTATTCAAACTTCATTTTTATTTTGTTAGAATTACATAAAAAGATATTAAACATGTCAAACAGTAAATAATTTGTGGTGAAATATTATATAAAATTATTTAAATACATTTTTAACTCCTATAGTTTGACTGTTTTTAACTGTTTAACTGTTTTTTTTACTGCATTTAATTTAATAACAAAGTCATTTGAAAAATTTTAGATTTTGAATTGTTTTTAAGATTAAAATCAATTTTTTTTTATCAGCACATATTTTATCAGACAGTCCTAACCTGTACTGTGGCGCCCTCTGGTGTCTGTTTTTGTGTATTGCTCTTCATTTTTCTTTAATTAGTCTCAGCTGCTGGACTTTGATGGCTGCTGATTGGAGGACTGGTCTGATGAGGTTCACCTGGATCCACTTAACCCCCCTCATTATATAAGACCAGGGCTTAGCTTTAGACTTTGTCAATATTCTATCAAGATGGCAAAAACCAAGCAAACTGAGATTTGAAGAGGAGTACTTAAAGAGTACCTTCTCTCTGAGTTATGGTCATGTTTTATTTTTGAAACCACAGGGGAAGGTTCGGTCCTCTGATCACAATGATCCTAGAACAGAAACATGTTATTTGAGGAGGATGTAGATCCTATTTTGGTGCTTCGTTCCTTTAAAACAGAACCTAAGACTCTGTCTGTTCTTCAGCAGTAATCTTTAAGGTGTTACTGTCACTGATTAAACACACTGTTACCTGTTATTTTCTGGGAACCTTCAGCCTCGGTGCTCCTGTGATCGTCTAGTCCTTCCTGATTCATCTCCACGTCCATGTGGACGCCTTCAGTTACACTATATTACCAAAAGTATTCGCTCACCCATTCAAATGATCAGAATCAGGTGTTCTAATCTCTTGGCCTGGCCCCAGGTGTATAAATTCAAGCACTCGGGCATGCAGACTGTGAAACAAGACATTTGTGAAAGAATGGGCCGCTCTCAGGAGCTCAGTGAATTCCAACGTGGAACTGTCATAGGATGCCACTTGTGCAACAAATCCAGTCGTGAAATTTCCTCGCTCCTAAATATTCCAAAGTCAACTGTCAGCTCTATTATAACAAAATGGAAGCGTTTGGGAACAACAGCAACTCAGCCACAAAGTGGTAGGCCACGTAAAGTGACGGAGAGGGGTGACGAAGAGGGGTCAGCGGATGCTGAAGTGTATAGTGCAAAGAGGTCGCCGACTTTCTGCACAGAGCTACAAACTTCATGTGACCTTCAGATTAGCCCAAGTACAGTACGCAGAGAGCTTCATGGATCTGGTTTCCATGGCCGAGCAGCTGCAGCCAAGCCACACATCACCAAGTGCAATGCAAGGCGTCGGATGCAATGGTGTAAAGCACGCCGCCACTGACCTCTAGAGCAGTGGAGACGCGTTCTCTGGAGTGATGAATCACGCTTTTCCATCTGGCAATCCGATGGACGAGTCTGGGTTTGGAGGTTGCCAGGAGAACGGTACATTTCAGACTGCATTGTGCCAACTGTGAAATTTGGTGGATGAGGAATTATGGTATGGGGTTATTTTTCAGAAGCTGGGCTTGGCCCCTTAGTTCCAGTGAAAGGAACATTTAAAGCTTCAGGATACCAAAACATTTTGGACAATTCCATGTTCCCAACCTTGTAGGAACAGTTTGGAGCGGGCCCCTTCCTCTTCCAACGTGACTGTGCACCAGTGCACAAAGCAAGGTCCATAAAGACGTGGATGACAGAGTCTGGTGTGGATGAACTTGACCGGCCTGCACAGAGTCCTGACCTGAACCAGATAGAACACCTTTGGGATGAATCAGAGCGGAGACTGAGAGCCAGGCCTTCTTGACCAGCATCAGTGTGTGACCTCACCGATGCGCTTTTGGAAGAATGGTCAAAAATTCCTATAAACACTCTCCTCAACCTTGTGGACAGTCTTCCCAGAAGAGTTGAAGCTGTAATAGCTGCAAAAGGTGGACCAACATCATATTGAATTCTATGAGTTAGGAATGGGAGGCACTTCAGTTCATAGAATGAGTAAAGGCAGGTGAGACAATACTTTTGGCAATATAGTGTATTTAATAAACCATATCATCTTGATCACTGACCTGCATCTGGATCTCCTTCCTCCCTGATCCGTAACAAAAACAGCCAAACTTTGAACACAAAAACTGAATTCATCTTCTTCTCCTTCAGGGGTCGCCACAGCAAGTCAGTTTCTTCCATCTAACCCTATCTCCTGCATCCTCTTTAGTCACACCAACTATCTTCATGTCTTCCTTCACTGTATCCATGAACCTCCTCTTTGGTCTTCCTCTAGTCCTCTTTCCTGGTGGTTCCAAACCCAGCATCCTTCTTCTGATGTACTCTCTCTCTCTCCTCTGCACATGTCCAAACCATCTCAGTCTGACCTCTCTGACTTTAAAACCTCTAACATGTGCTGTTCCTCTGATCCTGTCCATCCTGGTCACTCCCAGAGAGATCCTCAGCATCTTCATCTCTGATACCTCCATAAGGTATTTATTCATTTCTCACAATCTTAAACTTACTTTCTTCACATTTCATTTCCTAAAAAAGTCATTTTAAAAATATAGGATGTTTGAATATTTTTTATGAATAAAAACTAGTTTTTTAGCAGCAAATATCTCATCAATTAGTTTAAAAAACACCAGAAAACATAAAATAATCTGTTATTAAAGTAGATTTTACTCTTAAAAAGAATTCAAAGACTTTTTTAAATTATTTTATCAGCAAAGGAAATGTTTTAAAAGTAAGTTTTTTGATGAAATGTTGTTGAAAACTAAAGAAAAACATGAATAATTTTATTGTGTGTTTTCAAAATGTCTGATAAAATATCTGCTGCTAAGAAACTAAATTTGACCTAAAATAAAACATCTTTATTCTGTTTTTAAAGGAACTACTTTATAAAGATAAAAAATCTCCTAAAGGGACGTTTATGGGGTTGACATTTTATTGAAACCAAAGTTAAGGGAGGAGACCAAGAGTCAGACCCCAGACCTGCTGGAGGGACTGTCTCACAGCTGGTTGGGGAATGACTCAGGATCCTCCTGGGTGAGATGGAGGATGCAGCCGGTTGAGAGAAGCCTGGGCTTCCCGTCTGAGGTAAGCCGAAGAACTGAACCAATATTAAGACACCCAATTGGATTCAGTTCCTTCCGAAGGATGAACGACCTTTTAAATCTCTCAGTCCTGCAGCGCAGTGAGAGGAACCTGTTACTTCTGGTCCTCTTCTGGGTTGTGACCACATCCTGCAGAGGTTGACGGGGATTTTTCAGGATGCCCTGCATCAGAGCCCTCATCGTCCTCTCCAGAACAGCTCCCACTGAGTCCATGTTTCTCCCCACCACAGATGCACATTTTTCAATCAGTCTGTCCAGCCGATCGTTGTCTCTTGTGGTTGAGCTGCCTCCCCAGCAGATGACCGCTAAGAAAACTACGCCCGCCATGATGGACTGGTAAAAATGTACAGCATGTCACTACATACATCAAAAGACCTGAGGCTTCTAAAGAAAACCAGCCTGCTCTGACCTTTCTTATGCAGTGTCCGAGCTGCTCTGACCGGGACAGGTTGATGAAGAGGCTCCGGCTGAAGTCAATCATCATCTCCTTGGTTTTGGAGGAGTTCAGAACACGACCAGTCTCTGCTCCACGTGGTAAACCTCGTCACGAGGTCTCGGTACTCTGTCTCATCCCCCTCTTTCACACATACCACTACCCCTGTGTCATCAGGGTGCTTCTGTACATGACACATTGTAAAGTTTTGACTGAAGTCAGCGGTGTATAGAGTAAAAAGAAAAGGCACCAGCACAGTACCCTGAGGTGCCCCGCGTTGCTCATCAGGGTCTCCGATACGCCCTCCTTTAGCCGGACAAACTGCCACCTCCAAGTCAGGTAGTTGTGGGTCTACCTGACATGAAGAGGGTCCACCCACATCGTCTCCGGCGGTTCCCCTTCAGTAGATGGGGCTGGGTTGTACCTCACACAGACCCCAGCCTGAGGCCCGGTCTATGCTATAGCAGCCCCATCCAGAAAAGAGAGGGACTGAAGCCGTTTTTAATATTTTCACCAACAAAAACATCCAGGTAAAAGCCAGTAAATTAGAATATTTAGAAACTTGATTTATTTCAGTAATTAACTTGTACATTCTATGTTTTCATTAAACACAGACTGATGCATTCAAATGTCTGATGATTTGAAGCGGCAACAAATGAAAATCCAAAATTCCGTGTGTCACAAAATTAGAATATTATTGAAGGCTAAAACAAAAAAGGGATTTCTAGAAATGTTGAAAATGAAAAATATGAACATGTACAAAACTCAATACTTGGTTGGAGCTCCTTTTGCCTCAATTACTGCATTAATGCGGCGTGGCATGGAGTCGATGAGTTTCTGCTCAGGTGTTATGAGAGCCCAGGTTGCTCTGATAGTGGCCTTCAACTCTTCTCCGTTTTTGAGTCTGGCATTCTGCATCTTCTTTTTCACCCCACAGATTTTCTATGAGGCTAAGGTCAGGTTTAGAACAGAAATACCACGGTCCGTAAACCAGGCACGGGTAGATTTTACGCTGAGTGCAGGCGGCAAGTCCTGTTGGAACTTTAAATCTCCATCTCCATAGAGCAGGTCAGCAGCAGGAAGCATTGGATTGCTCTAAAACTTTCTGGTAGACTGCTGTGTTGACGCTGGATCTCAGGAAACAGAGGGGACCGACACCAGCAGATGACATGGCACCCCAAACCATCACTGATGGTGGAAACTTTACACTAGACTTCAGGGAACTGAGGTCTAGTGTAAAGTCTAGTGTAAAGTCTAGTGTAAAGTCTAGTGTAAAGTCTAGAGTAAAGTCTAGAGTAAAGTCTAGTGTAAAGTCTAGAGTAAAGTCTAGTGTAAAGTCTAGTGTAATGTCTAGTGTAAAGTCTAGAGTAAAGTCTAGAGTAAAGTCTAGTGTAAAGTCTAGAGTAAAGTCTAGTGTAAAGTCTAGTGTAAAGTCTAGAGTAATGTCTAGTGTAAAGTCTAGTGTAATGTCTAGAGTAAAGTCTAGAGTAAAGTCTAGAGTAAAGTCTAGTGTAAAGTCTAGTGTAAAGTCTAGAGTAAAGTCTAGTGTAAAGTCTAGTGTAAAGTCTAGTGTAAAGTCTAGAGTAAAGTCTAGTGTAAAGTCTAGAGTAAAGTCTAGTGTAAAGTCTAGAGTAAAGTCTAGTGTAAAGTCTAGAGTAATGTCTAGTGTAAAGTCTAGTGTAAAGTCTAGAGTAATGTCTAGAGTAAAGTCTAGTGTAAAGTCTAGTGTAAAGTCTAGAGTAAAGTCTAGTGTAAAGTCTAGAGTAAAGTCTAGTGTAAAGTCTAGAGTAAAGTCTAGTGTAAAGTCTAGTGTAAAGTCTAGTGTAAAGTCTAGTGTAATGTCTAGTGTAAAGTCTAGTGTAAAGTCTAGAGTAAAGTCTAGTGTAAAGTCTAGTGTAAAGTCTAGAGTAAAGTCTAGTGTAAAGTCTAGAGTAAAGTCTAGTGTAAAGTCTAGAGTAAAGTCTAGTGTAAAGTCTAGTGTAATGTCTAGTGTAAAGTCTAGTGTAATGTCTAGTGTAAAGTCTAGTGTAATGTCTAGTGTAAAGTCTAGTGTAAAGTCTAGTGTAAAGTTTACACCATCAGTGATACACATTTAATTTCTAAACAAAGTCATTTTAAAAAGATTAAATTAGTGTTTGAATTGTTTTTAAAAACTAGTTTAATGACAGTAAATATGTTTCCAGACAGTCCAAAACCAGTCAGACTTAATGAGATAAAATTATGTATGTTTATTTTCAATAATATTTCAAAACAAAATCTTCTTTTTTTTTAAAGTACATTTAAAGTTTGATCTAAAGTTTTTTGTTTGATTTTGGGTTTTTTTAAAATGTCTGATGTAAACTTTTTTTTTTTTAATAGTTTGATGTAATTTTTTTTTTTAGTTTGATGTAAATTTTTTTTTTTTTAATACTTTGATGTAAATTTTTTTTTTTTAATACTTTGATGTTAGATTTTTTTTTTTTAAGAGTGACGTAAACAAATGTTTTTTTTTCTTAAATTTGATTGGTTGTCGTGTTTCTACTTCCTGTGAATCAAAGACACGCCCACTAAACGCGTTAAAGTTTTAGTTTGATTTTTTTAAATCTTCATCATGGTTAAATGTTTAGTTTCTTGTTGTTTAAACACGATTAAAAATAACAACAAAAGTTATTTTAATAAAAATCCAAGACGTTTCTTTCGTTTTCCTAAAGATTCTTTCCGAAAAAAGGTAAGAAGATCATTTCATTAAAACACGTTTTAATCTAATTAATTTATTTAAATCTGATTAAAAACAATTTATTTTATATTTAAATGAAGAAAATAGATTAAAAAACAAGTTTAAAGTTGTAATAAAAAAAACGTCGTTAATGGCGAATTATTTTTTTTTTTACGTTATTTTTTATTTTTTATTAAAACAATTTTTTTTTTGCGTTTTAGGTTTAAAATATAAAAAAGTACGTTTTTATGATGAAAAAGTTTATTTTTAAAGTAAAATTAAAGCGTTTTTTTTGTTTTGTTTTAAAACCATGTGGTTGTTCAGAGAACTGCATGGTTTAAAAAATTAAATTTATAACTTTTAAAAGTTTAAAAACTTTATTATTTACTTTAAAAACAAAATAAAAAACAAATATAAATGATAAGTTTTTGTTTTGGATTATTTTTTATTATTATTAATAAACATCGCGTTTACGTTAAAAACATGTGGTTGAAACGTGACTGAAAAGATTTGCTGCAAAAAACCAAGATTTTACCTTTAAAATCAATTCAAACTCTAATTTATAGTTTTTTAAATTGATTTCTTATAAAATTAAATGTATAAAAAGTAAGTTTTTGTTTGTAAAATTTGATTAAAATCAATATTAAAGCTGTTTTTTGTTGTTTTCAAGATGACTTCCTGATAAGATATATGCTGCTATGGAACTAGTTTTAGTTTTTTTTTTCCTTTAAAATCAATTCAAACATTAATAATTTTTTTAGAATCACTTTATAAAGAAATAAAATATCGTATATTTTATTTTCGTTTCATTTGATGATAAAATCTTGTTAAAAATCTAGTTTTTAGTTTGCAGGCCGTCAAAATGACGGCCTGATAAGATATATGCTGCTAGGGAACTAAATCGTATTTTGAAAAACTATTCAAACTTCATTTTATTTTTTAGAATTACTTTATAAAGATATGAAACATTTAAAACAGTAAGTTTTTTGTGGTAAAATTTGATTAAAACCATAATTAAAGCTGTTTTTATGTCAAACATGTATCTTTTTAAAATGACTGCCTGATAAGATATATGCTGCTAGGAAACTAGATTCTACTTTTAAAACTTTTCAAACTTCATGTTATTTTTTGTAGAATTACTTTATAAGATAAACCATGTCTTAAAATAAGTTTTAGGTTAAAATTTTTTTTAAAACTGACATAAACATGTTTTTTAGGATTTTTAGAAGGACTGTCTGATAAGATATGGTTTTAAAAACATCTAACTTCTCAAAAATTAATTTATACACATTTTATATCCTTGTTTATAAAATTTCACAAAAATCTCTTGAAGTTTTAACTGTTTTAAAGAGTAAAACCTAGTTTATTATCAGAATAAATCTTATCAGTCAGTCTGAAAACAGTCAGATTAAATCAAATAAAAACTGAGTTTTTAACAAGATTTTATCATCAAATGACACGAAACAAAAATATAAGATATTTTATTTCTTTATAAAGTGATTCTAAAAAGATTTATTAATGTTTGAATTGATTTTAAAGGAAACAAAACTAAAACTAGTTCCCTAGCAGCATATATCTTATCAGACAGTCATTTTAAAAAGATACATGTTTGACATAAAAACAGCTTTAATTATGGTTTTAATCAAATTTTACCACAAAAAACTTACTGTTTTAAATGTTTCATATCTTTATAAAGTAATTCTAAAAAATAAAATGAGGTTTGAATAGTTTTTCAAAATAAGATTTAGTTCCCTAGCAGCATATATCTTATCAGTCAGTCATCTTCAGTCAAACAGTAGAACCTAAAAACCATGATTAATGTAGTTTTAATAATATTTTACTCATGAGACACTTTACATTTTCATCATGTAATTCTAAAAAGATACCTTAATCTTTGAATTGATTTTAAAAGTAAAATCTTATTAAAAACTCAGTTTCTAGTTTTTGTAGTTTGACTGTTTTCAGACTGACTGATAAGAAATATGCTGCTAAAAAACTAGGTTTTACTCTTTAAAACAGTTAAAACTTCAAGAGATTTTTCTGGAATTTTATATACAAAGATATAAAATGTGTATAAATTAAATTTTGAGAAGTTAGATGTTTTTAAAAATGATATAAATGTGTTTTTGTGTCATACTGTGTGACTGAAGATGACTGACTGATAAGATATATGCTGCTATGGAACTAGATTTTATTTTGAAAAACTATTCAAACTTCATTTTACTTTTTAGAATTACTTTATAAAAATATGAAACATTTAAAACAGTAAGTTTTTGATGGTAAACTATGAAAAACCTAATATTAAAACCAGTGTTGGGTTTTGGACTGGACGGTGTCCAAAACCATCCAGAATCTATCATTTTAAAACAAAACCCTGCTTTACCAAGTAAATAAACCCAGTGATTTATTTACATATCATGTCTGATTCCAGCCATGTTCCAAGTTCACATGAAGAATGTTTTACTTTGTAGTGAGACAAATGCATCATTAAAATTCTGTGATTGCTTAGATCGTCTATTTTGCAGTGTTGGTAGGTTTTGGACGCCACTCGGTAAAAACCTGGTTTAAACCCGTCCAAAACTGTCCTGTCCAAAACAGGGAAGACATGTTAAAAACTATAAAAAATAGTGACCAAAACTATCAAAAAGTGTCCAAAACTTTCAGTCATAATGGTGTGAAGTGCTGGAGTCCACATCAGAGGAACTACTTTCACACCTGTTCTGAAATAGAAAATGTTATAGTGCACATATAGCACTATAGAGTCACTATAGAGTCACTATAGAGTCACTATAGAGTCACTATAGAGTCACTACAGAGTCACTATAGAGTCACTATAGAGTCACTACAGAGTCACTACAGAGTCACTATAGTCACTATAGAGTCATTATAGAGTCACTACAGAGTCACTACAGAGTCACTATAGAGTTATTATAGAGTCACTACAGAGTCACTACAGAGTCACTATAGTCACTATAGAGTCACTATAGAGTCACTATAGAGTCACTATAGTCACTATAGAGTCATTATAGAGTCACTATAGAGTCACTACAGAGCCACTATAGTCATTATATAGTCACTATAGAGTCACTATAGTCACTACAGAGTCACTATAGAGTCACTCTAGAGTCACTCTAGAGTCACTATAGAGTCACTATAGAGTCACTATAGTCACTATAGAGTCACTATAGAGTCACTATAGAGTGACTCTATAGTCACTATAGAGTCACTATAGAGTCACTCTAGAGTCACTATAGAGTCACTTTGGATTAGATTGTCTTTTTGGTGACACAGTATTTGTCTGACTTATTAAGTAACTAGTCGTCTAGTTCACATGGTCCTACCCTCACCGTGTCCCCTCAGCATTCTGGAGCAGAAAACCAGTTTCTGTGCTTTTATCAGTCACTTCTCACCATTATGACTGCTATCCTTTGTACTGGGTAGGATCAAACAAAGAGGAGGACAGGTCTAATCTTCACACCTAAACCCAGGATTCCTGAAAGTTTAGGACACTTTCTGATAGTTTTGGTAGCTTTTTTATAGTTTTGGACATCTCTTCTCTGTTTTGGACAGGACAGTTTTGGACGGGTTTTAACCGGGGGGGGGGGGGGGTCCAAAACCTGCCAACACTGATTAAAACTCTGTTTATGTCAAACATAAGACTTTCAAAATGACTGTCTGATAAGATATATGCTGCTAGGGAACTAGATTCTACTTTTAAAACTTTTCAAACTTGATGTTATTTTTCTAGAATTACTTTATAAGATAAACCATGTCTTAAAATAAGTTTTAGGTTAAAATTTTGTTTAAAACTGACATTAACATGTTTTTTTTAGGATTTTTAGAAGGACTGTCTGATAAGATATGGTTTTAAAAACATCTAACTTCTCAAAAATTAATTTATACACATTTTATATCTTTGTTTATAAAATTCCACAAAAATCTCTTGAAGTTTTAACTGTTTTAAAGAGTAAAACCTAGTTTTTTATCAGAATAAATCTTATCAGACAGTCTGAAAACAGTCAGATTAAATCAAATAAAAACTGAGTTTTTAACAAGATTTTATCATCAAATGACACGAAACAAAAATATAAGATATTTTATTTCTTTATAAAGTGATTCTAAAAAGATTTATTAATGTTTGAATTGATTTTAAAGTAAAAAAAACTAAAACTAGTTCCCTAGCAGCATATATCTTATCAGACAGTCATTTTAAAAAGATACATGTTTGACATAAAAACAGCTTTAATTATGGTTTTAATCAAATTTTACCACAAAAAACTTACTGTTTTAAATGTTTCATATCTTTATAAAGTAATTCTAAAAAATAAAATGAGGTTTGAATAGTTTTTCAAAATAAGATTTAGTTCCCTAGCAGCATATACAGTGGTGGTCAAAAGTTTACATACACTTGTAAAGAACATAATGTCGTGGCTGTCTTGAGTTTCCAGTTATTTCAACAACTCTGATTTTTCTATGATATAGTGATTGGAACAGATCCTTCTTTGTCACAAAAAACATTCATGAAGTTTGATTCTTTTATGACTTTATTATGGGTAAACTGAAAATGTGACAAAATCAGCTGGGTCAAAAATATACATACAGCAATGCTAATATTTGGTTACATGTCCTTTGGCCATTTTTACTTCAATTAGGCGCTTTTGGTAGCCATCCACAAGCTTCTGGCAAGTTTCTGGTTGAATCTTTGACCACTCCTCTTGACAGAATTGGTGCAGTTCAGTTAAATTTGTTGGCTTTCTGACATGGACTTGTTTCTTCAGCATTATCCACATGTTCTCAATGGGATTTAAGTCAGGACTTTGGGAAGGCCATTCTAAAACCTTAATTCTAGCCTGATTTAGCCATTCCATTACCACTTTTGATGTGTGTTTGGGGTCATTGTCCTGTTGGAACACCCAACTGCGCCCAAGACCCAACCTTCGGGCTGATGACTTCAGGTTTTCTTGAAGAATTTGAAGGTAATCCTCCTTCTTCATTGTCCCATTGACTCTCTGTAAAGCACCAGTTCCATTGGCAGCAAAACAGGCCCACCGTGCTTGATGGTAGGCATGGTGTTCTTGGGGTTAAAGGCCTCACCTTTTCTCCTCCAAACCTATTGCTGGACATTGTGGCCAAACAGCTCAATTTTTGTTTCATCTGACCACAGAACTTTCCTCCAGAAGGTCTTATCTTTGTCCATGTGATCAGCAGCAAACTTTAGTCGAGCCTTAAGGTGCCGCTTTTGGAGCAAGGGCTTCCTTCTTGCACGGCAAGCTCTCAGTCCATGGCGATGCAAAACACGCTTGACTCTGGACACTGACACCTGTGTTCCAGCAGCTTCTAATTCTTGGCAGATCTGCTTTTTGGTGCTCCTGGCTTGACTCTTCACCCTCCTGACCAATTTTCTCTCAGCAGCAGGTGACAGCTTGCGTTTTCTTCCTGATCGTGGCAGTGACAAAACAGTGCCATGCACTTTATACTTACAAACAATTGTTTGCACTGTTGCTCTTGGAACCTGCAGCTGCTTTGAAATGGCTCCAAGTGACTTTCCTGACTTGTTCAAGTCAATGATTCTCTTTTTCAAATCTGTACTGAGCTCCTTTGACTTTCCCATTGTAGCGTTTGTGGGTGTTTTTATCCAATGAGTCCTTTTTAAATGGCCTCAGAGAAGTCACCAGCTGTAGTCACTCATAATCACTCACAAGAAGTTAAGAGGTCATGCTATGAAGCTCATGTCATTGACACAACTTTCTAAGTCTCCAAAATTGCTCATTCATGTTGCTGTATGTATATTTTTGACCCAGCTGATTTCGTCACATTTTCAGTTTACCCATAATAAAGTCATAAAAGAATCAAACTTCATGAATGTTTTTTGTGACAAAGAAGGATCTGTTCCAATCACTATATCAGAGAAAAATCAGAGTTGTTGAAATAACTGGAAACTCAAGACAGCCATGACATTATGTTCTTTACAAGTGTATGTAAACTTTTGACCACCACTGTATCTTATCAGTCAGTCATCTTCAGTCAAACAGTAGAACCTAAAAACCATGATTAATGTAGTTTTAATAATATTTTACTCATGAGACACTTTACATTTTCATCATGTAATTCTAAAAAGATACCTTAATCTTTGAATTGATTTTAAAGTAAAATCTTATTAAAAACTCAGTTTTTATTTGATTTAGTCTGACTGTTTTCAGACTGACTGATAAGAAATATGCTGATGGGACTTTTTTATTTTTAACTTTTAAAATGATTCAAACTTCATCTGATCTTTTTGGAATTATTTTATAAAGATATGAAACATTTAAAAAAGTAAGTTTTAGTTTTAAAAACTTTCTAAAAGTGATGCATATGTTACACTGTAGAGTTTTAAAGATGACTGTCTGATAAGATAGATGCTGCTTGGTTTAAAATCTCCTCCTTTTTTAAACAAAACCAAAGACATTTAAATTTATTTGAAGACTTTGTAAAGATTTAAATAATAAAACATTCAATCTTTTTCTGATTGAATTTTAAATGAGTGATTTAAATGTAAATAGAAGAGACGTTGCTGCTACCGAGACGGGACGACTGGATGATAAGATAGATGCTGCTCACCTGCTGGAAAACAAACCAGTTTGGCTGGAAAACAAACCAGTTTGACTGGATTTAAATCCTTTAACATTCAAGACTTTTAGTAATAATAATAAAAATTTTATTTATAACACACTTTCTATCGCCAGTGGAGATCTCAAAGTGCTACAATGACCAAAAAAAAGGAACAACAAACAGCAAAATTAAACAAAACAACAACATAAAAAACACTAAAAACTTTGCTGAAAAGCCTTTAGAATAAAAATGTCTTCAGTCTTTTTTGTGGAGCCCTCAAGCTCTCAGGAAGATCGTTCCAGAGCCGTGGAGCAGCTGCCTGGAAGGCCCTGTCCCCCATAGTGGAGAGTTTGGTCCTTGGTTGGTGCAGGCAGTAGTAGGAGGAGGAGGAGCGCAGGTCTCAGACAGTGGTGTGGAGGGTTAGGAGGAGGAGGAGCGCAGGTCTCAGACAGTGGTGTGGAGGGTTAGGAGGAGGAAGAGGAGCGCAGGTCTCGGACAGTGGTGTGGAGGGTTAGGAGGAGGAGGAGCGCAGGTCTCAGACAGTGGTGTGGAGGAGAAGGAGGAGCGCAGGTCTCAGACAGTGGTGTGGAGGGTTAGGAGGAGGAGGAGCGCAGGTCTCAGACAGTGGTGTGGAGGGTTAGGAGGAAGAGGAGTGCAGGTCTCGGATAGTGGTGTGGAGGGTTAGGAGGAGGAGGAGCGCAGGCTTTGGACAGTGGTGTGGAGGGTTAGGAGTTCTTGGAGATAAACAGGTGCAGTGTCGTGTATGCACTGATGGGTGAGGAGGTCTGTATTTAACGGGTAGCCAGTGGAGGGATTTGAGGATGGAAGTGATATGGTCATATTTGCGCCTCCTTATCAGGATCCGGGCAGCGCAGTTCTGGATGTGCTGGAGCTTTTGTAAGACCCTGCATGGGATCCCTACAAGGAGGGCATTGCAGTAATCCAGCCTGGAGGAGATGAAGGCGTCCGGTTTGGAAAGACATGGACGTAGCCTGGCTATATTTTTAAGATGGGGGAAGGAAACCTTGCAGAGATGGTGAATGTGGGAGTCAAAGGTGAGGTTAGAATCCATTTTGACTCCAAGGTTTTTTACAGAGGATGACAGAGGGATGCTGTGTGACTGGGTTTGGTGAGGCGTGGCTTCTGTTTTGCTGCTATTGAGTTGGAGAAAGTTTTCAGACATCCATGTCTTAATCTCCTCCAGGTAGACTGAAAGCACAGATGGTAGAGCTGAAGGTTTAGTGACTCAATAACATGTAAACATTTTATAAAGAAGTGGACCAGGGTTCGACACGTGGGCTGCCTGGTTGGAGGACTCCATGGAAGTTTAGAGGTTCTATTTCTGTAGAAAAATGACCCCAAATATCATCATATTTTCTAAAATACTTTTTAAAACATTAAGAGTTTATAAAACTTAACATTTTAATTGTTAAATGTTATAAAAACTTTATAAAATGAATGGTTTTCACTCTGTGTTCAAACGACTGGTTGATAAGATAGATGCCGCCTGCCCGCTGGAACATGGTCTCCTTTTTAACCCTGGTAAACAAATCCTTTTCTGTGTCTGGTTTCGTAAAAGACTAGTGACCTGTCCGGGGTGTATCCAGTCTCTCACTTCAGATCGCCCAGGATAGGCTCCAGTACCCCTTGAATAAATCGAGAAAAGTGGTTCAGAAGACAAACCAAAAAAAAAAAGCCTTTATTTTCACTGGGTTTGAAAAGCTTTTTTAGTGACTGAATGTCATGTCAGCATTTTAAACTGTCACCTCAGCAAGAAGGTCAGGGGTTGATGTCTCAGAGTGTGGGTGAGGCTTGGACCACTGGTCTTTCCATGTGTAGTTTGCATGTTCTCCAGTATATGTATGGGTTTTCTCTGGTTTCCTCCAAACACACACCGTAATTTCTGGCTTATTGAGCGCACCTGATTATAAACCGCACCCACCACATTTTAAGAGGAAAACCGATTTTGTACATACACAAGCCGCACCTGTATATAAGCCGCATGTGCCCACATTAAAACATATAACACAAAATTAACCCAAACCCGACTTCAAGCCCTGCGAATGAAACTAAATGTCCTTCATTAAAGTCCACAGTCCAAAAATCACAGCCGGCAAAATGAACGAAAAATGATACTTAAGGTTTGATGCAGGCCTGCAGAGTCCGGGTCCCGTTGAAAGTAATCCAAGGAAAAAAAGTGTATATTTCCAAAGGTAAGGGAGGGAAAAATATATATCCACTATTGACCGCTGCGTCCACAAACAGGTGGCTAGTCACCGCCTCGCCTCATCTATCGCAGAGTCAGCGATAACTTTGATCTTTGGCAGAGAGTTCAGGTCAAACTCCTCCGTGCCAACGTGGGTCTGGTCGAGCCTCTGTCTTCTCTCACACACCGCCGTGGGTTTTTCTTTAACCAACTTTTTACCCCCTCTTCACCTTTTTTTTGTCTGTCCCTCACCTTTACTGGTCCCCACTTAAACCCGTCACCCCGCGTTTGTTCCGCCCCTCCTTTTTCATTTACCCGTGCAAAACATCAGAATAAGTGTCTAAAATAAATACATTAGAAAAATATCCAGTTACAAATACATATTATACATGGGTTACATCCATATTTATGATGTCGTCTGGTCCAAATGAATTCTCTACTATCTTTTTTTGAAAGAATTTGTGAAAATTTGCGACTTGTTCCTCGTAGTCGGGAGGGAGTTGCTGACACAGAGTTGTCCGTCTCCTGACGGACAGACCTTTTCGTTTCATAAATCTAAGAAACCACGATGATCCTCCTTTGAAATCCGGGATTTTCTTTTCGGTGGCGATTGTTTTTGCTTTCAGTCAAAACACCTCGGCCATCTGCTCTCTGTGTGTTCACCCAGTCTTCTAGAAGGTTTTCCAGTTCAAACCACCTGCTTTTATTACCTCGGAAAGCTTTTTTTGTCTTCTTACATTTCTCCAGTTCTTCCCGCTGCCGTTTCCAGCGTCTCACCATTGATTCGTTTACGTGCAGCAGCTCTGTTTCCTTCTTTATCAGACTGCTCGATTGCTTTTAGCTTGAAAGCTGCGTCACATGCCTTTCTTTTTGCATTTTCCATGATGAGGGTATGTTCACGCTAATTTAATTTATGCACAAGACAAGAAGTTACCGTCTTCCTCGACGCATATGTTCCACCGGTCTAAATCTTACCTTTTCTACTCGAGCGCCGCTGGCGGCCGTTAGAAAAAATACATAAATTAGCCGCATCACTGAATAAGCTGCAGGGTTGAAAGTTTGGGAAAAAAGTAGCGGCTTATAGTCCAGAATTTACGGTACATGTTAGTTTGATTGGCTGCTAGGACTGAGTGTGTGTATGTGGCCCCGCAACAGACTGGCAACTTGTTTGGTGTGTATACTGCTTCTTGCCTTGAATTGCTTGAATTGCTCTTTCCGCTTCCTCGGCACTACCATCACACAGGACCTAAAGTGGGAGCCGTCCATCAGCTCCCTGATCAAAAAGGCCCAGCAGAGGATGTACTTTCTGCGGCAGTTGAAGAAAGCCAAGCTGCCCGCCCAGATGT
The DNA here is from genome assembly GCA_902685375.1 of Neostethus bicornis. NCBI lineage: Eukaryota > Metazoa > Chordata > Actinopteri > Atheriniformes > Phallostethidae > Neostethus > Neostethus bicornis. Next base: position 1,949,957 of record CACRXE010000006.1, on the reverse strand, counting down.
TGGTGCAGTTTTACACTGCCATCATCGAGTCCATCCTCACCTGCTCCATCACCGTGTGGTACGCTGGAGCCACAGCCAGGGACAAACACAGACTGCAGCGCATTCTGCGCTCTGCAGAGAAGGTGATCGGCTGCAGCCTTCCATCTCTCGAAGACCTGTACGTCTTCAGGACTCGGGGGCGTGCAGGTCGGATAGCAGCTGACCCTTCCCACCCTGGACATGGACTTTTTGAGCGACTCCCCTCGGGCAGGAGGCTCCGGTCCATTCGGACCAGAACGTCCCGCCACAAAAACAGCTTCTTCCCTTCTGCCGTTGGACTTATGAACTCTTTATAACCTGGATCCCCACATCTCTTAGTCACCTCTCTCTTGTCACTTCACTATCTTTATTATTTTTTATTATTTTCTATGACATGGCACTACTTTTCTTTTTCTTTCTGAGCACTCTGTTTTGTTAAAATTATTTTTATTTATTTTATTTTTATTATTTTCATCTTATAATATTGCACAGCTGTATCAAAGCAAGTTCCTAGTCTCTGATATTCTCATTGACATGGCAATAAAAGCATTCTGATTCTGATTAACCAGGACCCCCCCGCCATCCTGTGAGGGGTAACGGTTCAGAAGACTAAACCAGTCATTTTAAATGAGGATGTGTTTCGGTACGCCACTGAAACATTATTTTTTCTAAAGAAAAAAAGCCCCAAATAATCATCATTTTCTCTAAAATACTTTAAAAAACCCTTAGACATCTTATTTAACGAAGCCCTTTGTAAATAGAGACAGTAGGTCAGGGTTTAAAGTGGGTCGTAGTTTGGAGTTAAACGTCCTGCTGGGTCACCGTGGGTTCGTTTAGTGAAGATTAAATCACTTTAAAATCTGTTTTCAGATCAATGACCCGAGGTTTGATTAAAGATGGTGGAGTTTCTACTTAAAAAATCTGATGAAAGATTTGTTTACATCAAACTAAACCTCATCAGAATGATTTAAAGACTGGTTTAGATCCAGTTAACGAGTGACTGAACGTTAACTAAGATATTTAAATAAAACGTCATGGCTGCCTGATGTCTGCTGCCGTTAGAGTGTGTGACACGCTCCACCATGATGCTCCAAAAAGGAGAGAAGGAAATAGTTTTCCACCATATTGGACATTCTTATCAGGTGTGACGTGATGGGGGTCCCATGTCTGGATGTGTGGAGGTAAACAGAACCAGAGGAATCATGGATGTTTTTATAGGACAGACGTTAGATTTAGAATCAGTACTTCATTGATCCCCCGCTGGGGTAACTCCGGGTGTCTGGTAGGGACACACAGGGAGAGGATGACTCGGCCCTGTAACTGAAGGGTCGCCGGTTCGATCCCTCCCCCAGAGTTCATGCTGAGGTCTCCTTGAGCAAGACACTGACCCCCCCAATGTCTCCTGATGGTGGTTTCCAACTTGCATGTCAGCTTCCACCATCAGGTATGAATGTGTGTGAAATGAGCTTTAGAAGTACAGAACATTTACCAAGCAGTTAAAGAGAGCTCCAAACAGCTGCTAGGTGGTGCCAACTTGGGTCTCACTAGGGTGGATCCCGATCAGCTCACCCAGAAGGATCCCGAGTCGTTCTTCGCCAGCTGTGAGACATAGTCTCTCCAGCGGCTCCGGGGTCTGCCTCTTGGTCTCCTTCTGATGGGACGTGCCCGAAACACCTCACCAGCGAAGCGCTCGAGAGGCCTCCTGACCAGATGCCCGAACCACCCCATCTGGTTCCTCTCGACCTGGAGGAGGAGCGGCTCGACACCGAGCTCCTCCCGGATGGAAGAGCTCCTCACCCGATCTCTGAGTGAGAGCCCAGCCACCCTGCAGCGGAAACTCATTTGAGCCGCTTGTATCCGTGATCTCATTCTTTTGGTCACACCCACAGCTGGTGACCATAGGGTGGCAGCCAACGATGGGGACCCTGGCGGTCAGATCCTCGGGTGTAGAAGCTAGCTCTTGGGACGTGGAATGTCACATTGATTTGGTTGGGGCAGGACACACTGGGGCGACGAGCCAGACCGGCTCAGTCTCTAACCCCCCACCTTCGACCTCCACCCTGGAATCCACATGTCTGGTTTTACTGGTTCTTCTTCCTCAGTGTTTATTGTTTTTTTTCAGGTATGGCTGGCGGCGCTCCGGGAGCTGGACAAGTTTGACACCGAACCGCTCATCATCTGTGAAGATCACTTCCTGTCCAGGGATTTGACCAAGAATGGGGTCCTTAGCGACGCCATCCCAATCACACCCCCGTTCTTTGAAAGGCCGCTGCTTCTGTCGGACGAACAGGAAGCTCTGGTCACAGAGGATCGCCAGGAAGAGGAGCGAAGCAGAGCTCCGAGTTCAACCAAAGAGACGGTAACAGATGTTTTGTTTGATCTTCTGAATCGTGTTTAACGGGGTATGTGGGTGGGGGTTTTACCGTCTGTGGTTTGAGGTCAGTAGGTGGAGTTTTGTGACCTACAGGTAGTTTAACGATGACCCAAACTGATCAAAACAAAAGTCCCTTTTACCCTCTTAAAGCCAGAGGTTTATCTTGGAGTGTGAGTGGAGTTTTACACCCGGTTTATCCCGGGTACACCCCGGGTAAGGGGAAAGAAAACGCGTCTCCATCTACCGTATTTTCCGCACTATAAGGCGCAACTAAAAACCTTAAATTTTCTCTAAAGTCCACAATGCGCCTTTTAACCCGGAGCGCCTTATATATGGATTAATATTGAGCTACAACAGGTGTCGCAACTATGGTACGCAGCCGCCGTAGAAGAAGTAGTGCACGGTGCATGCTGGGATGTATGAAAGGGCGTCTGTGTTCGAGATGACACAGGCGGACGCAGTTCTGATCGGCGCAGATCGACTGCGCCGATCAGAACTGCGTCCGCCTGTGTCATCTCGAACACACCTTTTGTCAAGAGCCGGAAATGGCTCCTACCAAGAGACACTGTTACACCGCAGAGTTTAAACTCAAGGTGATCGGTCACGCAGTAGAACACGTAGAGCCGCAGTGAGAGAGTTTAACATCAATGAATCAATGGTGAGGAAGTGGAGGAAGCAAGAGGATGTGCTGCGCCAAGTAAAGAAGACTAAACAGAGTTTATCTCCAATGGAAGATAAACTGTGTCACAAAAATACTAATAAAATAATAAAACAGCTGTTTATTCATTTTGTTTTGTAATTGTTAATAAAGTTTGACTGTTTTTTTTTTTTACATTCCCTTTAGCGCAGCACCATCTAGTGGATGGTTAACGTAACCCCAGCCTTTACTGTAGCTCCTTATAATGCGGTGCGCCTTATAGTGCGGAAAATACGGTATTATAGCTTCATTATCTTCTTCCAGGTCCAGGTTCCTGCATCCGGTTCAGCTGCTCCTCCAGATTCCAGCAGCAGCAGGTAAGACCCACCAGACCCACCTGGCAGGAAGCTGCATGTTGGCAGAAACATTTTCATTCTTTTTTTTTTATTCCAGTCCTCCTCCTGAAGCGCAGAACAACGTAAAGACCACCACTCCAAGTAAGACACACTGCCAGCCCGGTGAGGGTCTGTATCACAGTATGGATAACCCTCACCACCCACTGCTGGTGATAGGATGGCTGGGCTCCATCAGAGATAGAGGGAGGAGCTCGGAGTAGAGCTGTTGCTCCTCCAGATGGAGACAAGCCAGGTCTTGTGGTCGGGGCATCTGGTTAGAATGCCTCCTGAACTCCTCGCTGGTGAGGTGTTTCAGGAAGACCAGGAGGTGACCCTGAGGCAGACCCTGGACCTGCTGGAGAGACTATGTCTCACAGCTGGACAGGGAACACCTCATGATCCTTCCGGGTGAGCTGGAGGATGCAGCCGGGGTGAGAGAAGCCTGGGCTTCCCGTATGAGGCTGGTGCCTTTGCGACTCGGCCTTGGATAAACTGAAGACGACAGAGCGGAAATCACAATACCAACACCTGGGCTTAACCAATCGTGAAAAGCTGGGGTTTTTCTTTCATTTTTGGCCAATCAGATTTGTCGTAGCAGGGTGAGGAGGCGGAGCCAGGTGACTCAATAGGAAGTAACTTGCAAAAAACCCACAATTCTTAGTTTTTAAAACCATAGAAAGTTAGAAGAAAAGAAGATTTTAAATAAAAACTCAATAACAGAACTTCAGCAGCCGTTGGTGGAACACATGACCGTTGTCTCTGCGCGTGGCAGAATGTGGGTTACCATGGTAACGATGTTTAAAGCTCCAGTGAATCCAAATAAGATGTTAAACTGTCTCTAAAAGCCCCACATGTTGATCCTTCACTGTGGTGGAACAACACCAGCAGTCCACCATCTTTAGTTCCATAGTGAAGCCGGGTATGGTTCAGACAGGAATCACATCGTTGCCACGGTAACCCACATTCCGTCCAGCGCAGAGTTAGCTCCCGTGTATAACTTCCACCCAGCGGCTGCTCCGCTCCACTCTACCCAACTCAGCACCATCTAGCACATTGCTTCTCAGATCGGGGGGCATGTTTATGGGTTTTATTTTTCCCTCTGAACTACATTAAAGTGTGATTGCACATCCAGTACAGTAGGTGGCAGTGGTGCTCTCATATTCAGAGTGTGCAGGGCTGTGGTTTAGGGTTATCTCATACCGAACACGCAGAGATTCCAAGTTTTTGGCTTCACAAAGCGGGAGATTTTGAGGCGGGGCCAAAAGGAGGCGGGGCTATGGCATGACAGAACGTCACGTCCACCAATAGAGAACACCCGCCATGACAGTTGGCGAAAAACAAACCGTTCAAAACATGAGAAAGCAGCTGGTAAATTGTGCGTCTTCCGTGTGTTACCACCTAGTGTTATGTATCAGTATGAAGAGGAATTACCACCAGGAATACACCCCTGTACTGATTGGTCACGCTTTGTTTTGAGGCTCATGCACATAAGCTGTCACATGGCCAAAGTTCCCAGATGTCCGACTTCTTCCAAAAGTTCACCAAAAACAATACTGGCGATAGACCATGCAGATCGTTACTAGTGGCTTTCAGATGCACAGCAGCAGGAGATGCCGTGTGCTTAGCATTATTATACCTAATCATGTTCATGGAATGCAGTAGAGGGTTCATCATGAGGGAGTTTTATTAGCCTTGGCAGGTGAGCGTGAGATAGATCCTAACTGAAGGTGTCTTCTGCCCAACGCGGTAGACTTGGCATGTCTGAGCAGGTGTCTCTTTCTTCAGACTTTCCTGTGTCCCGATTGGCTCGGGGTTTCCTGGAGCTTCTTCAGAGGTTTCCGAATGGTTCCGTGAACCAGCGGTACGCGGCCGCCATCCTTAAGGCCCCGACACGGAAACTCAGGAACATCATCTCTATCCTGGACGGCCTGGATTTGATCCAGAAGGAGGCGGACAGTCGGGTCCGCTGGATGTGAGTTGGTTTCCAAATGTTTCTCTGAGCTGCAGACGAACTGTGGGTAGGGCGACCGTCCTGTAACCGATCCCCTGCTTGGAGTTCATGTCTCTGAGTAAGACCTCTGATTGCTCCTGATGGTGGTTTCCAGCTTCCACCATCAGGTATGAGTGTGTGTGTGAATTTGAGCTACAATGGAAAACACTATGAGAACCAAAGAGGTAGAGAAGAGCTGTAAAAGTAGTTAACATTTACCAGTTACTGTCTCCCGTCTTTCCTTTCAGAGCGAAGCCGTCCGTCTGCAGCTTTCTGTGGAGGAAGCCCCTCCCTTTACTCAACTCACTGGAGGACCTGCACGCGGTGGAGAAGAAGCTGAACGACCAGATAAAGATCTGCTCTCAGCAGCTCATGGATCTGACTGAGAACCAGGAGAACGCTTCATATCCTTTAACTCAGAAAAGAAGAACACGTCTCATCCAATAGTAAGCTGTGTTTTAAAAATAACACGTCATCGTACATCCAAACGATGAGGAACGTCAGGGCTTTCAGAAGCTCATATCCACGGGAATATCAAGAGGCTGGAGTGTTTTGGTTAAGCCTCCAGGAATGAAAACGTGTTTTGCTGCCTGAAAAAATAACGATTCTTAGTGTTCCAGGCACGTCCCACCGGGAGGAGACCAAGGGGCAGACCCCGGACCCGCTGGAGAGACTATGTCTCACAGCTGGCCGGGGAACGACTTGGGATTCTTCTGGGTGAGCTGGAGGATGCAGCCAGGGTGAGAGAGGCCTGGGCTACCCGTTTGAGACTGTTGCCCCTGTAACCAGACCCCGGAACTAGCGGATTCAGAATCGTTCGTTCTTGCTGCATGTGTGGACAAATTGTAAAAGACTAGAGCGAAAAAGTGTTCTGTGGAAGCGAGGCCTACAAGTCTGGGAGTTGTAAACATATTAGTGAAACTGTGTCTTCATTGGTAATACACACAAAAACACACACAGGGCGCGCCTGTGGTAACAGGTAACAGGTTTTGCTTGGCCAGTGCCAGCAGGAAGCCAGACGGTGGGTCTGATAGGTTGGCCACTGTTAGGTTCACAGATAGCTCAGTCCTGGTTGTCATGCAGACACAGACTTTGCCAGGGACTGATATGGTGACGTTGTATTTACAAGCTGACTGGTTCCCTCTCTAGTGTCTTTCTTTAACTGCTGGTACTCTGGCGTATGTCAGTTGTGAGGACGTGGCACGGGCCATCGGCCACGACCAGACGCTGATGGTCATTAAAACTCCACCAGGAAGCAACCTCTGTGTTCTGGAGCCGCAGCAGGTAACCTTAAGTCATGGGCACGTTGGGTTCCCGAAGGACGTGAGAAAATACCAGGTGATGAAACCCTGGTGAGGGTAGGAACGTAGATCCTGGTTACCATGGTGAGGGTAGGAACGTAGATCCTGGTTACCATGGTGAGGGTAGGAACGTAGATCCTGGTTACCATGGTGAGGGTGGGAACGTAGATCCTGGTTACCATGGTGAGGGTAGGAACGTAGATCCTGGTTACCATGATGAGGGTAAGAACTTAGATCCTGGTTACCATGGTGAAGGTAGGAACTTAGATCCTGGTTACCATGGTGAAGGTAGGAACGTAAACCCTGGTTACCATGTTGAGGGTAGGAACGTAGATCCTGGTTGCCCTGGTGAGGGTATGAACGTAAACCCTGGTTACCATGGTGAGGGTAGGAACGTAGATCCTGGTTACCATGGTGAGGGTAGGAACGTAGATCCTGGTTACCATGATGAGGGTAAGAACGTAGATCCTGGTTACCATGGTGAAGGTAGGAACATATATCCTGGTTACCATGGTGAGGGTAGGAACGTAGATCTGGTTACCATAGTGAGGGTAGGAACGTAGATCCTGGTTACCCTGGTGAGGATAGGAATGTAGATCCTGGTTACCATGGTGAGGCGAGGAACGTAGATCCTGGTTACCATGGTGAGGGTAGGAACGTAGATCCTGGTTACCATGGTGAGGCGAGGAACGTAGATCCTGGTTACCATGGTGAGGGTAGGAATGTAGATGCTGGTTACCATGGTGAGGGTAGGAACGTAGATCCTGGTTACCATGGTGAGGGTAGGAACGTAGATCCTGGTTACCATGGTGAGGGTAGGAACGTAGATCCTGGTTACCATGGTGAGGGTAGGAACGTAGATCCTGGTTACCACGGTGAGGGTAGGAACGTAGATGGATTTTAATGGCGATGGGCATAAACGCCCTTTAGTGCACTTCTGGGGCTCCTCTGTATCTTTCCAGGGTCCTCCCTAAAACTTCTGTAGCTCTCGGGCAGTACTTACAAATGATCCGTCGGTCTTTCTTGCCCTTTCCGTGCCAGTTCCGTGGTTGGAACGTCCGAAAACCTGAAAACTTGACAAACTTACTCAAAGTGGACGTCAAAAGAAGCCAACCCGTATTAAGCCAGAATCATTCACTGTTTTTTTCGAGTACTGTAACTGTATTTCGGGCTTTAGCTCCGCCTCCATGTGACCTTACAGTCTTCCAGCTGAAGCTTCGACCCTTTGACTGACCTTCACATCCTTCCAGGACCAGACTCAGATGCACGTGTTGGCCCAAGAAGCTCCGATCCAGGTGCTGACCTGTGGAACTGCTGATGGAGTCCAGACCTCTTCAAACCCGGATGAAAAAACCAACCTGATTTTCTCAGACCTCAGCAGCCGACCCAGGATGTCGTCCAGTAAGCGACACACACACAGCTTGTAATGATACAGACCGTATGTTCCTGTCTACAGAGCGTACCTGAGTATAAACCACACCTGTTTCTAAGCTACAGGAGCCCACATGGTAACATGAACAAGACGGTCCACAGAAAGAGTTTAAAAACAGACCATGTACTGTAGTTTTTTTCTATGCGGGAGGCGATAACTCAGCGGTAGGACACTCGCCCTCAGACCGGAAGTTTTCCGGATGTTTGCAGGTTCGAATCCAACTGAGCTCATGTCTAGGGTCTTTGGAGAAGACACCTAACCGCCCGTTTCTCCCAGCTTTGGTGTCATTGTTCTGATGAGATCTGTGACAGGTTGTAGATCTAAACGACCAGTCGCAGAATTTAAAGTAAACACACATTAAACGAATAAAAAACACTTGTACGTTTTTAAAATGATAGATTTTTACTCGAAAAATGCAGGTGCGAAAAAACGCTAATTCCAATAGATGTTAACATCACTCCAGGTCGCAGATCTCGATGGTTAGATCATCTGAAAGGGAGGGGGAGGGGGATGACGCGTTCTGGGCATGCGCAGAGTACAAAGTCACAGATCTTACACTGACATTCTGCTGCGGTGTTAATGCAGGACAGAATATTCCCCGTTGAGAGATGAATAAAGTCTACATTATTATTAATAATAATAATACATTTTATTTCTAAAGCGCTTTTCTAGGCACTCAAGGTCGCCGTACATCACATTAAAAATCATAAACATCATAAAATATTAAATACATACTAATTTAAACATTTATCAGTATAAAAAAACATAGATTTAAGACAGAGAATAAGCCTGATGAAAAAGATGAGTTTTTAACCCAGATTTGAAATGTGAGAGTGTGTTAGTGTTGCGTAGGTCAGGAGGGAGGGAGTTCCAGAGACGAGGAGCAAAGCGGCTGAAAGCTCTGCTCCCCATAGTGACAAGACGGGGGGAGGGACAGAAAACTGAATAGAGGAGGAGGAGCGGAGAGAGCGAGCAGGTGTGGCAACATGGAGGAGATCAGAGAGATACGGAGGTGCAAGGCTGTGTAAGGATTTGAATGCATAGAGCAGGATTTTGTATTGTATGCGGTATGGAGAGGGGAGCCAGTGGAGTGAGGAGCCAGTGGAATGGAGAGTCAGTGGAATGGGGAGCCAGTGGAATGGAGAGCCAGTGGAATGAAGAGCCAGTGGAATGGAGAGCCAGTGGAATGAAGAGCCAGTGGAATGGAGAGTCAGTGGAATGGGGAGCCAGTGGAGTGAGGAGCCAGTGGAATAGAGAGCGAGTGGAATGGGGAGCCAGTGGAATGGGGAGCCAGTGGAGTGAGGAGCCAGTGGAATGGAGAGCCAGTGGAATGGGGAGCCAGTGGAATGGGGAGCCAGTGGAATGGTGAGCCAGTGGAATGGAGAGCCAGTGGAAAGAGGAGCCAGTGGAATGAGGAGCCAGTGGAATGGAGAGCCAGTGGAATGGGGAGCCAGTGGAATGATGAGCCAGTGGAATGGGGAGCCAGTGGAATGGGGAGCCAGTGGAATGGAGAGCCAGTGGAATGGGGAGCCAGTGGAATGGAGAGCCAGTGGAATGGAAAGCCAGTGGAAAGAGGAGCCAGTGGAATGAGGAGCCAGTGGAATGGGGAGCCAGTGGATGGGTGTGATGTGGTTAATGGAGGGAGTGTGTGTGATGATACGAGCAGCTGAATTTTGAACCAGTTGCAGTTTATGGAGAGTTTTTTGTAGGAGACCAAACAGAAGAGAGTTACAGTCGTCCAGGAGGAAGTTACAAGACTGTGAATGAGTACAGCAGTGGACTGAGGAGTGATGGAGGGCCGGAGACGTGGACTGAGGAGTGAGGGAGGGCCGGAGACGTGGACTGAGGAGTGAGGGAGGGCCGGAGACGTGGACTGAGGAGTGAGGGAGGGCCGGAGACGTGGACTGAGGAGTGAGGGAGGGCCGGAGACGTGGACTGAGGAGTGAGGGAGGGCTGGAGACGTGGACTGAGGAGTGATGGAGGGCCGGAGACGTGGACTGAGGAGCGAGGGAGGGCCGGAGACGTGGACTGAGGAGTGAGGGAGGGCCGGAGACGTGGACTGAGGAGTGAGGGAGGGTCGGAGACGTGGACTGAGGAGTGAGGGAGGGCCGGAGACGTGGACTGAGGAGTGATGGAGGGCCGGAGACGTGGACTGAGGAGTGAGGGAGGGCCGGAGACGTGGACTGAGGAGTGAGGGAGGGCCAGAGACGTGGACTGAGGAGCGAGGGAGGGCCGGAGACGTGGACTGAGGAGTGAGGGAGTGTCGGAGACGTGGACTGAGAAGTGAGGGAGGGCCGGAGACGTGGACTGAGGAGTGAGGGAGGACTGGAGACGTGGACTGAGGAGAGAGGGAGGGACGGAGACGTGGACTGAGAAGTGAGGGAGAACCGGAGACGTGGACTGAGGAGAGAGGGAGGGCCGGAGACGTGGACTGAGGAGTGAGGGAGGGACGGAGACGTTGGAAATACGCAGAGCGGTGCAGAGCGGGTGATGTTGTTTATATGAGAGGTGAAAGAAAGACTACTGTCGAGAATGACACCCAGACTCTTTACTTAAGGGAAGGGAGAGATGGTGGAGCCATCGATGGAGAGTGAGAACGGATCAATCTTGCTTAGGGTGGATTTGGTGCCTACGAGGAGAAGTTCAGTTTTATTGCTGTTGAGTTTGAGAAAGTTTGAGTTGAACCAGGATTTGACTTGGTTGATACAGTCGACCAGGGTTGATGGAGGCAGTGTGGAGCAGGGTTTGCAGCAAAGGTAGAGCTGGGTGTCGTCTGCATAACAATGGAAATTGATGTGATGTTTCTGGAAAAGATGACCAAGTGGAAGAAGGAAGATGATAAAGAGGAGCGGACCGAGGACAGAGCCCTGAGGAACACCAGTTGTGATAGGGCCAGAGTGAGAAGTGAAGGATTTTAATTGAACAAACTGAGTACGGTCAGACAGATAGGAGTGAAACCAGGTGAGAACGGTGCCAGAGATGCAGATTGAAGAAAGTCTATTCAGGAGGATGGAATGAGAGATGGTGTCAAAAGCAGAGGTGTCAAGTAACGAAGTAAGACTACTTCGTTACCTTACTCAAGTAGAAAATCTCGTTATCTTTACTTTAACGAAGTAATTATTTTTTTGTCTACTTTTTACTTTTACTCACTACTTTTTTATGTAATTATCTGTACTTTTACTTCGTTCATTTTATAAAAAGTAGTCGCTACTTTCTCCATTTTGTCACCGTTAAAATGCCGCGACTGTTTGTTGGAGTTTTTTTTTTTTATGAACCCTGAATGCATCAAACAAAGGAACAGATGAATGATTGGCTGAAAGGTCCAGTCAATCATTACTTTGGGGCGAGTAGCCCCGCCCACAAACTTTTAAAGAGCAGGGACGTCAATTTCCGTGTTTGAGACTCGGGCTCGGAAATCAAAGTGTTTCTGATGCTGCGACACTGAACTTTGATTGAATTATCAATTTTTTTTAAAAAACAACAGCAAAGAAATGTTTTATTATTTTCAGTCTGCGGTTATTGTAAACGTCTTTGCTGAAAATGTTGTAGATGGTATTTTTATAAAAATAACTTTGATCTGTGACGCACTATTTTATCTTTAGAAACAAAGCTAATTGAACTGATTAATCCATAAATAGTAGTGGATGAAGTATTTGTGCTTAAAAGCATCCAAAATGTTATTGATTAGTTTATAAAGACTGACTGAGGAGATTAAAACTACACATCGCTTAGATTTTGTATAATGTAGATGTTTGGGTTAACATTAAAAAAACCTTATATGTACACATATATACAGGCATGTGAGAAAATTAGGACACCCCATTAAATAATCAGCTCTTTATTTAGAAATGGTTCACATACCAATATCCAGTCATGTTTATATGTATTTTTCAAAAAGAAAGTGATTTGATTGCAATTTAACAACAAAAATGAACATTGTTTGACAAATCCAAAAAAATAAAAAAAATAAAGTATGTATTTTAATGGAGGAAAAAAATAGGACACCCTACCCCCTAATAGCTAGTGTTGCCCCCTTTGGCTGATATAACTTCAACGAGACGCTTTTTGCAGCCTTTTACCAGTCTCTGACATCGATCAGGAGAAAGTTTGGCCCACTCCTCAATCCAGAATTCTTTTAGCTGTGAGATGTTTGAGGGGTGTCTTGCATGTACAGCCCGTTTCAAGTCACCCCAGAGCATTTCGATGGGATTAAGATCAGGGCTTTGACTTGGCCATTCCAGGACTCTCCACTTCTTCTTTTTTAGCCAGTCCTTGGTGGATTTGCTGGTATGCTTTGGCTCATTGTCTTGTTGCAGTATCCAGTTACGCTTCAGCTTTAATTTTTTGACAGATGGTTTCACTTTTTCTTCAAGCACCCTCTGATACACAGTAGAATTCATGGTAGATTCTATGATGGTGAGCTGGCCAGGTCCTGCTGCAGCAAAGCAACCCCAAACCATGACACTGCCCCCTCCATGCTTTACAGTTTGTATGAGGTTCTTTTCTTGGAAGGCTGTATTTGGTTCACGCCAAACATGTCTTCTGTTCTGGTGTCCAAATAATTCTATTTTAGACTCATCTGTCCAAAGAACCTTATTCCAGAAGTCGTGGTCTTTGTCTATGTTCTCTCTGGCAAACTTCAGTCTTGCCTTGATGTTTTTTTTAGAGAGCAAAGGTTTCTTCCTTTCACACCTCCCATGCAAGTCACACTTGTGCAGTCTCTTTCTGATCGTAGAGTCATGCACTTTCACATCGACAGTTGCCAGAACCTGCTGTAATTCCCTTGATGACACTTTAGGATTTTTCAGGACCTCTTTGAGCATCTTGCGTTCTGCTCTGGGGGTAAACTTGCCCGGACGGCCAGATCTTGGCATGGTGGCAGTTGTTTTAAATGTTCTCCACTTGTAAATAATTTTGCGAATGGTGGAATGGCTGATGTTAAATTCTTTTGAAATCTTTTTAAATCCTTTACCAGACTCGTAAGCGGCCACAATCTTCTTTCTGAGGGCATCAGGAAGCTCTTTAGACCTCACCATGGCGCTCACCTCAACATCTCAACTGTCACGGCCACACCAAACTAAATCTGAGGTTTAAATAAGGCAAGGCTCCGTTCAAATGCTGGGTAACGATGTACTAATCATGTGCACCGGACGTGATGTACCTGTTTGGGATTTTCAACATTTTAAGAGGGATAGTATAAGGGGTGTCCTAATTTATTCCTCACCAGAAATTGAATTATTTTTTAATTAAATTTTACAGAAAGTTTTAAAAAGGCTTTTCTTATTTTTTTATTGTTTAGTTATATTACTTGGATCCCTGAGTTTAATTAAATTTGACATTAACTACCCATATGTCCAAATATATTTTAAAATACACAGGATTTCACAGGATGTCCTAATTTTTTCACATGCCTGTATGTAGATATGTATATATGTAAATTTATATATACCGTCTCCTAAGTCCCGCCCCTACTGGTTTTTTAAAATCTTGTTTCCCTGGTTATTTTTTCATTTTTACAGTTCTTAAAATTTTAGAAAAAGAATCCAAGGATTTTGCCTCCTGTGTGTTTCCTTCACTCCCACTGCCTTACGAGTGCATGTAAAGGGTGTTATTTTGTCAATAGGCGTGGTTTTACTGGGTGTATGATATTTTTTGTAAAATACGATAATTTTACGTCATTAGTACGATAATCCAGCACCTCCCACCTGGTAACGCTGGTTCCAGGTGTCACGCAGGCTTTATGTGGCACTCCCAACCTTATCAACTTGATAAAGACTATTCAGTATTCCCTCAAAGAACTTTGAAAACTAGCTGCCTTTAAGGCTTGAAAAAGCCTTTTGGTCTTTTTTTTTTTCATTTATTTTTTTTTTAACATTGAGTGTGTTTGTGTCTGCTGAAGTTGGTTAAATTAGGTGATGCAGAGTGAAGCTTGGTAGCTGAAGGGATGTTACATAATGCCCTGCTTATGTTAATACATTTGATTGTGTTCATTAATCGATTTCCAATAAAGATTATTAAGAAATAAATGTTTCTGATTCATAAAGTTTCACCAAAACACTTTCATTTATTATCATATTTTCTGCTCCTTAAAGCATGTGATAATAGTTAAAAAATATGTTCATACGCTTTTGTTAACAATATTCCTTTTTTTCTGAAAATTACTTTTACTTTTTTTTACTTGAAGTAGTTTTAAAATAGGTTACTTTTTACTTTTACTTAAGTAGAAAACTTGAGTTGATACTTCTACTTTTACTAAAGTAGTTTTTTAACTCGGTATTTATACTTCTACTTGAGTAGAAAATGTTGGTACTTTTGACACCTCTGGTCAAAAGTAGAACTGAGATCAAGCAGAAGGAGAATGGATAATAATCCAGAGTCAGCAGAGAGGAGAAGGTCATTGGTGATTTTAAGAAGAACATTTCAGTGCTGTGAAGGGGACGGAATCCAGATTGGAAAAGTTCATACAGATTATTGGAGTAGAGATGAGAATGAAGATGAGTTGATACAGTTTTTTAAAAGAATTTTTTAAATGAATGGAAGGTTTGAAATAGGACAGAAGTTATTGAGATCAGTGGGATCTGAACCTGTTTTTTTGATGATGGGGTAAAGGCAGCAATTTTCAAGAAAGGGGGAACAATTCCAGAGATGAGGGAAGCATGTATTATGTTGGTGATGAGAGGACATAGAGAGGGAGCTGTGGCTTTGACAAGGATAGTGGGCAGTGGATCAAGTCGACAGGTGGAGGGTTTGGAGTTTTTTTATTATATATGAAAAAAGTTTAAAATGGACCAATCATGGAAGGTGGGCCCTATGGAGCGGAAAATACGGTACATGTCTTTGATCCCCGACACCTGGTCAGAGGTTCCAGACATTTTCTACCAGGTTTCAAACCGTTTTTAGAAACAGGTTTCCATGGAAACATGTTATAAATATTAATTTAAATAAAATTAACAGCAGTTTTTTTCAGCTATTTTAACATAAACTTTGAAGGTAAGTTTCTGGAGTTTAATGTCTGATTCTTTTCTCTTTCAGACCAGGTTCAGGACCCTTCAACGAGCCAGATCCCCTCCAAGCAGACCAAGTCCACGCAGACCCCCAGACTCGGATCTCCTCAGGCCACCCGTTTGGGGCCGGCCTGTCGATCGCCCGCATGCCTCCGCTCCTCCAAACACGAATGCAGCACCATCAGTGAGGACGAGCGTGAGGAGATATGCAGGAGCTTCTGGGAGGACATGGGGCGGGAGCAGAGACGGAGGCTGGTCTGGAGTTTAGTGGACATCACCCCCGTCCAGAGGAGACGTGGCACCGGGCTCTCGCAGCGGGACGCCAGCGTCATTTTCTACCTACGTGTGGGTGGGCGGAGGAGGAGGGTTTGCAGGTCCATGTTCCTGTCCACCTTAGGGCTTAAAGAAGGCATGGCCCTCAAGTGGGTCCGAGACAAGAAGCGGCGTATGAGCCCGAGAGAAGACGTGGCTCAGGTGGTGCAGGCTGGTGAAGCGTCCGCACAAAACGCCACACCTTCCAGATCCTCCTGACGTGCCAAATAGTTCACCCGCTTTCATTGGGCTTTGAGTTTTGCCCCTCGGTTTAACTGCTGAGGTGCGGTGCGTCCCTAGAAGACGTGGCAGGTTCCTCCTCCTTGAAGGCAGAGCGTGTCTCCCCTGTAGGCGCAGATCTTCCTGCAGAAGGCGCCGTCGGTCCTGCAGAAGAAGGGTTGGCATGTGTGCCAGAAGCTGTAGCACTTCCTGTAGTGGTGGCACGTGTTTCGAAGGCGTGGCGTGTGTTAGAAAGGCTTTATTTTGAAGGCATGGAGGTGTTCTCCTGAAGACGTGGGGTTTCCTAATCCGTGACATGTGCCTTGAAAGTCTTCCTCATCTGAGCCGTGTCGCCAGGGCAACAGCCTCAGACGGGAAGCGCAGGCTTCTCACACCCCAGCTGCATCACCCAGCTCACCCGGGAGCTGGCCAGCTGTGAGACATAGTCTCTCCAGCGGTTCCGGGGTCTGCCTCTTGGTCTCCTCCCGGTGGGACGTGTCCAAAACACCTCACCAGCGAGGTGCTCGAGAGGTGGCGCCTCGAGGGAAAACCGAGTACTTCAAAGGCACGGCGTGTCTGCTGCGTGGAGTGACTGGAACGCGTCTTCTCTGGAGGTGGTGTCTCATCCTGGGTACGTCTTCTAGAAGACGTGTCCGGACCTCAGCAGTTGATTCCTTGTTCTCAGACTGTTCAGCGATTGGTCGTTCTGTGGAACCACGTTAATGATGAGTTCTATGTTCCCTCTCTCTGCCAGCAGAGGGAGATCTTTCTTCTGATCTTTAAATGTTTGGGATTAAAAGCAGTGAATAAATTTTGTCTCGTTTTCATTCACTCTTCCTACATCTTCATGGAGGACCTGCAGGGAGGTGAACCGTGTGCAGGAGCCCATCCCGGCCATCCCTGCCAGTCCATCACTGGGCCACACACACAGACTCCTTCCTAGGGGTAATTTCATATCAGCCAATCAACCTAACATGTATGTTTTTGGAGGAAAAACACACATA
This sequence comes from Neostethus bicornis, assembly GCA_902685375.1. Classification (NCBI taxonomy): domain Eukaryota; kingdom Metazoa; phylum Chordata; class Actinopteri; order Atheriniformes; family Phallostethidae; genus Neostethus; species Neostethus bicornis. The sequence continues at coordinate 1,933,271 of CACRXE010000006.1, read as the reverse complement.
CACAGGTAGAACATGCAAACTACACACAGAAAAAAATAATGTTTCAATCCTTGCCTGCCGGTCGTCCCCACTCTGCGACACGAATCCCCCTGACCATCTTGCTGTGAGGCGAGGTGAAGGATCTACACTGACTCGGCATCGACTGGTGAGGCACCGCTGCTTTAAGACGTGGGTAAAAGATGAGACATGTGGACAGAAGCTGACGTGAAGTGAGGACAGTGAAATGAAGCATTTGAAGCAGAAACAATTAGAAAACACACAGAAGGAGTGGCTTAAGCCTCAGCATGTGAAGACACAGTGTAGCTTTGTAGCTCCGCAGGAATAACAGATTTTTTTTCAGCTAAATGCTTTACTATCTAACACTCTAAGACCACCCCTCATCTCCAGAAACTTTGTTTGTGTCATAAAGCTGTTTGAATCATTTATTTTTAACATGGCTGAACAAAGAAACACCAAAAAGTCTGAGAACACCACTGAGAGCAGCCCCGTGTCTTCTAATACGGCTAAGCATGCCTAAGACATGCAGATGAAAAAAATGAAGGGGAAGTTTGGACTCAAATGAAACTGATTAATAACCCACTGCCATTTCTGACTTCTTCATTGTCTCAAAACCGGTCACAAAAAAAACTTAGTCCAGTTATAAGAGCATCTTTTCAGATATGGGTTCAATTCATGAAACACTTTACCCTCCAACAAGCCAGCAGGTTTCTTCCTATCTCCTCTAACTCATTCTTTTTACCATCAGTGTTTAAAAGTTGGCATAACAAGGGTCTGAAGTTTTTACTCTGGTGATGTTTTCTGTACATTTAATCATTTAGTTGATAATTACAACAAATCTGTTTCACACATGTTTACAAATACACAGTTTTACAAAATCATTGTTTTCTTCATTTACCTCCCAAAAATAAAATGGACACAATTTTAGATCCTTTTGGCAAGAAAAGAATTTCTGTTTTTTATAAACTTTTCTTGCACATGAAACAAAGACAAATGGGAAAAAGACAAAATCTATCTGATGAGGAGTGGGAATCCTGCCTCACTCGTTTACACAGCTCATCTTTCTGCATCCGTCATGGACTAATTCAGTTCAAAATTCTCCACCGTCTCCACTTTACAAGGGAGCGGACCCAACCTGCCCCAGATGTGGACCTAACCTGCTCCAGATGTGGAACCAACCTGCTCCAGATGTGGACCCAACCTGCCCCAGATGTGGACCTAACCTGCTCCAAATGTGGACCTAACCTGCTCCAGATGTGGACCCAACCTGCCCTAGATGTGGACCCAACCTGCTCCAGATGTGGCCACACCCCAGCTACTGAGGGTTATTTGGTTTGGTCCTATCACTTTTAATTACCGTAATTTCACGACCATAAGGCGCACCGTACAAAAAGGCGCAGTCTCAGTCACACACCACCTTACAACAACACACACGCAAGCATGCAAATGTGTGTATTAAAAAATAGATCGGGAGCAAAACTGAGTTTGGTTGTGTTTTATTTAAGTAGTAACGATACTAAACAAACACATTACCGGTAATAGTCTTTATTCAAATCCATCAAAGTCCTCATCCTCTGTTTCAGAGCAGGTCCACTTCACTCCTCGCTGTCAAAGTCACTGTCTGTACTGTGCGGCTCCTCAGAAAGGATACCAGCTTTTGAGAAAGCTCGGATAACAGTACCAGCAGACACGTTAGTCCAAGCATCTACAATCCATTGGCAAACTGTAGCGTAACTCGCCCGGCGCTGCCTTCCACCCTTCCACGGCTCGATTCCCATGTTCCTCCACGTAGCTGATTGCCTTCATCTTAAACTGAGCGTCATAAACGTGTCTCTTTGCCATTTTCAGGGTTAAAACAGCCATGTTGTTCATACAGCACATACCTTTTTTATACACAATCCACGCCCACACTTCAATCTTTAACGTTCTCATGTGTTTTCTTTTAGGTCCGCCTTTTGTCACACACAAGGCGCACCGCTCATTTTGAAGAAAATCTAAGACGTTTATATGCACCTTATAGCCGTGAAATTACGGTATATTTCAGGTTCTATCCCACATCCACGGAAAAGACCTGACACCTGACTTCCTGATTAGTATTTTTGGAATACCATCACCTCAACTTTTGCCAGTTTGATCGCACGCAGGCTGATCCTCTTTCAATGGACATGGAACGAGGCCCCTTCAGTATCTCAGTGGCTGAAGGAGGTTCTCTCTTTCGTACCACTGGAGAAACTCCAATAAAAGGTCAAATTAAAACAACAGAAGTTTTTAAAACTTGGAACCCATTTGTTGAAGATGTGAAATCTTTGACATTTGAATTTTCTGAATATAATTAACATGAAGACCACAGTTTACAATTTTTTCTTTTTTTGTTTTTTTAATTAATTTCTTCTTATGGTGTTCCCCATTAAAACCCCTTTTGTTTGTTTGGTTTTTTTTCCCTCTACTTTGTCATTTATGTATACATGATAAAACCTACCAATTTCATATCAATGTAAATAATTATTGCTGTTTGGAAGATTGATAAATAAAATTTTTAAATATATATATATATATATGTTGTGAAACAAAACTAACAAAAAAAAGAAAGAAAACAAACATAAATACCTGTCAGAGTAGGACCGGACATAAGAAAATACAGATTATTAATCTCCTACTGGGGAATTTCATGTGTCCGGTGCAGAGGTGAGATCGGACCTAAAAAAAATCCAGCACGACCAATCAACATGATTTGCGGGCCGAAGCCCGAAACAAGCCCGAAATGTTATATTTTATTAGTGAGGACTCGGGAGGAGGAGGGTTATTTATAACACAGAACACAGAATACGTTTTTAATTAAAAAAAAATCACACTATAGGATTTTATTTTATTTATTTTGAACTGGGTTCACTGGAGTGAGCTGCATCGGTCCGTCGTGGTAAAGAGAGAGCTGAGCCGAAAAGTAAAGCTCTCGATTTACAAGTCGATCTACGTTCCTACCCTCTCCATGGTAACCGGGATCTACGTTCCTACCATCACCATGGTAACCGGGATCTACGTTCCTACCCTCACCATGGTAACCAGGATCTACGTTCCTACCCTCTCCATGGTAACCGGGATCTACGTTCCAACCCTCACCATGGTAACCAGGATCTACGTTCCTACCCTCTCCATGGTAACCGGGATCTACGTTCCTACCCTCACCATGGTAACCAGGATCTACGTTCCTACCCTCACCATGGTAACCGGGATCTACGTTCCTACCCTCACAATGGTAACCAGGATCTACGTTCCTACCCTCACCATGGTAACCAGGATCTATGTTCCTACCCTCACCATGGTAACCAGGATCTACGTTCCTACCCTCACCATGGTAACCAGGATCTACGTTCCTACCCTCACCGTGGTAACCAGGATCTAGGTTCCTACCCTCACCATGGTAACCAGGATCTACGTTCCTACCCTCACCATGGTAACCAGCTGTGGGTGGTGACCGAAAGAATGAGATCGCGGGTACAAGCGGCCGAAATGATCTTCATCCGCAGGGTTGCTGGGCTCTCACTCAGAGATCGGGTGAGGAGCTCTGCCATCCGGGAGGAGCTCGGTGTCGAGCTGCTCCTCCTCCAGGTTGAGAGAAGCCAGATGGGGTGGTTCGGGCATCTTGTCAGGATGCCCCCCGACCGCCTCGCGGGCAAGGTGTTTTGGGCACGTCCCACCGGGAAGAGACCAAGAGGCAGACCCCGGACACGCTGGAGAGACTATGTCTCACAGCTGGCTAGGGAAAGACTTGGTATCCTTTCGGGTGAGCTGGAGGATGCAGCCGGGGTGAGAGAAGCCTGGGCTGCCCGCATGCCCCCGCGACCCGACCCCGGAACAAGCGGAAGATGACGGAACGGAACGGAGCACTATAGGACCCCTAACACACTTGTCTGTGATGGCCTGCTTAGCGTGAAGAGGAGGGACAGTCTTTGAAACAAATGATAAAATAGATCTTTAACAATCATCAACGGTCCAGCTGTTTAAATGCCCGCTCAGCGTCGAGGTGCCAGTCTTTTTGGTGTCGTATGAAATCAAAGCGCCACATTGACTACATCCAGCGAAGCCAATGCAAGTTTCTGTTACATTTTGAACAATAAATTTGAAGCTTTTCCACACCTCACTCTTACCGGTGTGTGTTTGTCTTTTCAGTTCTCCTGCTTTTAGTTTATCCTTAACTTCTTACTCCTTCATATCGGGGATCCTCCTTAACTTCTCACTCCTTCATATCGGGGATCCTCCTTAACTTCTCACTCCTTCATATCGGGGATCCTCCTTAACTTCTTACTCCTTCATATCGGGGATCCTCCTTAACTTCTTACTCCTTCATATCGGGGATCCTCCTTAACTTCTTACTCCTTCATATCGGGGATCCTCCTTAACTTCTCGCTCCTTCATATCGGGGATCCTCCTTAACGTCTTACTCCTTCATATCGGGGATCCTCCTTAACTTCTCACTCCTTCATATCGGGGATCCTCCTTAACTTCTTACTCCTTCATATCGGGGATCCTCCTTAACTTCTCGCTCCTTCATATCGGGGATCCTCCTTAACTTCTCGCTCCTTCATATCGGGGATCCTCCTTAACTTCTCACTCCTTCATATCGGGGATCCTCCTTAACTTCTCGCTCCTTCATATCGGGGATCCTCCTTAACTTCTTGCTCCTTCATATCGGGGATCCTCCTTAACTTCTCGCTCCTTCATATCGGGGATCCTCCTTAACTTCTCGCTCCTTCATATCGGGGATCCTCCTTAACTTCTCGCTCCTTCATATCGGGGATCCTCCTTAACTTCTCGCTCCTTCATATCGGGGATCCTCCTTAACTTCTCACTCCTTCATATCGGGGATCCTCCTTAACTTCTCGCTCCTTCATATCGGGGATCCTCCTTAACTTCTCGCTCCTTCATATCGGGGATCCTCCTTAACTTCTCGCTCCTTCATATCGGGGATCCTCCTTAACTTCTCACTCCTTCATATCGGGGATCCTCCTTAACTTCTCACTCCTTCATATCGGGGATCCTCCTTAACTTCTCACTCCTTCATATCGGGGATCCTCCTTAACTTCTTACTCCTTCATATCGGGGATCCTCCTTAACTTCTTACTCCTTCATATCGGGGATCCTCCTTAACTTCTCGCTCCTTCATATCGGGGATCCTCCTTAACTTCTTACTCCTTCATTTCGGGGATCCTCCTTAACTTCTTACTCCTTCATATCGGGGATCCTCCTTAACTTCTTACTCCTTCATATCGGGGATCCTCCTTAACTTCTCGCTCCTTCATATCGGGGATCCTCCTTAACTTCTTACTCCTTCATATCGGGGATCCTCCTTAACTTCTCGCTCCTTCATATCGGGGATCCTCCTTAACTTCTTACTCCTTCATATCGGGGATCCTCCTTAACTTCTTACTCCTTCATATCGGGGATCCTCCTTAACTTCTCGCTCCTTCATATCGGGGATCCTCCTTAACTTCTTACTCCTTCATATCGGGGATCCTCCTTAACTTCTCGCTCCTTCATATCGGGGATCCTCCTTAACTTCTTACTCCTTCATATCGGGGATCCTCCTTAACTTCTCACTCCTTCATATCGGGGATCCTCCTTAACTTCTCACTCCTTCATATCGGGGATCCTCCTTAACTTCTTACTCCTTCATATCGGGGATCCTCCTTAACTTCTCACTCCTTCATATCGGGGATCCTCCTTAACTTCTCACTCCTTCATATCGGGGATCCTCCTTAACTTCTTACTCCTTCATATCGGGGATCCTCCTTAACTTCTTGCTCCTTCATATCGGGGATCCTCCTTAACTTCTCACTCCTTCATATCGGGGATCCTCCTTAACTTCGCACTCCTTCATATCGGGGATCCTCCTTAACTTCTCGCTCCTTCATATCGGGGATCCTCCTTAACTTCTCGCTCCTTCATATCGGGGATCCTCCTTAACTTCTCACTCCTTCATATCGGGGATCCTCCTTAACTTCTCACTCCTTCATATCGGGGATCCTCCTTAACTTCTCACTCCTTCATATCGGGGATCCTCCTTAACTTCTCACTCCTTCATATCGGGGATCCTCCTTAACTTCTCACTCCTTCATATCGGGGATCCTCCTTAACTTCTTACTCCTTCAAATCGGGGATCCTCCTTAACTTCTTATTCCTTCATATCGGGGATCCTCCTTAACTTCTTACTCCTTCATATCGGGGATCCTCCTTAACTTCTGACTCCTTCATATCAGGGATCCTCCTTAACGTCTTACTCCTTCATATCGGGGATCCTCCTTAACTTCTTACTCCTTCATATCGGGGATCCTCCGTAACTTCGCACTCCTTCATATCGGGGATCCTCCTTAACTTCTGACTCCTTCATATCAGGGATCCTCCGTAACTTCTCACTCCTTCATATCGGGGATCCTCCTTAACTTCTCGCTCCTTCATATCGGGGATCCTCCTTAACTTCTCACTCCTTCATATCGGGGATCCTCCTTAACGTCTTACTCCTTCATATCGGGGATCCTCCTTAACTTCTCACTCCTTCATATCGGGGATCCTCCTTAACTTCTCACTCCTTCATATCGGGGATCCTCCTTAACTTCTCACTCCTTCATATCGGGGATCCTCCTTAACTTCTCACTCCTTCATATCGGGGATCCTCCTTAACTTCTCACTCCTTCATATCGGGGATCCTCCTTAACTTCTCACTCCTTCATATCGGGGATTCTCCTTAACTTCTCACTCCTTCATATCGGGGATCCTCCTTAACTTCTTGCTCCTTCATTTCGGGGATCCTCCTTAACTTCTTACTCCTTCATATCGGGGATCCTCCTTAACTTCTTGCTCCTTCATATCGGGGATCCTCCTTAACTTCTCACTCCTTCATATCGGGGATCCTCCTTAACTTCTCGCTCCTTCATATCGGGGATCCTCTTTAACTTCTCGCTCCTTCATATCGGGGATCCTCCTTAACTTCGCACTCCTTCATATCGGGGATCCTCCTTAACTTCTCGCTCCTTCATATCGGGGATCCTCCTTAACTTCTCGCTCCTTCATATCGGGGATCCTCCTTAACTTCTCACTCCTTCATATCGGGGATCCTCCTTAACTTCTCACTCCTTCATATCGGGGATCCTCCTTAACTTCTCACTCCTTCATATCGGGGATCCTCCTTAACTTCTTATTCCTTCATATCGGGGATCCTCCTTAACTTCTCACTCCTTCATATCGGGGATCCTCCTTAACTTCTCACTCCTTCATATCGGGGATCCTCCTTAACTTCTCACTCCTTCATATCGGGGATCCTCCTTAACTTCTCACTCCTTCATATCGGGGATCCTCCTTAACTTCGCACTCCTTCATATCGGGGATCCTCCTTAACTTCTCGCTCCTTCATATCGGGGATCCTCCTTAACTTCTCGCTCCTTCATATCGGGGATCCTCCTTAACTTCTTACTCCTTCATATCGGGGATCCTCCTTAACTTCTCACTCCTTCATATCGGGGATCCTCCTTAACTTCTCACTCCTTCATATCGGGGATCCTCCTTAACTTCTTGCTCCTTCATATCGGGGATCCTCCTTAACTTCTCGCTCCTTCATATCGGGGATCCTCCTTAACTTCTTGCTCCTTCATATCGGGGATCCTCCTTAACTTCGCACTCCTTCATATCGGGGATCCTCCTTAACTTCTCACTCCTTCATATCGGGGATCCTCCTTAACTTCTCGCTCCTTCATATCGGGGATCCTCCTTAACTTCTCGCTCCTTCATATCGGGGATCCTCCTTAACTTCTTACTCCTTCATATCGGGGATCCTCCTTAACTTCTTACTCCTTCATATCGGGGATCCTCCTTAACTTCTCACTCCTTCATATCGGGGATCCTCCTTAACTTCTCGCTCCTTCATATCGGGGATCCTCCTTAACTTCTCGCTCCTTCATATCGGGGATCCTCCTTAACTTCTTACTCCTTCATATCGGGGATCCTCCTTAACTTCTTACTCCTTCATATCGGGGATCCTCCTTAACTTCTCACTCCTTCATATCGGGGATCCTCCTTAACTTCTCACTCCTTCATATCGGGGATCCTCCTTAACTTCTTATTCCTTCATATCGGGGATCCTCCTTAACTTCTCGCTCCTTCATATCGGGGATCCTCCTTAACTTCTTACTCCTTCATATCGGGGATCCTCCTTAACTTCTTACTCCTTCATATCGGGGATCCTCCTTAACTTCTCGCTCCTTCATATCGGGGATCCTCCTTAACTTCTTACTCCTTCATATCGGGGATCCTCCTTAACTTCTCACTCCTTCATATCGGGGATCCTCCTTAACTTCTCACTCCTTCATATCGGGGATCCTCCTTAACTTCTTACTCCTTCATATCGGGGATCCTCCTTAACTTCTCGCTCCTTCATATCGGGGATCCTCCTTAACTTCTTACTCCTTCATATCGGGGATCCTCCTTAACTTCTTGCTCCTTCATATCGGGGATCCTCCTTAACTTCTCACTCCTTCATATCGGGGATCCTCCTTAACTTCGCACTCCTTCATATCGGGGATCCTCCTTAACTTCTCGCTCCTTCATATCGGGGATCCTCCTTAACTTCTCGCTCCTTCATATCGGGGATCCTCCTTAACTTCTTACTCCTTCATATCGGGGATCCTCCTTAACTTCTCACTCCTTCATATCGGGGATCCTCCTTAACTTCTCACTCCTTCATATCGGGGATCCTCCTTAACTTCTCACTCCTTCATATCGGGGATCCTCCTTAACTTCTTACTCCTTCAAATCGGGGATCCTCCTTAACTTCTTATTCCTTCATATCGGGGATCCTCCTTAACTTCTTACTCCTTCATATCGGGGATCCTCCTTAACTTCTTACTCCTTCATATCGGGGATCCTCCTTAACTTCTGACTCCTTCATATCGGGGATCCTCCTTAACTTCTGACTCCTTCATATCGGGGATCCTCCGTAACTTCTCACTCCTTCATATCGGGGATCCTCCTTAACTTCTCACTCCTTCATATCGGGGATCCTCCTTAACGTCTTACTCCTTCATATCGGGGATCCTCCTTAACTTCTCGCTCCTTCATATCGGGGATCCTCCTTAACTTCTCGCTCCTTCATATCGGGGATCCTCCTTAACTTCTCACTCCTTCATATCGGGGATCCTCCTTAACTTCTCGCTCCTTCATTTCGGGGATCCTCCTTAACTTCTTACTCCTTCATATCGGGGATCCTCCTTAACTTCTCGCTCCTTCATATCGGGGATCCTCCTTAACTTCTCGCTCCTTCATATCGGGGATCCTCCTTAACTTCTCACTCCTTCATATCGGGGATCCTCCTTAACTTCTCGCTCCTTCATATCGGGGATCCTCTTTAACTTCTCGCTCCTTCATATCGGGGATCCTCCTTAACTTCTCGCTCCTTCATATCGGGGATCCTCCTTAACTTCTCGCTCCTTCATATCGGGGATCCTCCTTAACTTCTCGCTCCTTCATATCGGGGATCCTCCTTAACTTCTCACTCCTTCATATCGGGGATCCTCCTTAACTTCTCACTCCTTCATATCGGGGATCCTCCTTAACTTCTCGCTCCTTCATATCGGGGATCCTCCTTAACTTCTCGCTCCTTCATATCGGGGATCCTCCTTAACTTCTCGCTCCTTCATATCGGGGATCCTCCTTAACTTCTCGCTCCTTCATATCGGGGATCCTCCTTAACTTCTCGCTCCTTCATATCGGGGATCCTCCTTAACTTCTTACTCCTTCATATCGGGGATCCTCCTTAACTTCTCGCTCCTTCATATCGGGGATCCTCCTTAACTTCTTACTCCTTCATATCGGGGATCCTCCTTAACTTCTTACTCCTTCATATCGGGGATCCTCCTTAACTTCTCGCTCCTTCATATCGGGGATCCTCCTTAACTTCTTACTCCTTCGTATCGGGGATCCTCCTTAACTTCTCACTCCTTCATATCGGGGATCCTCCTTAACTTCTCACTCCTTCATATCGGGGATCCTCCTTAACTTCTTACTCCTTCATATCGGGGATCCTCCTTAACTTCTCACTCCTTCGTATCGGGGATCCTCCTTAACTTCTGACTCCTTCATATCGGGGATCCTCCTTAACTTCTCGCTCCTTCATATCGGGGATCCTCCTTAACTTCTCGCTCCTTCATATCGGGGATCCTCCTTAACTTCTCGCTCCTTCATATCGGGGATCCTCCTTAACTTCTCACTCCTTCATATCGGGGATCCTCCTTAACTTCTTACTCCTTCATATCGGGGATCCTCCTTAACTTCTCGCTCCTTCATATCGGGGATCCTCCTTAACTTCGCACTCCTTCATATCGGGGATCCTCCTTAACTTCTCACTCCTTCATATCGGGGATCCTCCTTAACTTCTCGCTCCTTCATATCGGGGATCCTCCTTAACTTCTCGCTCCTTCATATCGGGGATCCTCCTTAACTTCTTACTCCTTCATATCGGGGATCCTCCTTAACTTCTTACTCCTTCATATCGGGGATCCTCCTTAACTTCTCACTCCTTCATATCGGGGATCCTCCTTAACTTCTCACTCCTTCATATCGGGGATCCTCCTTAACTTCTTATTCCTTCATATCGGGGATCCTCCTTAACTTCTCGCTCCTTCATATCGGGGATCCTCCTTAACTTCTCGCTCCTTCATATCGGGGATCCTACTTAACTTCTCACTCCTTCATATCGGGGATCCTCCTTAACTTCTTATTCCTTCATATCGGGGATCCTCCTTAACTTCTTACTCCTTCATATCGGGGATCCTCCTTAACTTCTCACTCCTTCATATCGGGGATCCTCCTTAACTTCTCACTCCTTCATATCGGGGATCCTCCTTAACTTCTTACTCCTTCATATCGGGGATCCTCCTTAACTTCTTACTCCTTCATATCGGGGATCCTCCTTAACTTCTCGCTCCTTCATATCGGGGATCCTCCTTAACTTCTTACTCCTTCATATCGGGGATCCTCCTTAACTTCTTACTCCTTCATATCGGGGATCCTCCTTAACTTCTCGCTCCTTCATATCGGGGATCCTCCTTAACTTCTCGCTCCTTCATATCGGGGATCCTCCTTAACTTCTCACTCCTTCATATCGGGGATCCTCCTTAACTTCTTACTCCTTCATATCGGGGATCCTCCTTAACTTCTTACTCCTTCATATCGGGGATCCTCCTTAACTTCTTGCTCCTTCATATCGGGGATCCTCCTTAACTTCTCGCTCCTTCATATCGGGGATCCTCCTTAACTTCTCACTCCTTCATATCGGGGATCCTCCTTAACTTCTCACTCCTTCATATCGGGGATCCTCCTTAACTTCTCACTCCTTCATATCGGGGATCCTCCTTAACTTCTCACTCCTTCATATCGGGGATCCTCCTTAACTTCTTGCTCCTTCATATCGGGGATCCTCCTTAACTTCTTGCTCCTTCATATCGGGGATCCTCCTTAACTTCTCGCTCCTTCATATCGGGGATCCTCCTTAACTTCTCACTCCTTCATATTGGGGATCCTCCTTAACTTCTTACTCCTTCATATGGGGGATCCTCCTTAACTTCTCACTCCTTCATATCGGGGATCCTCCTTAACTTCTTACTCCTTCATATTGGGGATCCTCCTTAACTTCTTACTCCTTCATATCGGGGATCCTCCTTAACTTCTCACTCCTTCATATCGGGGATCCTCCTTAACTTCTTACTCCTTCATATCGGGGATCCTCCTTAACTTCTTGCTCCTTCATATCGGGGATCCTCCTTAACTTCTCGCTCCTTCATATCGGGGATCCTCCTTAACTTCTCGCTCCTTCATATCGGGGATCCTCCTTAACTTCTCGCTCCTTCATATCGGGGATCCTCCTTAACTTCTCGCTCCTTCATATCGGGGATCCTCCTTAACTTCTCCCTCCTTCATATCGGGGATCCTCCTTAACTTCTCGCTCCTTCATATCGGGGATCCTCCTTAACTTCTCGCTCCTTCATATCGGGGATCCTCCTTAACTTCTCACTCCTTCATATCGGGGATCCTCCTTAACTTCTTACTCCTTCTTATCGGGGATCCTCCTTAACTTCTCGCTCCTTCATATCGGGGATCCTCCTTAACTTCTTACTCCTTCATATCGGGGATCCTCCTTAACTTCTCACTCCTTCATATCGGGGATCCTCCTTAACTTCTCGCTCCTTCATATCGGGGATCCTCCTTAACTTCTCGCTCCTTCATATCGGGGATCCTCCTTAACTTCTCGCTCCTTCATATCGGGGATCCTCCTTAACTTCTCACTCCTTCATATCGGGGATCCTCCTTAACTTCTCGCTCCTTCATATCGGGGATCCTCCTTAACTTCTCGCTCCTTCATATCGGGGATCCTCCTTAACTTCTCACTCCTTCATATCGGGGATCCTCCTTAACTTCTCACTCCTTCATATCGGGGATCCTCCTTAACTTCTCACTCCTTCATATCGGGGATCCTCCTTAACTTCTTACTCCTTCATATCGGGGATCCTCCTTAACGTCTTACTCCTTCATATCGGGGATCCTCCTTAACTTCTCGCTCCTTCATATCGGGGATCCTCCTTAACTTCTCGCTCCTTCATATCGGGGATCCTCCTTAACTTCTCGCTCCTTCATATCGGGGATCCTCCTTAACTTCTCGCTCCTTCATATCGGGGATCCTCCTTAACTTCTCGCTCCTTCATATCGGGGATCCTCCTTAACTTCTCGCTCCTTCATATCGGGGATCCTCCTTAACTTCTCGCTCCTTCATATCGGGGATCCTCCTTAACTTCTCGCTCCTTCATATCGGGGATCCTCCTTAAATTCTCGCTCCTTCATATCGGGGATCCTCCTTAACTTCTCACTCCTTCATATCGGGGATCCTACTTAACTTCTCACTCCTTCATATCGGGGATCCTCCTTAACTTCTCGCTCCTTCATATCGGGGATCCTCCTTAACTTCTCACTCCTTCATATCGGGGATCCTCCTTAACTTCTCGCTCCTTCATATCGGGGATCCTCCTTAACTTCTCGCTCCTTCATATCGGGGATCCTCCTTAACTTCTCGCTCCTTCATATCGGGGATCCTCCTTAACTTCTCGCTCCTTCATATCGGGGATCCTCCTTAACTTCTCCCTCCTTCATATCGGGGATCCTCCTTAACTTCTCGCTCCTTCATATCGGGGATCCTCCTTAACTTCTCACTCCTTCATATCGGGGATCCTCCTTAACTTCTCACTCCTTCATATCGGGGATCCTCCTTAACTTCTCACTCCTTCATATCGGGGATCCTCCTTAACTTCTTACTCCTTCATATCGGGGATCCTCCTTAACTTCTCGCTCCTTCATATCGGGGATCCTCCTTAACTTCTCACTCCTTCATATCGGGGATCCTCCTTAACTTCTCACTCCTTCATATCGGGGATCCTCCTTAACTTCTCGCTCCTTCATATCGGGGATCCTCCTTAACTTCTCACTCCTTCATATCGGGGATCCTCCTTAACTTCTTACTCCTTCATATCGGGGATCCTCCTTAACTTCTTACTCCTTCATATCGGGGATCCTCCTTAACTTCTCACTCCTTCATATCGGGGATCCTCCTTAACTTCTTACTCCTTCATATCGGGGATCCTCCTTAACTTCTTGCTCCTTCATATCGGGGATCCTCCTTAACTTCTCACTCCTTCATATCGGGGATCCTCCTTAACTTCTTACTCCTTCATATCGGGGATCCTCCTTAACTTCTCGCTCCTTCATATCGGGGATCCTCCTTAACTTCTTACTCCTTCATATCGGGGATCCTCCTTAACTTCTTACTCCTTCATATCGGGGATCCTCCTTAACTTCTCACTCCTTCATATCGGGGATCCTCCTTAACTTCTCACTCCTTCAAATCGGGGATCCTCCTTAACTTCTTATTCCTTCATATCGGGGATCCTCCTTAACTTCTTACTCCTTCATATCGGGGATCCTCCGTAACTTCGCACTCCTTCATATCGGGGATCCTCCTTAACTTCTGACTCCTTCATATCGGGGATCCTCCTTAACGTCTTACTCCTTCATATCGGGGATCCTCCTTAACGTCTTACTCCTTCATATCGGGGATCCTCCTTAACTTCTCACTCCTTCATATCGGGGATCCTCCTTAACTTCTTGCTCCTTCATATCGGGGATCCTCCTTAACTTCTTACTCCTTCATATCGGGGATCCTCCTTAACTTCTCGCTCCTTCATATCGGGGATCCTCCTTAACTTCTTGCTCCTTCATATCGGGGATCCTCCTTAACTTCTCACTCCTTCATATCGGGGATCCTCCTTAACTTCTCGCTCCTTCATATCGGGGATCCTCCTTAACTTCTTGCTCCTTCATATCGGGGATCCTCCTTAACTTCTCACTCCTTCATATCGGGGATTCTCCTTAACTTCTCACTCCTTCATATCGGGGATCCTCCTTAACTTCTTGCTCCTTCATTTCGGGGATCCTCCTTAACTTCTTACTCCTTCATATCGGGGATCCTCCTTAACTTCTTGCTCCTTCATATCGGGGATCCTCCTTAACTTCGCACTCCTTCATATCGGGGATCCTCCTTAACTTCTCGCTCCTTCATATCGGGGATCCTCCTTAACTTCTCGCTCCTTCATATCGGGGATCCTCCTTAACTTCTCGCTCCTTCATATCGGGGATCCTCCTTAACTTCTCGCTCCTTCATATCGGGGATCCTCCTTAACTTCTCACTCCTTCATATCGGGGATCTTCCTTAACTTCGCGCTCCTTCATATCGGGGATCCTCCTTAACTTCTCGCTCCTTCATATCGGGGATCCTCCTTAACTTCTCGCTCCTTCATATCGGGGATCCTCCTTAACTTCTTACTCCTTCATATCGGGGATCCTCCTTAACTTCTCACTCCTTCATATCGGGGATCCTCCTTAACTTCTCACTCCTTCATATCGGGGATCCTCCTTAACTTCTCACTCCTTCATATCGGGGATCCTCCTTAACTTCTTACTCCTTCATATCGGGGATCCTCCTTAACTTCTTACTCCTTCATATCGGGGATCCTCCTTAACTTCTTATTCCTTCATATCGGGGATCCTCCTTAACTTCTCACTCCTTCATATCGGGGATCCTCCTTAACTTCTCGCTCCTTCATATCGGGGATCCTCCTTAACTTCTCGCTCCTTCATATCGGGGATCCTCCTTAACTTCTCACTCCTTCATATCGGGGATCCTCCTTAACTTCTTACTCCTTCATATCGGGGATCCTCCTTAACTTCTTACTCCTTCATATCGGGGATCCTCCTTAACTTCTCGCTCCTTCATATCGGGGATCCTCCTTAACTTCTCGCTCCTTCATATCGGGGATCCTCCTTAACTTCTCGCTCCTTCATATCGGGGATCCTCCTTAACTTCTCGCTCCTTCATATCGGGGATCCTCCTTAACTTCTCGCTCCTTCATATCGGGGATCCTCCTTAACTTCTCACTCCTTCATATCGGGGATCCTCCTTAACTTCTTACTCCTTCATATCGGGGATCCTCCTTAACTTCTCGCTCCTTCATATCGGGGATCCTCCTTAACTTCTCGCTCCTTCATATCGGGGATCCTCCTTAACTTCTCGCTCCTTCATATCGGGGATCCTCCTTAACTTCTCGCTCCTTCATATCGGGGATCCTCCTTAACTTCTCGCTCCTTCATATCGGGGATCCTCCTTAACTTCTCACTCCTTCATATCGGGGATCCTCCTTAACTTCTCACTCCTTCATATCGGGGATCCTCCTTAACTTCTCACTCCTTCATATCGGGGATCCTCCTTAACTTCTCACTCCTTCATATCGGGGATCCTCCTTAACTTCTCACTCCTTCATATCGGGGATCCTCCTTAACTTCTCGCTCCTTCATATCGGGGATCCTCCTTAACTTCTCGATCCTTCATATCGGGGATCCTCCTTAACTTCTCGCTCCTTCATATCGGGGATCCTCCTTAACTTCTCGCTGCTTCATATCGGGGATCCTCCTTAACTTCTCGCTCCTTCATATCGGGGATCCTCCTTAACTTCTTACTCCTTCATATCGGGGATCCTCCTTAACTTCTTGCTCCTTCATATCGGGGATCCTCCTTAACTTCTCACTCCTTCATATCGGGGATCCTCCTTAACTTCTCGCTCCTTCATATCGGGGATCCTCCTTAACTTCTTACTCCTTCATATCGGGGATCCTCCTTAACTTCTTACTCCTTCATATCGGGGATCCTCCTTAACTTCGCACTCCTTCATATCGGGGATCCTCCTTAACTTCTCGCTCCTTCATATCGGGGATCCTCCTTAACTTCTCACTCCTTCATATCGGGGATCCTCCTTAACTTCTCACTCCTTCATATCGGGGATCCTCCTTAACTTCTTACTCCTTCATATCGGGGATCCTCCTTAACTTCTTGCTCCTTCATATCGGGGATCCTCCTTAACTTCTCGCTCCTTCATATCGGGGATCCTCCTTAACTTCTCACTCCTTCATATTGGGGATCCTCCTTAACTTCTCGCTCCTTCATATCGGGGATCCTCCTTAACTTCTTGCTCCTTCATATCGGGGATCCTCCTTAACTTCTTACTCCTTCATATCGGGGATCCTCCTTAACTTCTTGCTCCTTCATATCGGGGATCCTCCTTAACTTCTCGCTCCTTCATATCGGGGATCCTCCTTAACTTCTCGCTCCTTCATATCGGGGATCCTCCTTAACTTCTCACTCCTTCATATCGGGGATCCTCCTTAACTTCTTACTCCTTCATATCGGGGATCCTCCTTAACTTCTTGCTCCTTCATATCGGGGATCCTCCTTAACTTCGCACTCCTTCATATCGGGGATCCTCCTTAACTTCTTATTCCTTCATATGGGGGATCCTCCTTAACTTCTCACTCCTTCATATCGGGGATCCTCCTTAACTTCTCGCTCCTTCATATCGGGGATCCTCCTTAACTTCTCACTCCTTCATATCGGGGATCCTCCTTAACTTCTTACTCCTTCATATCGGGGATCCTCCTTAACTTCTCACTCCTTCATATCGGGGATCCTCCTTAACTTCTCACTCCTTCATATCGGGGATCCTCCTTCCCTCCTTAACTTCTCACTCCTTCGTATCGGGGATCCTCCTTAACTTCTCGCTCCTTCATATCGGGGATCCTCCTTAACTTCTCGCTCCTTCATATCGGGGATCCTCCTTAACTTCTCGCTCCTTCATATCGGGGATCCTCCTTAACTTCTCACTCCTTCATATCGGGGATCCTCCTTAACTTCTCGCTCCTTCATATCGGGGATCCTCCTTAACTTCTCGCTCCTTCATATCGGGGATCCTCCTTAACTTCTCACTCCTTCATATCGGGGATCCTCCTTAACTTCTTACTCCTTCATATCGGGGATCCTCCTTAACTTCTCACTCCTTCATATCGGGGATCCTCCTTAACTTCTCGCTCCTTCATATCGGGGATCCTCCTTAACTTCTCGCTCCTTCATATCGGGGATCCTCCTTAACTTCTCACTCCTTCATATCGGGGATCCTCCTTAACTTCTTACTCCTTCATATCGGGGATCCTCCTTAACTTCTTACTCCTTCATATCGGGGATACTAGTTCAACATAGATAAAATGAAGACGTGGGTAGGGGAAGATGATCAAATTAAGAGGAGGCGTTCACGTGCGGATCCTGTTTAGTAGTTAAACATTACTTCTCTGTTTTAATTTTATAACAAGTATTTATTAGTTTAGTACACACATCTCGTTTTAGTTTACATTTTAAAAAACATATATCTATTTTTTTTTTTAAAAAGTCAGCGAGAGAGAAGCCCCAGCCCGACCTGAAGAAAGTCGGGTCGGGTTCGGGCTTAAGATCTTACCTTTGGTCCGGTGCCTCAAGCGGTCCGAGTGAGAGCTCCAAACAGCTTCTAGGTGGTGGGGAGTTTGGTGTGGTAGAGCTGGAACAGCCACTTGGTGGAACACACCACAGTTGGCTCTGCGCTGGTGGATTGTGGGTGACATCGTTGGTAAAATAAAAAAAAACATTTGACCGTTTTCTTCTTCAAACATAAAGTTTAAAATGTTATCAATAAACATCACTTATTCTAAAAAAAATAGTGGTTTTTTTTTTATTTTTATGGACGGGTAGTGACCCCCCCTCCCCCCTCTTTCGCTCCTGCTAGCGCCATCTTGAGAGGCTGTGACTTATGGAGGCAACTTTAAACAGTTTGGTTTCAGAATTCTAATTTAGAATGAAAGCTGTTGAAGGCAGTCTCCATGGCAACCTTCCCTTTGATGCCTTTAGTGACTTCACAGTAAAGTACTTGGTAAATTCTTCAGTACTTACAAAGCCAGTCTTCAAGATGAAGCTATTGCAGTTAATTAAAGAGAAAACTCAAGAATTTTTTTCAAGAATGTTCGGGCGACGAAATGCAGAAGATTCTGTAAAAAAAAAAGTAAAAAGAAAATATCAGACCAGAAAGCGTGCGAGGAAAGATCATTTGGAAGGCTCTATCAACCCGAATGTGGATATACAAACCGTATCTAATACAAAACCGAACAGAAAACGGAAAAGGAATTCGATACAAGATAAAAACGATGAACTTGAACCTGAACTCAACGACCAACATCCCATCAGGATCAAGAAACAAAGAATAACAAAAAAAGACCGAACGCTGAAGAAGGGGGAACCATCCAATCGGATCAATCTGGAATCCAACTCAGATTTAATACAAGACCCAAACATCCCTGAAAACCAACAAGAACATGTTACTGGTCCTTTCCAGAAAAAAGAAGGACTGAACCAAAACGAGACGATGACCAGTCATAATACGATCACTCAAGAAGAATTCCTTCATTATCTTAAATTGAGACCAACCACCCACAAAAGACTAGAAGATTCAAACGTAACTACCAAAGGTAACCAGAAACAACAGGTTAATAAAGGAAGAAAACGAAAACGAGAAACAGATTCTATGAAAAAAGACCTGATGACAGAAGAAAACAGACGTGATCTGCCAGGTCCGGACCGACCACCACCGTCACAGAAACGTTGTTTAACTAGAAGCACATCAGTGAAGATCCAAGATGATTGTGCTCCAAAAAAAACCCCCATAAAACCACACAGAGACGCAACTCGAAGCCAGCAGAGAAGATCTGCTGCTTCAAAACCAAACAGAATTTAAAGTTTACAAGCAGAGGGTCGTTCGGAAGTCTCCACAAATCATTGATCATACCTGGCTTCAAACGCAAAGGAAGAAAAAAACAAAGAGTCCGACAACAAATAATGAGAAACATAGAAAACAGGTCTAACAGAAACTGTTCCTATTGTTCTTCATTAGTTCTACCTGACCTTCTACATGTTACACCACCCTGTCATCCCACACCCCTACCGTACCCCTCAAAGAAAGAAAGTATGGAGATCTAAAAAGAGTCCAGAAAGTCAAGATGGCAAGAAGATAGATACTTGGTCTCATGAAGCTACAAGGTGTAGTTTCTTCAGGATTTATGTTTGTATTGTTTCCCATCACCAGACCCTCCCCCCACATTGAAACCATTTTTATTTGTCGCCTCCATTTAAAACCCTACTTGACAAGAGGCTGACTACCTACGAGGAGCTCACTCATTTTTAACAAAAAAAACATTGAACCATAAAAGATAAAGAAAAGAAAACGATAAAAGAAAACATCAGAAAAAAAATACAAACTGGATCAATTTAAAATGGCTGGATTTATAAACAGATATGGATCAAATAAAATCACTGCTTTTCAAGAACTCGACGCCGATCTGGATCAACGTTAACAGATCACTGATGTGATGATCATGAATGCCGTGCTGCTCTGATCGGGTTTAACCCCGTCGTTAAGACTTGACCTCTAATTTAAATAATGACCTTCCAAAAAAACTAAGGTCTAAAAGACGTGAAGAAGTGTCCCCTCCCCTCTACGGAGAGGCACCCAAAAAAAACCTTCTTACTTAAAGAAACGAAACAAGAATTTAATTGTAAATAAATTTTCAAATATATTTAATGTGTGTGTTTGTGTTAAAATAATACTAATTGTGGTGTGAGGCCTTTTAGGCCTGCTTGTTTGTTTTTTTTCTCCCCCAAAACTTGGTCAGTCTGTCCTTCTGTCTACCAGGAACATTCCCCTCAGGGCAGAGTCTCGCAAGCTTTCACCCCGCTTCATTGGCCCTTTCCGGATCCTGCGGCTGGTCAACCCGGTCTCGGTAAAGCTCGCCCTGCCCTCTTCCATGAAGGTACATCCTGTGTTCCACGTCTCTCAGATCAAACCGGTTTCTACCAGTCCCCTCCAGCCTCCTTCTGCTCCGCCTCCACCTCCTCGCCTTGTCGACGGCTCGGATGCGTACACGGTCAACCGTCTTTTGGATGTTCGTCGCCGAGGTCGGGGTCTACAGTACCTCGTGGACTGGGAGGGTTATGGCCCGGAGGAACGGTGCTGGGTGCCCCGTTCAGCGATCCTGGACCCTGGCTTGGTCCGGGACTTTCACCGCCGCTTTCCGGACAGGCCTGGTGGTCCGCCAGGTGGCGTCCGTAGAGGGGGGGGGTACTGTGGTATGAGGCCTTTTAGGCCTGCTTGTTTGTTTTTTTTCTCCCCCAAAACTCACAGATGCTGGATGGCTTCTAACGGGAGGATTGGCTGATTGCTCCCAGCTGCACAGACTTACCGGTGGCTATAAAAGACCTGGTGTCACCCACAGTCTCTGTCAGGTCTTCAACGATTCTAGTGGTAAACTGACCACCTCTAAGCTGAGTCAAATTTTGATATCAGACTAATTTTCTTATTCTCCTCACAGGAACCTTCAGCCCTTCCTCTTGGCCATCCAGCACTGCCTGAAGCCGTTATCTCTCTGCTGTGGATTCCTTTGTTCAACACTTAATAAACTGTTAAACCTGCATTTGGATCCTCCTCATTCCCTCTCCTACACAACACTAATAATACATTTTATTTATAACGCGTCTTATATTTTAAAGAAAATCCCAAAGCGCTCCATAAAAACTAGACAAAGTAAAAACAATAAAAAACACTTTAAAAACTAAAATCTACATTCAGAAAAACAAAGAAGCATAAAGTCAAAAATTAAAAGCCTTAAAAATGAATGTCTTTAGACCTTTTTTTAAAGTGTCCACACTTTGTGGCCCTGAGGAGTTCTGGGAACTCATTCCAGAAACGTGGGGCAACGTCCTGGAAGGCTCTGTCCCCCATTGTGGTCAGCCTGGTCCTGGGCTGGTGGAGGCAGTGGGTGGAATTAGAGCGAAGGTGTCTTGTGTTGATAAGTAGGGAGAGGATGAGGGGCCAGAAGGCTAGAGCTCAGCCGGACGACGAGGGGCCAGAAGGCTAGAGCTTGGCGGAATAAGGGACCAGAGGGTAAGAGCTCGGCTGGACAACGAGGGGCCAGAAGGTTAGAGGACGGCTGGATGAGGGGCCAAAAGGTTGGAGTTCAGCCGAACGATGAGGGACCAGAAGGTTGGAGCTCAGCCGGACGACGAGGGGCCAGAAGGTTGGAGCTCAGCCGGACGACGAGGGGCCAGAAGGTTGGAGCTCAGCCGGACGACGAGGGGCCAGAAGGTTGGAGCTCAGCCGGACGACGAGGGGCCAGAAGGTTGGAGCTCAGCCGGACGACGAGGGGCCAGAAGGTTGGAGCTCAGCCGGACGACGAGGGGCCAGAAGGTTGGAGCTCAGCCGGACGATGAGGGGCCAGGAGGGAGAAGCTGTTCAGGAAGCCATGGTGCACCAGGAGCCAGAGTGGGGGACCAGGATATGGAGGGAAATCATCACAGAGGAATGATCCAGACAGGAAATGAGGGACACCAGGGTTTAAATAGTCCAAATAGAAACAAGACACACCTGGGGATTGGGACCAGGTGTGCAAAATCAGGTCCTAGGGCGGGATACTCCACAGACAACCAGTTAGACTCCGAGTCCAAACATGTAGAGGTTGTTGGTAGGAGGTGATGAGATGGACCCTTCAATACAGGGGTAACCACCACTGTCTCCCAAAAGAGAATAACCAGGTGGGGGGTACAAAGCTCCAACATAAACAGGATTGTTTCTAAGAATGCAGGTGTCATGAACAGAGCCCCCATACCCAACAAAAACCTCCAGGAATCTCCCAGTGGAGTCCCAGATGTCTTCAAGCTGAATTAAAAGAATCAGTTTAGTTGTTTTTAATTTAAACATGCCAACCATCGATCACTCAAACTGTCTGGTTACACCAAACCCCCACCAGCCTCATTGAGCTGAGGTCTTATAGTGAAGTGGATCCAGGTGAATATAGCCAGGCTACGTCCATGTCTTTCCAAACCGGAAGCCTTCATCTCCTCCAGGCTGGATTACTGCAATGCCCTCCTTGTAGGGATCCCATGCAGGGGCTTACAAAAGCTCCAGCACATCCAGAACTGGATGTTCTGGACCATATCACTCCCATCCTCAAATCCCTCCACTGGCTACCCATTAAATACAGAATTCAGTACAAGCTCCGCCTCCTCACCCATCAGTGCCTGTTTGTCTCCAAGAACTCCTAACCCTCCACACTACTGTCTGAGACCTGCGCTCCTCCTCCTCCTAACCCTCCACACCACTGTCCGAGACCTGAGCTCCTCCTCCTAACCCTCCACACCACTGTCTGAGACCTGCGCTCCTCCTCCTAACCCTCCACACCACTGTCCGAGACCTGCGCTCCTCCTCCTAACCCTCCACACCACTGTCTGAGACCTGCGCTCCTCCTCCTAAGCCTCCACACCACTGTCTGAGACCTGCGCTCCACCTCCTAACCCTCCACACCACTGTCCGAGACCTGCGCTCCTCCTCCTCCTCCTAACCCTCCACACCACTGTCTGAGACCTGCGCTCCACCTCCTAACCCTCCACACCACTGTCCGAGACCTGCGCTCCTCCTCCTCCTCCTCCTAACCCTCCACACCACTGTCCGGGACCTGCGCTCCTCCTCCTAACCCTCCACACCACTGTCTGAGACCTGCACTCCTCCTCCTAACCCTCCACACCACTGTCCGAGACCTGCGCTCCTCCTCCTCCTCCTCCTAACCCTCCACACCACTGTCCGGGACCTGCGCTCCTCCTCCTAACCCTCCACACCACTGTCTGAGACCTGCGCTCCTCCTCCTAACCCTCCACACCACTGTCTGAGACCTGCACTCCTCCTCCTAACCCTCCACACCACTGTCCGAGACCTGCACTCCTCGTCCTCCTCCTCCTAAACCTCCACACCACTGTCCGGGACCTGCGCTCCTCCTCCTCCTAACCCTCCACACCACTGTCTGAGACCTGCGCTCCTCCTCCTCCTAACCCTCCACACCACTGTCTGAGACCTGCACTCCTCCTCCTCCTCCTACTGCCTGCACCAACCAAGGACCAAACTCTCCACTATGGGGGACAGGGCCTTCCAGGCAGCTGCTCCACGGCTCTGGAACGATCTTCCTGAGAGCTTGAGGGCTCCACAAAAAAGACTGAAGACATTTTTATTTTTAAAGGCTTTTCAGCAAAGTTTTTAGTGTTTTTTATGTTGTTGTTTTGTTTAATTTCGCTCTTTGTTGTTGTTTTTGGTCATCGTAGCACTTTGAGATCTCCACTGGAGATAGAAAGTGCGTTATAAATAAAATTTTTATTATTATTATAACCTCATCGGACCAGTCCTCCAATCAGCAGCCTCCACATTCCAGCACCTGAAGATGATGAGAAAAAAAAGGGGAAAACAAGACAGAAAATGAACACTAGAGGGGGCCATTTTAACTTCCTGATCACATGCTGAGATTTTTCTGCTCCTTCCATCATTTCCCTCCAGGGGGCGCCACATCAAGTCAGTTTCTTCCATCTAACCCTATCTCCTGCATCCTCTTCAGTCACACCAACTATCTTCATGTCTTCCTTCACTGTATCCATGAACCTCCTCTTTGGTCTTCCTCTAGTCCTCTTTCCTGGTGGTTCCAAACCCAGCATCCTTCTTCTGATGTACTCTCTCTCTCTGTCTCTCTCTCTCTCAAGTTAAAGATATTAATTTAAAAACTAAACATAAGGCAAAACAAAACCTTTTAGTCTTAACTTTAGTTTGTTCGTTCGTCGTCTTTGGTTTATCTGGACCAGGTCGTGAGGGCAACGGTCTCAGACGGGAAACCCAGACTTCTCTCACCCCGGCTGCATCACGAGGTGTTCCCTGTCCAGCTGTGAGACATGCTCCCTGCAGCGGGTCTGGGGTCTGCCTCTGGGTCTCCTCCTGGTGGGAGAACGCCTCTCCAGCGAGCCGTTCAAAAAGCATCCTAACCAGATGCTCGAACCATCCAATGTGGTTTTTCTCAACCCGAAAGAGCAACGTCTCTCCTCCAAGCTCCTCCCTCTACCTCTGTAGAAGAAGCTCATTTCAACAGCTTGTATCCATGATGTCATTCTTTCTTTTGGTCACCGCCCACCAATGATTTGATTTATTTTAAAAAGGAGGAAATTAGTCCTGGTGACTGGTGGACCTGTGTTAGTCCTGGTGAAATTGGTCCTGTTGGCTTCATCGGACCGTGATCTCCAGCTCTCACTGGATCGATTTGCTGCCGAGCGTGAAGCGGCCGGGATGGGAATTAGCGCCTCCAAATCCGAGACCATGGTCCTCACCCGGAAAAGGGTGGAATGCCCCCTGCGGGTCAGGGACAGGGTTCTGCCCCAAGTATAGGAGTTTAAGTATCTCAGAGTCTTGTTCACGAGTGGAGGAAGGATGGAGCGGGAGATCGACAGGCGGACCGGTGCGGCATCAGCAATAACTACAGTAGGACGCTGCATCGGTCCGTCGTGGTAAAGAGAGAGCTGAGCCGAAAAGTAAAGCTCTCGATTTACAAGTCGATCTACGTTCCTACCCTCACCATGGTAACCAGGATCTACGTTCCTACCCTCACCATGGTAACCAGGATCTACGTTCCTACCCTCACCATGGTAACCAGGATCTACGTTCCTACCTTCACCATGGTAACCAGGATCTACGTTCCAACCCTCACCATGGTAACCAGGATCTACGTTCCTACCCTCACCATGGTAACCAGGATCTACGTTCCTACCCTCACCATGGTAACCAGGATCTACGTTCCTGCCTTCACCATGGTAACCAGGATCTACGTTCCTACCCTCACCATGGTAACCAGGATCTACGTTCCTACCCTCACCATGGTAACCAGGATCTACGTTCCTACCCTCACCATGGTAACCAGGATCTACGTTCCTGCCTTCACCATGGTAACCAGGATCTACGTTCCTACCCTCACCATGGTAACCAGGATCTACGTTTCTGCCCTCACCATGGTAACCAGGATTTACGTTCCTACTCTCACTATGGTAACCAGGATCTACGTTCCTACCCTCACCATGGTAACCAGGATCTACGTTCCTATCCTCACCATGGTAACCAGGATCTATGTTCCTACCCTCACCATGGTAACCAGGATCTACGTTCCTACCCTCACCATGGTAACCAGGATCTACGTTCCTACCTTCACCATGGTAACCAGGATCTACGTTCCTACCTTCACCATGGTAACCAGGATCTACGTTCCAACCCTCACCATGGTAACCAGGATCTACGTTCCAACCCTCACCATGGTAACCAGGATCTACGTTCCTACCCTCACCATGGTAACCACGATCTACGTTCCTGCCCTCACCATGGTAACAAGGATCTACGTTCCAACCCTCACTATGGTAACCAGGATCTACGTTCCTACCCTCACCATGGTAACCAGGATCTACGTTCCTACCCTCACCATGGTAACAAGGATCTACGTTCCTACCCTCACCTATGGTCACCAGCTGTGGGTGGTGACCGAAAGAATGAGATCGCGGGTACAAGCGGCCGAAATGAGCTTCCTATGCAGGATGGCAGGGCTCTGACTCAGAGATCGGGTGAGGAGGTCTGCAATCCGGGAGGAGCTCGGTGTCGAGCCGCTCCTCCTCCAGGTCGAGAGGAGCCAGATGGGGTGGTTCGGGCATCTGGTAAGGATGCCCCCCGAGCGCCTCGCGGGCATCCTGGGATTCTTTCAGGTGAGCTGGAGGATGCAGCTGGCGTGAGAGAGGCCTGGGCTGCCCGTTTGAGGCTGTTGCCCCCACGACCCGACAACAGAACAAGCGGAAGATGACGGAACGGAAATTAGGGTGGCACGGTGGTGCAGTGGTTGGCAAAGTAGCCTCACAGCAAGAAGCCTTGGGTTCAAGTTCGAGGTGGGGTTAAGGCTTGAATCACTGGTTTTTCTGTGTGTAGTTTGCATGTTCTCAGACACGGTGTTTGTTTAAATCAAGCTGTGAAACATGTGAAGTTCAAGCAGCAGAAATCAAACTCATGACAGACATGATTTTACTGATTTATTAAATATAAACAAATGAGAAGATCTACACGGATCCATGATTTCTGATGAGAAGATCTACACGGATCCATGATTTCAGATGAGAAGATCTACACGGATCCATGATTTCTGATCAGAAGATCTACACGGATCCATGATTTCTGATCAGAAGATCTACACAGATCCATGATTTCTGATCAGAAGATCTACACAGATCCATGATTTCTGATCAGAAGATCTACACGGATCCATGATTTCTGATCAGAAGATCTACACAGATCCATGATTTCTGATCAGAAGATCTACACGGATCCATGAAGATAAAAAGACAGAAACTTGGAGAAACACTCTGGTTTGTATCCAGTTAAACCAGCTGGAACCTGAAGAGAGAAAAAAACAATCAGTAAAACAACCAATAAGAAGCTGGTGGAGCTCATCACACACACACACACACACATACACACACACACCTTTATTTGCTTCTTTTTGATCAACGGTCGAACTTTAGCGAAGTCGTAAAGTTCCACATCTTCATCGAGCCACATCTGAAAAAAAAAAACACCAGGAATTAACTTAGAAACAGATTCAGGTTATTTAACCGAAACATCTTTCAGAGTAGAAAAGGTATGAGTGACACGCTGGTGTATCCGGGTGTTTGTGTTTACACCGATGGATGGAAGCAGGAAGAACAACAAAAACAATCCACCGTCTGAACACCACTACCATCCACCACTTCCTGTTCTAAACCTATCACAATAAAAGAACTGGAAATAAAACTCATTATTTTCTTCCTTTATTGTGATTTTGTGTCTCGTAAATAAAAACATAAACACACTCATTGAAAATTCTAGAAGAAATGAAGCAGTTTTTAAGTTAAAAGTAACGAAGCTGCTGATAAAGAAGGGCTGAAATGAGCTTCCCCTGCAGGATGGCAGGGCTCTCACTCAGAGATACAGTGCCTTATCCATTTTGTAGAAACAACAGCTTATAACCTGACTTTTAACTCATCCATTGTTTTTAGAAATGGTTCATATGAAAGTTAAAACCCTCAAAATTATGTTGAAAATCTACAATAAATTCCATTAACTTAAGAAAGAGTTACTCCACAGGAATAACTTTTTTTTTCAGCTAAATGCTTTATTATCTTGAAACTTGAAAACTTTTCTTTGAAACTTTTTTTATTTGGTACTCAGTCTCCTTTACATGACTATAAACATTAACAAAACAAATCCTCATACTCAAATAATACAGGTGACCAAGAACAGGCTGAAGCAAAAAAACTAGATTTTACAACATAGGTTACCTTGAAACAAATTTACAGAAAAAAAAAGACACAAATCACAAAATTTAGTAACTTTCAACAATAAATTGTGAGACTTTCTTTTTAAAAATTTGAAACGAAACATTCTTTTATGTCTTTAGTTATGATACACCGCAGCAGGCTGCCCTTCGACGGCGCCAATGGTGGGAGAAGCGGGGGTTAGGTGTCTACCAAGGACCCTAGATGGTGAATCAGCGTTAGAGCACTCGCCCGTGAACCGGAAGGTCGCAGGTTCGATTCCCGCTGAGACCACCACCACCCTCTAGGGTTGTTGGAGAAGACACCTAACCCCCGCTTCTCCCACCATTGGTGCCGTTGAAAGGCAGCCTGCTGTGGTGTAAGGAGTGCAGCACACAAATTTCCCCGGTGAGGGATGAATAGAGTAATTCATTATTATTATATTATTCCATAAACAAGGTCCAACATAAGATAAACACCTTTGTCTGAACCCTTTTCTGGTTTGGGGTAAAATAAATTTACATAATCTCTGAAATCATAAACAGTTTGTTGAAGTTTAAAGTAGGGATGGCCAGCTCGAGCGACACAAAAGTATCGCGAGAATTGCTCCGATTCCGTGTGTCGGAATGCCAAACATCGCGCGACCCAAAATCCGAGCTACTGTCACGTGGAGCCAGGTGTCGAAGAGCTCGGAAAGTTTGAAGGGGCGGGTCGATCAATCAGTCAAAAGATATAAAAGGGTTTCATTCATTCAGGGAGACGTGGGTTTTTGCGAGGAGGAGATTTTCTAGCGATTTTGCGACATCACAGCTTTGGATTCTACAGGGATTTTATCACAGTAGGTATTGTACACAATAAGATCACTTTGATCTTGTCAGATTTTTTTTTAAGTGTCACTTTAAACACACACATTCAACCAACACATAGTCACACACGCGCACACAGATTTATTAGATTAGTTTTTAGGATTCACCAACAAAAATATAATGTGTTTGGAATTGAGAGGTTGAAAGAGTTTTTGGGTGAATAGTATGAGTGTGAAAGGTGAGTGTGTGTTTGTGTGTAAGTTGTAAATGGAGGGAGAACCAGTTCTGTTTTAATAGTCACAACCGGGAGCGTCATCTTCAGTGGAGAATGACAGTTTGTGGGACCTGCTGGACAGCCGGGTTGGTTAGTATTTTCATCTGATCAACGATGTCCACATGTTACATGGTTTTACTAACTTTTATTTCCTTGGTGAAACCCAGAGAAGTCAGTGCGCGATGGCGAACGCCACAGTGGAGGTTCAGAGATGCCTATCGGAGCCCTACTTCTTCAGGGGAGAAGACCCGCTCGCATTCTGGCCATCGAGGACAACCGTTTACCCAAACCTGCCCAAACTGGTGAAGCATTATGTCCACATGCCAGGACCCAGGTGCCTTGTGAGCGGGTCTCCAAAGCGGGAGAAGAAGTCAGTCGGAAGAGGAGCAGACTAAAGCCAACCACCGTGGAAAAGACTTTATTTTTTAATAAAAATCTATGACAAAAACATTTACAATTGTCCTGTTTGAGTTTTTTGCGCTGTTTTAGAGCCGCAGTGACTCTCTCACGTCTTCCCTAAATGTTGCTGCTTGTTTCACAGATTGTTGATTCTAATCTATTTCATTTATAAAGTATTTCTCTTACCAAAACATTACAAAGTGCTTTAGATTAAAATATCGAAACAGACTTTTTCTATTCTTTGATTTGGAGAACATCCAACTGGACACAAATGAAAATATCACACTCTCTCCAAAAACTAAACTATTTTTATGAAATCTTCACTGCGCGCTCGCACAAAAACATCTCTGTTAAATTGTATCAGTGTGTTCATTTTCACTTCCGTAAGATTCTATCAGCCGGTCCCCTGGAGTTATTCAAATGACAAACAGTGGGTCAGTGTGTGTTTTATTGAACATTTAATTACATTGTTAGTAACAGAGGGAAATTTGATTGTTTAGGTAACTGTTGCTATGGCAACGGATAACGCAATCTCATTTCATGATAAAAAAAAAAAAAAAACTAGAATTGCCCAACAACAACCCACATTTCATCTTCCAGTAAGACAGAATTTAAGGCGTAGATTTTCTTTATTTCTTGGGGGTTTTTTTTCATCTACGCATGCGCAGCCTCCAGATGTGCAGTTGCTCGAAGTTGCTCGATGAGTCGCGAGGCGTCGGATTTCCCATCCCTAGTTTAAAGTATTTTTGTATTTTTACTGATAAAAGATTGAACTTAGCTTTAAACATAAAGTTCTTTAAAATGATGTAAATCTTTAAATTTAATCAATCTAGATTTAATAAATAAAGAATGTGTATGTTCAAAATACCCAACTTTGTTTATTAATCTTATGGCACGTTTCTGTAATAAAAATATCTCATTAATTAAAGTTTGATATGTTCCACCCCACAGTTCAACACAATACGTCATATAAGGAAGAATTAAAGAGGAGTAAATAACAGATAAAGAACTGAATAAATCTTTACTTTTATACAGTATTCCTAGAGTTTTTGAGATTTTTGTCTTTATATATTTTAGATGTTGATTCCATGTTAATTTAGCATCGATTATAATTCCTAAAAATTTTGTTTCATAAACTCTTTCAATTTCAACATCATCTATTTTAAGTTTTGTATCACTATCAGTATCCTTTTGTTTTTGCTATATTAAGTGATAACTATCTGTTGTGGTTGGGGAAGGGATGGTGGAAAGAGGAGCACCCAAATGCAGGACTTTGAACATGGTTTATTTCTAAAATCAGGAAAGTCTGTAAAAAAAAAACATAATAAACTAAAGGTTTCAAAAGTCCAACTAAATCCAAAATAATAAACATGGTCAGGCAACCAGGGTGACCTGGCTGGGAAAGGTGATTGTAAGACCTGACAAGGAAGGCTGGTGAGACTGCCTTTAAAATAGGCAGCCAGAAGATTGGATCCAGTTGAGCCCACAGGTGCTGATTGTCTAATTAGCCAGAATTGGGGGAAAGGTGAGATGGTCCCTGGCTCCCTCTGGTGGTGGCTCGAGGGAACCACGACACTATCTAACACTCTAAGACCACCCCTCATCTCCAGAAACTTTGTTTGTGTCATAAAGCTGTTTGAATCATTTATTTTTAACATGGCTGAACAAAGAAACACCAGAAAGTCTGAGAACACCACTGAGAGCAGCCCCGTGTCTTCTGATAACTACAATATCTGTGCTTCATAAAGAAGGTAAAGACAATGTAGTTCATACAGACCAGTGAGTCTTTTAAACAGTGACTACAAGATTCTTACAAAGGTCTTCACTAACAGAATTCATACGGTGTTACCAAAACTTGTACATTCTGACCAAACTTGGTTTTTGTCTGGTAGACAGTGGTTTTACAATATGTGATGATTGCAGGATTCTCTCCTGTCGCAGCGGTACACACAAACTCTCTGACATCAAACTTCTTTAAACTGGGGAGAGACTGCAGACAAGGCTGCAGCTTGTCTCCCTATTTGTTTGATTTAACAATCAAACCTCTGGCTGTGGCTCTTAGAATGGACAACGAGATTATCGGAATTTCCAGAGATGGTATTATACACAAAGTCTGACTTTATGCAGACGATTTCTTATTATGTTTATCTGATCCATCTACATCCGTACAGAGACTCCTCAAGACATTAGATCAATTTAGTTTCATATCGGGATATAAATTAAATTATACCAAAAGCTTGTTGTTTTCTATCAATAACATTGACATTGACTTTTTTATGTTTCCATTCAAACAAGAAAAAGAAATATTTAAATATTTAGGAATAAATATTGGCCGCACAATGGCTGAACTATGAACCCAAAATTTTGACTTATTGTTAGAACAGACATCGATGGACCTAAAAAAATGGTCATCATTACTGATCTCACTTACAGGCAGAATAAATAATATTAAAATGTCTGTTTTGCCAAAGTTTTTGTATATTTTTTAAATGATTCCTAGGAGGGCTCGGACTTCCAAATTTTATGTTCTATTATTGGGCAGCTCACGTTGCCAAAATGATATACTGGAGAAAAAAATGAAGAGGAAATTTGGACTCAAATGGAACTGAGGGCTTCCTCCCCCACCATCGAAGCCAACCCACGACCAGGTGGTGATCAGTTGACAGCTCCGCCCCTCTCTTCCCCCAAGCGTCCAAGACATGTGGCCGCAAGTTCAATGAAACAACTATAAAGTCAATCATGGAACTGTGGCCTAGAGTGTCCTGGTGCCACGTGTGCACTCTTGTGCTTGAACATGGTGTTCGCTACCGACAATCCATGACGAGCACAGAAGTCAAGCAGCAGAACACCACTCGGGTTTAGATCAGGGGGGCCGTTCCTCCCGATCACTCCCCTCCAGGTCTCACTGTCGCTGCCCACGTGAGCAATGAAGTCCTCGAGGAGGACAATGGAGTCCCCTGGGGATGCCCCATCCAATACTCCCCCCAAAGACTCCAAAAAGGGCGGGTAGTCTACACTGCCGTTCGGTGCATAGCAACAAACGACAGTGAGGACCCGAAGGCGGAGGGAGGCAACCCTTTCATCCACCGGGGAGAACTCCAACACACAGGAACCGAGCTGGGGGGCAACAAGTATGCCCACTCCAGCCCGGCGCCTTTCACTAAGTGCAACTCCAGAATAGAACAGGGTCCAGCCCCTGTCAAGAGGCCTGGTTCCAGAGCCCCCGCGACCCGACCCCGGAACAAGCGGAAGATGACGGAACGGAACAATCGTGAGAGCATCTTTTCAGATATGGGTTCAATTCATGAAACACTTTACCCTCCAACAAGCCAGCAGGTTTCTTCCTATCTCCTCTAACTCATTCTTTTTACCATCAATGTTTAAAAGTTGGCATAACAAGGGTCTGAAGTTTTTACTCTGGTGATGTTTTCTGTACATTTAATCATTTAGTTAATAATTACAACAAATTTGTTTCACACATGTTTAGATATTTACAAATACACAGTTTTACTAAATTATTGTTTTCTTCATTTCCTTATTTACCTCCCAAAAATAAAATGGACACAATTTTAGATCCTTTTGCCAAGAAAATAATTTCTGTTCTTTACAAACTTTTCTTGGACATGAAACAAAGACAAATGGGAAAAAGACAGAATCTATCTGATGAGGAGTGGGAATCCTGCCTCACTCGTTTACACAGCTCATCTTTCTGCATCCGTCATGGACTAATTCAGTTCAAAATTCTCCACAGTCTCCACTTTACAAGGGAGCGGACCCAACCTGCCCCAGATGTGGACCTAACCTGCTCCAGATGTGGACCCAACCTGCTCCAGATGTGGACCCAACCTGCCCTAGATGTGGACCCAACCTGCTCCAGATGTGGCCACACCCCAGCTACTGAGGGTTATATGGTTTGGTCCTATCACTTTTAATTACCGTAATTTCACGACCATTAGGCGCACCGTACAAAAAGGCGCAGTCTCAGTCACACACCGCCTTACAACAACACACACGCAAGCATGCAAATGTGGGTATTAAAAAATAGATCGGGAGTAAAACTGAGTTTGGTTGTGTTTTATTTAAGTAGTAACGATACTAAACAAACACATTACCGGTAATAGTCTTTATTCAAATCCATCAAAGTCCTCATCCTCTGTTTCAGAGCAGGTCCACTTCGCTCCTCGCTGTCAAAGTCACTGTCTGTACTGTGCGGCTCCTCAGAAAGGATACCAGCTTTTGAGAAAGCTCGGATAACAGTACCAGCAGACACGTTAGTCCAAGCATCTACAATCCATTGGCAAACTGTAGCGTAACTCGCCCGGCGCTGCCTTCCACCCTTCCACGGCTCGATTCCCATGTTCCTCCGCGTAGCTGATTGCCTTCATCTTAAACTGAGCGTCATAAACGTGTCTCTTTGCCATTTTCAGGGTTAAAACAGCCATGTTGTTCATACAGCACATACCTTTTTTATACACAATCCACGCCCACACTTCAAACTTTAACGTTCTCATGCCTTTTCTTTTAGGTCCATCTCGCCTCGCGGGCACCGCTTTTTCTTTTAGGTCCGCCTTTTGTCACACACAAGGCGCACCGCTCATTTTGAAGAAAATCTAAGACGTTTATATGCACCTTATAGCCGTGAAATTACGGTATATTTCAGGTTCTATCCCACATCCACGGAAAAGACCTGACACCTGACTTCCTGATTAGTATTTTTGGAATACCATCACCTCAACTTTTGCCAGTTTGATCGCACGCAGGCTGATCCTCTTTCAATGGACATGGAACGAGGCCCCTTCAGTATCTCAGTGGCTGAAGGAGGTTCTCTCTTTCGTACCACTGGAGAAACTCCAATAAAAGGTCAAATTAAAACAACAGAAGTTTTTAAAACTTGGAACCCATTTGTTGAAGATGTGAAATCTTTGACGTTTGAATTTTCTGAATATAATTAACATGAAGACCACAGTTTACAATTTTTTTTTTAATTAATTTCTTCTTATGGTGTTCCCCATTAAAACCCCTTTTGTTTGTTTGGTTTTTTTTCCCTCTACTTTGTCATTTATGTATACATGATAAAATCTACCAATTTCATATCAATGTAAATAATTATTGCTGTTTGGAAGATTGATAAATAAAATTTTGAAATATATATATATATATGTTGTGAAACAAAACTAACAAAAAAAAGAAAGAAAACAAACATAAATACCTGTCAGAGTAGGACCGGACATAAGAAAATACAGATTATTAATCTCCTACTGGGGAATTTCATGTGTCCGGTGCAGAGGTGAGATCGGACCTAAAAAAAATCCAGCACGACCAATCAACATGATTTGCGGGCCGAAGCCCGAAATGTTATATTTTATTAGTGAGGACTCGGGAGGAGGAGGGTTATTTATAACACAGAACACAGAATACGTTTTTAATTTAAAAAAAATCACACTATAGGATTTTATTTTATTTATTTTGAACTGGGTTCACTGGAGTGAGCTGCATCGGTCCTTCGTGGTAAAGAGAGAGCTGAGCCGAAAAGTAAAGCTCTCGATTTACAAGTCGATCTATGTTCCTACCCTCTCCATGGTAACCGGGATCTACGTTCCTACCATCACCATGGTAACCGGGATCTACGTTCCTACCCTCACCATGGTAACCAGGATCTACGTTCCTACCCTCTCCATGGTAACTGGGATCTGCGTTCCTACCCTCACCATGGTAACCGGGATCTACGTTCCTACCCTCACCATGGTAACCAGGATCTACGTTCCTACCCTCTCCATGGTAACCGGGATCTACGTTCCAACCCTCACCATGGTAACCAGGATCTACGTTCCTACCCTCTCCATGGTAACCGGGATCTACGTTCCTACCCTCACCATGGTAACCAGCTGTGGGTGGTGACCGAAAGAATGAGATCGCGGGTACAAGCGGCCGAAATGATCTTCATCCGCAGGGTTGCTGGGCTCTCACTCAGAGATCGGGTGAGGAGCTCTGCCATCCGGGAGGAGCTCGGTGTCGAGCTGCTCCTCCTCCAGGTTGAGAGAAGCCAGATGGGGTGGTTCGGGCATCTTGTCAGGATGCCCCCCGACCGCCTCGCGGGCAAGGTGTTTTGGGCACGTCCCACCGGGAAGAGACCAAGAGGCAGACCCCGGACACGCTGGAGAGACTATGTCTCACAGCTGGCTAGGGAAAGACTTGGGATCCTTTCGGGTGAGCTGGAGGATGCAGCCGGGGTGAGAGAAGCCTGGGCTGCCCGCATGCCCCCGCGACCCGACCCCGGAACAAGCGGAAGATGACGGAACGGAACGGAGCACTATAGGACCCCTAACACACTTGTCTGTGATGGCCTGCTTAGCGTGAAGAGGAGGGACAGTCTTTGAAACAAATGATAAAATAGATCTTTAACGATCATCAACGGTCCAGCTGTTTAAATGCCCGCTCAGCGTCGAGGTGCCAGTCTTTTTGGTGTCGTATGAAATCAAAGCGCCACATTGACTACATCCAGCGAAGCCAACGCAAGTTTCTGTTACATTTTGAACAATAAATTTGAAGCTTTTCCACACCTCACTCTTACCGGTGTGTGTTTGTCTTTTCAGTTCTCCTGCTTTTAGTTTATCCTTAACTTCTTGCTCCTTCATATCGGGGATCCTCCTTAACTTCTCACTCCTTCATATCGGGGATCCTCCTTAACTTCTCACTCCTTCATATCGGGGATCCTCCTTAACTTCTTACTCCTTCATATCGGGGATCCTCCTTAACTTCTTACTCCTTCATATCGGGGATCCTCCTTAACTTCTTACTCCTTCATATCGGGGATCCTCCTTAACTTCTCGCTCCTTCATATCGGGGATCCTCCTTAACTTCTTACTCCTTCATATCGGGGATCCTCCTTAACTTCTTGCTCCTTCATATCGGGGATCCTCCTTAACTTCTCGCTCCTTCATATCGGGGATCCTCCTTAACTTCTCGCTCCTTCATATCGGAGATCCTCCTTAACTTCTCACTCCTTCATATCGGGGATCCTCCTTAACTTCTCACTCCTTCATATCGGGGATCCTCCTTAACTTCTTACTCCTTCATATCGGGGATCCTCCTTAACTTCTCACTCCCTCATATCGGGGATCCTCCTTAACTTCTCACTCCTTCATATCGGGGATCCTCCTTAACTTCTTACTCCTTCATATCGGGGATCCTCCTTAACTTCTCACTCCTTCATATCGGGGATCCTCCTTAACTTCTTACTCCTTCATATCGGGGATCCTCCTTAACTTCTTACTCCTTCATATCGGGGATCCTCCTTAACTTCTCACTCCTTCATATCGGGGATCCTCCTTAACTTCTCGCTCCTTCATATCGGGGATCCTCCTTAACTTCTCACTCCTTCATATCGGGGATCCTCCTTAACTTCTTACTCCTTCATATCGGGGATCCTCCTTAACTTCTTACTCCTTCATATCGGGGATCCTCCTTAACTTCTCACTCCTTCATATCGGGGATCCTCCTTAACTTCTCGCTCCTTCATATCGGGGATCCTCCTTAACTTCTTACTCCTTCATATCGGGGATCCTCCTTAACTTCTTGCTCCTTCATATCGGGGATCCTCCTTAACTTCTCACTCCTTCATATCGGGGATCCTCCTTAACTTCTCGCTCCTTCATATCGGGGATCCTCCTTAACTTCTTACTCCTTCGTATCGGGGATCCTCCTTAACTTCTCGCTCCTTCATATCGGGGATCCTCCTTAACTTCTCACTCCTTCATATCGGGGATCCTCCTTAACTTCTCGCTCCTTCATATCGGGGATCCTCCTTAACTTCTCACTCCTTCATATCGGGGATCCTCCTTAACTTCTCGCTCCTTCATATCGGGGATCCTCCTTAACTTCTCACTCCTTCATATCGGGGATCCTCCTTAACTTCTCGCTCCTTCATATCGGGGATCCTCCTTAACTTCTCGCTCCTTCATATCGGGGATCCTCCTTAACTTCTCACTCCTTCATATCGGGGATTCTCCTTAACTTCTCACTCCTTCATATCGGGGATCCTCCTTAACTTCTCACTCCTTCATATCGGGGATCCTCCTTAACTTCTTACTCCTTCATATCGGGGATCCTCCTTAACTTCTTACTCCTTCATATCGGGGATCCTCCTTAACTTCTCGCTCCTTCATATCGGGGATCCTCCTTAACTTCTCGCTCCTTCATATCGTTCATATCGGGGATCCTCCTTAACTTCTCGCTCCTTCATATCGGGGATCCTCCTTAACTTCTCACTCCTTCATATCGGGGATCCTCCTTAACTTCTTACTCCTTCATATCGGGGATCCTCCTTAACTTCTTACTCCTTCATATCGGGGATCCTCCTTAACTTCTTACTCCTTCATATCGGGGATCCTCCTTAACTTCTCACTCCTTCATATCGGGGATCCTCCTTAACTTCTCACTCCTTCATATCGGGGATCCTCCTTAACTTCTTACTCCTTCATATCGGGGATCCTCCTTAACTTCTCGCTCCTTCATATCGGGGATCCTCCTTAACTTCTCGCTCCTTCATATCGGGGATCCTCCTTAACTTCTCGCTCCTTCATATCGGGGATCCTCCTTAACTTCTCGCTCCTTCATATCGGGGATCCTCCTTAACTTCTCGCTCCTTCATATCGGGGATCCTCCTTAACTTCCTACTCCTTCATATCGGGGATCCTCCTTAACTTCTCACTCCTTCATATCGGGGATCCTCCTTAACTTCTCACTCCTTCATATCGGGGATCCTCCTTAACTTCTCACTCCTTCATATCGGGGATCCTCCTTAACTTCTTACTCCTTCATATCGGGGATCCTCCTTAACTTCTTACTCCTTCAAATCGGGGATCCTCCTTAACTTCTTATTCCTTCATATCGGGGATCCTCCTTAACTTCTTACTCCTTCATATCGGGGATCCTCCTTAACTTCTTACTCCTTCATATCGGGGATCCTCCGTAACTTCGCACTCCTTCATATCGGGGATCCTCCTTAACTTCTGACTCCTTCATATCAGGGATCCTCCTTAACGTCTTACTCCTTCATATCGGGGATCCTCCTTAACGTCTTACTCCTTCATATCGGGGATCCTCCTTAACTTCTTGCTCCTTCATATCGGGGATCCTCCTTAACTTCTCACTCCTTCATATCGGGGATTCTCCTTAACTTCTCGCTCCTTCATATCGGGGATCCTCCTTAACTTCTTGCTCCTTCATTTCGGGGATCCTCCTTAACTTCTTACTCCTTCATATCGGGGATCCTCCTTAACTTCTTGCTCCTTCATATCGGGGATCCTCCTTAACTTCGCACTCCTTCATATCGGGGATCCTCCTTTACTTCTCACTCCTTCATATCGGGGATCCTCCTTAACTTCTCGCTCCTTCATATCGGGGATCCTCCTTAACTTCTCGCTCCTTCATATTGGGGATCCTCCTTAACTTCTCGCTCCTTCATATCGGGGATCCTCCTTAACTTCTCGCTCCTTCATATCGGGGATCCTCCTTAACTTCTTGCTCCTTCATATCGGGGATCCTCCTTAACTTCGCACTCCTTCATATCGGGGATCCTCCTTAACTTCTCTCTCCTTCATATCGGGGATCCTCCTTAACTTCTCGCTCCTTCATATCGGGGATCCTCCTTAACTTCTCGCTCCTTCATATCGGGGATCCTCCTTAACTTCTTGCTCCTTCATATCGGGGATCCTCCTTAACTTCTTCCTCCTTCATATCGGGGATCCTCCTTAACTTCTCGCTCCTTCATATCGGGGATCCTCCTTAACTTCTTACTCCTTCATATCGGGGATCCTCCTTAACTTCTTACTCCTTCATATCGGGGATCCTCCTTAACTTCTCACTCCTTCATATCGGGGATCCTCCTTAACTTCTCACTCCTTCATATCGGGGATCCTCCTTAACTTCTTATTCCTTCATATCGGGGATCCTCCTTAACTTCTCACTCCTTCATATCGGGGATCCTCCTTAACTTCTTACTCCTTCATATCGGGGATCCTCCTTAACTTCTCACTCCTTCATATCGGGGATCCTCCTTAACTTCTCACTCCTTCATATCGGGGATCCTCCTTAACTTCTCACTCCTTCATATCGGGGATCCTCCTTAACTTCTCGCTCCTTCATATCGGGGATCCTCCTTAACTTCTCACTCCTTCATATCGGGGATCCTCCTTAACTTCTCGCTCCTTCATATCGGGGATCCTCCTTAACTTCTCGCTCCTTCATATCGGGGATCCTCCTTAACTTCTCGCTCCTTCATATCGGGGATCCTCCTTAACTTCTCACTCCTTCATATCGGGGATCCTCCTTAACTTCTCACTCCTTCATATCGGGGATCCTCCTTAACTTCTCGCTCCTTCATATCGGGGATCCTCCTTAACTTCGCACTCCTTCATATCGGGGATCCTCCTTAACTTCTCACTCCTTCATATCGGGGATCCTCCTTAACTTCTCACTCCTTCATATCGGGGATCCTCCTTAACTTCTCGCTCCTTCATATCGGGGATGCTCCTTAACTTCTTACTCCTTCATATCGGGGATCCTCCTTAACTTCTCACTCCTTCATATCGGGGATCCTCCTTAACTTCTCACTCCTTCATATCGGGGATCCTCCTTAACTTCTCACTCCTTCATATCGGGGATCCTCCTTAACTTCTTATTCCTTCATATCGGGGATCCTCCTTAACTTCTCGCTCCTTCATATCGGGGATCCTCCTTAACTTCTTACTCCTTCATATCGGGGATCCTCCTTAACTTCTTACTCCTTCATATCGGGGATCCTCCTTAACTTCTCACTCCTTCATATCGGGGATCCTCCTTAACTTCTTACTCCTTCATATCGGGGATCCTCCTTAACTTCTTACTCCTTCATATCGGGGATCCTCCTTAACTTCTTACTCTTTCATATCGGGGATCCTCCTTAACTTCTTACTCCTTCATATCGGGGATCCTCCTTAACTTCTCACTCCTTCATATCGGGGATCCTCCTTAACTTCTCGCTCCTTCATATCGGGGATCCTCCTTAACTTCTCACTCCTTCATATCGGGGATCCTCCTTAACTTCTCACTCCTTCATATCGGGGATCCTCCTTAACTTCTTACTCCTTCATATCGGGGATCCTCCTTAACTTCTCACTCCTTCATATCGGGGATCCTCCTTAACTTCTCGCTCCTTCATATCGGGGATCCTCCTTAACTTCTTACTCCTTCATATCGGGGATCCTCCTTAACTTCTCACTCCTTCATATCGGGGATCCTCCTTAACTTCTCGCTCCTTCATATCGGGGATCCTCCTTAACTTCTTACTCCTTCATATCGGGGATCCTCCTTAACTTCTTACTCCTTCATATCGGGGATCCTCCTTAACTTCTCACTCCTTCATATCGGGGATCCTCCTTAACTTCTCGCTCCTTCATATCGGGGATCCTCCTTAACTTCTTACTCCTTCATATCGGGGATCCTCCTTAACGTCTTACTCCTTCATATCGGGGATCCTCCTTAACTTCTCACTCCTTCATATCGGGGATCCTCCTTAACGTCTTACTCCTTCATATCGGGGATCCTCCTTAACTTCTCGCTCCTTCATATCGGGGATCCTCCTTAACTTCTCACTCCTTCATATCGGGGATCCTCCTTAACGTCTTACTCCTTCATATCGGGGATCCTCCTTAACTTCTCGCTCCTTCATATCGGGGATCCTCCTTAACTTCTCGCTCCTTCATATCGGGGATCCTCCTTAACTTCTCACTCCTTCATATCGGGGATCCTCCTTAACTTCTCGCTCCTTCATATCGGGGATCCTCCTTAACTTCTCACTCCTTCATATCGGGGATCCTCCTTAACTTCTCACTCCTTCATATCGGGGATTCTCCTTAACTTCTCACTCCTTCATATCGGGGATCCTCCTTAACTTCTCGCTCCTTCATTTCGGGGATCCTCCTTAACTTCTTACTCCTTCATATCGGGGATCCTCCTTAACTTCGCACTCCTTCATATCGGGGATCCTCCTTAACTTCTCCCTCCTTCATATCGGGGATCCTCCTTAACTTCTCGCTCCTTCATATCGGGGATCCTCCTTAACTTCTCGCTCCTTCATATCGGGGATCCTCCTTAACTTCTCGCTCCTTCATATCGGGGATCCTCCTTAACTTCGCACTCCTTCATATCGGGGATCCTCCTTAACTTCTCGCTCCTTCATATCGGGGATCCTCCTTAACTTCTCACTCCTTCATATCGGGGATCCTCCTTAACTTCTCACTCCTTCATATCGGGGATCCTCCTTAACTTCTCACTCCTTCATATCGGGGATCCTCCTTAACTTCTCACTCCTTCATATCGGGGATCCTCCTTAACTTCTCACTCCTTCATATCGGGGATCCTCCTTAACTTCTCGCTCCTTCATTTCGGGGATCCTCCTTAACTTCTTACTCCTTCATATCGGGGATCCTCCTTAACTTCGCACTCCTTCATATCGGGGATCCTCCTTAACTTCTCCCTCCTTCATATCGGGGATCCTCCTTAACTTCTCGCTCCTTCATATCGGGGATCCTCCTTAACTTCTCGCTCCTTCATATCGGGGATCCTCCTTAACTTCTCGCTCCTTCATATCGGGGATCCTCCTTAACTTCGCACTCCTTCATATCGGGGATCCTCCTTAACTTCTCGCTCCTTCATATCGGGGATCCTCCTTAACTTCTTATTCCTTCATATCGGGGATCCTCCTTAACTTCTCACTCCTTCATATCGGGGATCCTCCTTAACTTCTTATTCCTTCATATCGGGGATCCTCCTTAACTTCTCGCTCCTTCATATCGGGGATCCTCCTTAACTTCTTATTCCTTCATATCGGGGATCCTCCTTAACTTCTCGCTCCTTCATATCGGGGATCCTCCTTAACTTCGCACTCCTTCATATCGGGGATCCTCCTTAACTTCTTGCTCCTTCATATCGGGGATCCTCCTTAACTTCTCACTCCTTCATATCGGGGATCCTCCTTAACTTCTTACTCCTTCATATCGGGGATCCTCCTTAACTTCTTGCTCCTTCATATCGGGGATCCTCCTTAACTTCTCGCTCCTTCATATCGGGGATCCTCCTTAACTTCTCACTCCTTCATATCGGGGATCCTCCTTAACTTCTTACTCCTTCATATCGGGGATCCTCCTTAACTTCTTATTCCTTCATATCGGGGATCCTCCTTAACTTCTCACTCCTTCATATCGGGGATCCTCCTTAACTTCTTATTCCTTCATATCGGGGATCCTCCTTAACTTCTCGCTCCTTCATATCGGGGATCCTCCTTAACTTCTTACTCCTTCATATCGGGGATCCTCCTTAACTTCTCACTCCTTCATATCGGGGATCCTCCTTAACTTCTTACTCCTTCATATCGGGGATCCTCCTTAACTTCTTACTCCTTCATATCGGGGATCCTCCTTAACTTCTTACTCCTTCATATCGGGGATCCTCCTTAACTTCTCGCTCCTTCATATCGGGGATCCTCCTTAACTTCTCGCTCCTTCATATCGGGGATCCTCCTTAACTTCTTACTCCTTCATATCGGGGATCCTCCTTAACTTCTCGCTCCTTCATATCGGGGATCCTCCTTAACTTCTTACTCCTTCATATCGGGGATCCTCCTTAACTTCTTATCCTTCATATCGGGGATCCTCCTTAACTTCTTGTTCCTTCATATCGGGGATCCTCCTTAACTTCTTACTCCTTCATATCGGGGATCCTCCTTAACTTCTTATCCTTCATATCGGGGATCCTCCTTAACTTCTCGCTCCTTCATATCGGGGATCCTCCTTAACTTCTCGCTCCTTCATATCGGGGATCCTCCTTACCTTCTTGTTCCTTCATATCGGGGATCCTCCTTAACTTCTCACTCCTTCATATCGGGGATCCTCCTTAACTTCTTACTCCTTCATATCGGGGATCCTCCTTAACTTCTTGCTCCTTCATATCGGGGATCCTCCTTAACTTCTTGCTCCTTCATATCGGGGATCCTCCTTAACTTCTTGCTCCTTCATATCGGGGATCCTCCTTAACTTCTTGCTCCTTCATATCGGGGATCCTCCTTAACTTCTTGCTCCTTCATATCGGGGATCCTCCTCAACTTCTTGCTCCTTCATATCGGGGATCCTCCTTAACTTCTCACTCCTTCATATCGGGGATCCTCCTTAACTTCTTACTCCTTCATATCGGGGATCCTCCTTTACTTCTCACTCCTTCATATCGGGGATCCTCCTTAACTTCTCACTCCTTCATATCGGGGATCCTCCTTAACTTCTTACTCCTTCATATCGGGGATCCTCCTTAACTTCTCACTCCTTCATATCGGGGATCCTCCTTAACTTCTTGCTCCTTCATATCGGGGATCCTCCTTAACTTCTCACTCCTTCATATCGGGGATCCTCCTTAACTTCTCACTCCTTCATATCGGGGATACCAGTTCAACATAGATAAAATGAAGACGTGGGTAGGGGAAGATGATCAAATTAAGAGGAGGCGTTCACGTGCGGATCCTGTTTAGTAGTTAAACATTACTTCTCTGTTTTAATTTTATAACAAGTATTTATTAGTTTAGTACACACATCTCGTTTTAGTTTACATTTTAAAAAACATATATCTATTTTTTTTTTAAAAAGTCAGCGAGAGAGAAGCCCCAGCCCGACCTGAAGAAAGTCGGTTCGGGTTCGGGCTTAAGATCTTACCTTTGGTCCGGTGCCTCAAGCGGTCCGAGTGAGAGCTCCAAACAGCTTCTAGGTGGTGGGGAGTTTGGTGTGGTAGAGCTGGAACAGCCACTTGGTGGAACACACCACAGTTGGCTCTGCGCTGGTGGATTGTGGGTGACATCGTTGGTAAAATAAAAAAAAACATTTGACCGTTTTCTTCTTCAAACATAAAGTTTAAAATGTTATCAATAAACATCACTTATTCTAAAAAAAATAGTGTTTTTTTTTATTTTTATGGACGGGTAGTGACCCCTCCTCCCCCCTCTTTCTCTCCTGCTAGCGCCATCTTGAGAGGCTGTGACTTATGGAGGCAACTTTAAACAGTTTGGTTTCAGAATTCTAATTTAGAATGAAAGCTGTTGAAGGCAGTCTCCATGGCAACCTTCCCTTTGATGCCTTTAGTGACTTCACAGTAAAGTACTTGGTAAATTCTTCAGTACTTACAAAGCCAGTCTTCAAGATGAAGCTATTGCAGTTAATTAAAGAGAAAACTCAAGAATTTTTTTCAAGAATGTTCGGGCGACGAAATGCAGAAGATTCTGTAAAAAAAAAAGTAAAAAGAAAATATCAGACCAGAAAGCGTGCGAGGAAAGATCATTTGGAAGGCTTGATCAACCCGAATGTGGATATACAAACCGTATCTAATGCAAAACCGAACAGAAAACGGAAAAGGAATTCGATACAAGATAAAAACGATGAACTTGAACCTGAACTCAACGACCAACATCCCATCAGGATCAAGAAACAAAGAATAACAAAAAAAGACCGAACGCTGAAGAAGGGGGAACCATCCAATCGGATCAATCTGGAGTCCAACTCAGACGTAATACAAGACCCAAACATCCCTGAAAACCAACAAGAACATGTTACTGGTCCTGTCCAGAAAAAAGAAGGACTGAACCAAAACGAGACGATGACCAGTCATAATACGATCACTCAAGAAGAATTCCTTCATTATCTTAAATTGAGACCAACCACCCACAAAAGACTAGAAGATTCAAACGTAACTACCAAAGGTAACCAGAAACAACAGGTTAATAAAGGAA
Source organism: Neostethus bicornis (assembly GCA_902685375.1). Lineage (NCBI taxonomy): Eukaryota > Metazoa > Chordata > Actinopteri > Atheriniformes > Phallostethidae > Neostethus > Neostethus bicornis. The sequence continues at coordinate 1,888,320 of CACRXE010000006.1, read as the reverse complement.
GAAAACGAAAACGAGAAACAGATTCTATGAAAAAAGACCTGATGACAGAAGAAAACAGACGTGATCTGCCAGGTCCGGACCGACCACCACCGTCACAGAAACGTTGTTTAACTAGAAGCACATCAGTGAAGATCCAAGATGATTGTGCTCCAAAAACAAAGACCATAAAAACACAAAGAGACACAACTCGAAGCCAGCAGAGAAGATCTGCTGCTTCAAAACCAAACAGAATTTAAAGTTTACAAGCAGAGGGTCGTTCGGAAGTCTCCACAAATCATTGATCATACCTGGCTTCAAACGCAAAGGAAGAAAAAAACAAAGAGTCCGACTTTAAATAATGAGAAACATAGAAAACAGGTCTAACAGAAACTGTTCCTATTGTTCTTCATTAGTTCTACCTGACCTTCTACATGTTACACCACCCTGTCATCCCACACCCCTACCGTACCCCTCAAAGAAAGAAAGTATGGAGATCTAAAAAGAGTCCAGAAAGTCAAGATGGCAAGAAGATAGATACTTGGTCTCATGAAGCTACAAGGTGTAGTTTCTTCAGGATTTATGTTTGTATTGTTTCCCATCACCCAGACCCTCCCCCCACATTGAAACCATTTTTATTTGTCGCCTCCATTTAAAACCCTACTTGACAAGAGGCTGACTACCTACCAGGAGCTACGCGGCACGGCAGCTGATTGCCCCGTGCCGCTCGATTTTTTAACAAAAGAAGACATTGAATCCTAAAAGATAAAGAAAAGAAAATGATAAAAGAAAACATCAGAAAAAATACAAACTGGATCAATTTAAAATGACTGGATTTATAAACAGATATGGATCAAATAAAATCACTGCTTTTCAAGAACTCGACGCCGATCTGGATCAACGTTAACAGATCACTGATGTGATGATCATGAATGCCGTGCTGCTCTGATCGGGTTTAACCCCGTCGTTAAGACTTGACCTCTAATTTAAATAATGACCTTCCAAAAAAACTAAGGTCTAAAAGACGTGAAGAAGTGTCCCCTCCCCTGTACGGAGAGGCACCCAAAAAAAAACCTTCTTACTTAAAGAAACGAAACAAGAATTTAATTGTAAATAAATTTTCAAATATATTTAATGTGTGTGTTTGTGTTAAAATAATACTAATTGTGGTGTGAGGCCTTTTAGGCCTGCTTTTTTGTTTTTTTTCTCCCCCAAAACTTGGTCAGTCTGTCCTTCTGTCTACCAGGAACATTCCCCTCAGGGCAGAGTCTCGCAAGCTTTCACCCCGCTTCATTGGCCCTTTCCGGATCCTGCGGCTGGTCAACCCGGTCTCGGTAAAGCTCGCCCTGCCCTCTTCCATGAAGGTACATCCTGTGTTCCACGTCTCTCAGATCAAACCGGTTTCTACCAGTCCCCTCCAGCCTCCTTCTGCTCCCCCTCCACCTCCTCGCCTTGTCGACGGCTCGGATGCGTACACGGTCAACCGTCTTTTGGATGTTCGTCGCCGAGGTCGGGGTCTACAGTACCTCGTGGACTGGGAGGGTTATGGCCCGGAGGAACGGTGCTGGGTGCCCCGTTCAGCGATCCTGGACCCTGGCTTGGTCCGGGACTTTCACCGCCGCTTTCCGGACAGGCCTGGTGGTCCGCCAGGTGGCGTCCGTAGAGGGGGGGGTACTGTGGTATGAGGCCTTTTAGGCCTGCTTGTTTGTTTTTTTTCTCCCCAAAACTCACAGGTGCTGGATGGCTTCTAACGGGAGGATTGGCTGATTGCTCCCAGCTGCACAGACTTACCGGTGGCTATAAAAGACCTGGTGTCACCCACAGTCTCTGTCAGGTCTTCAACGATTCTAGTGGTAAACTGACCACCTCTAAGCTGAGTCAAATTTTGATATCAGACTAATTTTCTTATTCTCCTCACAGGAACCTTCAGCCCTTCCTCTTGGCCATCCAGCACTGCCTGAAGCCGTTATCTCTCTGCTGTGGATTCCTTTGTTCAACACTTAATAAACTGTTAAACCTGCATTTGGATCCTCCTCATTCCCTCTCCTACACAACACTAATAATACATTTTATTTATAACGCGTCTTATATTTTAAAGAAAATCCCAAAGCGCTCCATAAAAACTAGACAAAGTAAAAACAATAAAAAACACTTTAAAAACTAAAATCTACATTCAGAAAAACAAAGAAGCATAAAGTCAAAAATTAAAAGCCTTAAAAATGAATGTCTTTAGACCTTTTTTTAAAGTGTCCACACTTTGTGGCCCTGAGGAGTTCTGGGAACTCATTCCAGAAACGTGGGGCAACGTCCTGGAAGGCTCTGTCCCCTATTGTGGTCAGCCTGGTCCTGGGCTGGTGGAGGCAGTGGGTGGAATTAGAGCGAAGGTGTCTTGTGTTGATAAGTAGGGAGAGGATGAGGGGCCAGAAGGCTAGAGCTCAGCCGGACGACGAGGGGCCAGAAGGCTAGAGCTTGGCGGAATAAGGGACCAGAGGGTAAGAGCTCGGCTGGACAACGAGGGGCCAGAAGGTTAGAGGACGGCTGGATGAGGGGCCAAAAGGTTGGAGTTCAGCCGAACGATGAGGGACCAGAAGGTTGGAGCTCAGCCGGACGACGAGGGGCCAGAAGGTTGGAGCTCAGCCGGACGACGAGGGGCCAGAAGGTTGGAGCTCAGCCGGACGACGAGGGGCCAGAAGGTTGGAGCTCAGCCGGACGACGAGGGGCCAGAAGGTTGGAGCTCAGCCGGACGACGAGGGGCCAGAAGGTTGGAGCTCAGCCGGATGATGAGGGGCCAGGAGGGAGAAGCTGTTCAGGAAGCCATGGTGCACCATGAGCCAGAGTGGGGGACCAGGATATGGAGGGAAATCATCACAGAGGAATTATCCAGACAGGAAATGAGGGACACCAGGGTTTAAATAGTCCAAATAGAAACAAGACACACCTGGGGATTGGGACCAGGTGTGCAAAATCAGGTCCTAGGGCGGGATACTCCACAGACAACCAGTTAGACTCCGAGTCCAAACATGTAGAGGTTGTTGGTAGGAGGTGATGAGATGGACCCTTCAATACAGGGGTAACCACCACTGTCTCCCAAAAGAGAATAACCAGGTGGGGGGTACAAAGCTCCAACATAAACAGGATTGTTTCTAAGAATGCAGGTGTCATGAACAGAGCCCCCATACCCAACAAAAACCTCCAGGAATCTCCCAGTGGAGTCCCAGATGTCTTCAAGCTGAATTAAAAGAATCAGTTTAGTTGTTTTTAATTTAAACATGCCAACCATCGATCACTCAAACTGTCTGGTTACACCAAACCCCCACCAGCCTCATTGAGCTGAGGTCTTATAGTGAAGTGGATCCAGGTGAATATAGCCAGGCTACGTCCATGTCTTTCCAAACCGGAAGCCTTCATCTCCTCCAGGCTGGATTACTGCAATGCCCTCCTTGTAGGGATCCCATGCAGGGGCTTACAAAAGCTCCAGCACATCCAGAACTGGATGTTCTGGACCATATCACTCCCATCCTCAAATCCCTCCACTGGCTACCCATTAAATACAGAATTCAGTACAAGCTCCGCCTCCTCACCCATCAGTGCCTGTTTGTCTCCAAGAACTCCTAACCCTCCACACCACTGTCTGAGACCTGCGCTCCTCCTCCTCCTAACCCTCCACACCACTGTCCGAGACCTGAGCTCCTCCTCCTAACCCTCCACACCACTGTCTGAGACCTGCGCTCCTCCTCCTAACCCTCCACACCACTGTCCGAGACCTGAGCTCCTCCTCCTAACCCTCCACACCACTGTCTGAGACCTGCGCTCCTCCTCCTCCTAACCCTCCACACCACTGTCCGAGACCTGCGCTCCTCCTCCTAACCCTCCACACCACTGTCTGAGACCTGCGCTCCTCCTCCTAACCCTCCACACCACTGTCTGAGACCTGCGCTCCTCCTCCTAACCCTCCACACCACTGTCTGAGACCTGCGCTCCTCCTCCTCCTAAGCCTCCACACCACTGTCTGAGACCTGCGCTCCACCTCCTAACCCTCCACACCACTGTCCGAGACCTGCGCTCTTCCTCCTCCTCCTCCTAACCCTCCACACCAATGTCCGAGACCTGCGCTCCTCCTCCTAACCCTCCACACCACTGTCTGAGACCTGCACTCCTCCTCCTAACCCTCCACACCACTGTCCAAGACCTGCGCTCCTCCTCCTCCTCCTCCTCCTAACCCTCCACACCACTGTCCGGGACCTGCGCTCCTCCTCCTAACCCTCCACACCACTGTCCGGGACCTGCGCTCCTCCTCCTCCTAACCCTCCACACCACTGTCTGAGACCTGCGCTCCTCCTCCTCCTAACCCTCCACACCACTGTCTGAGACATGCACTCCTCCTCCTCCTCCTACTGCCTGCACCAACCGAGGACCAAACTCTCCACTATGGGGGACAGGGCCTTCCAGGCAGCTGCTCCACAGCTCTGGAACGATCTTCCTGAGAGCTTGAGGGCTCCACAAAAAAGACTGAAGACATTTTTATTTTTAAAGGCTTTTCAGCAAAGTTTTTAGTGTTTTTTATGTTGTTGTTTTGTTTAATTTCGCTCTTTGTTGTTGTTTTTGGTCATCGTAGCACTTTGAGATCTCCACTGGAGATAGAAAGTGCGTTATAAATAAAATTTTTATTATTATTATAACCTCATCGGACCAGTCCTCCAATCAGCAGCCTCCACATTCCAGCACCTGAAGATGATGAGAAAAAAAAGGGGAAAACAAGACAGAAAATGAACACTAGAGGGGGCCATTTTAACTTCCTGATCACATGCTGAGATTTTTCTGCTCCTTCCATCATTTCCCTCCAGGGGCGCCACATCAAGTCAGTTTCTTCCATCTAACCCTATCTTCTGCATCCTCTTCAGTCACACCAACTATCTTCATGTCTTCCTTCACTGTATCCATGAACCTCCTCTTTGGTCTTCCTCTAGTCCTCTTTCCTGGTGGTTCCAAACCCAGCATCCTTCTTCTGATGTACTCTCTCTCTCTCTCTCTCTCTCTCTGTCTCTCTCTCTCTCAAGTTAAAGATATTAATTTAAAAACTAAACATAAGGCAAAACAAAACCTTTTAGTCTTAACTTTAGTTTGTTCGTTTGTCGTCTTTGGTTTATCTGGACCAGGTCGTGAGGGCAACGGTCTCAGACGGGAAACCCAGACTTCTCTCACCCCAGCTGCATCACGAGGTGTTCCCTGTCCAGCTGTGAGACATGCTCCCTGCAGCGGGTCTGGGGTCTGCCTCTGGGTCTCCTCCTGGTGGGAGAACGCCTCTCCAGCGAGCCGTTCAAAAAGCATCCTAACCAGATGCTCGAACCATCCAATGTGGTTTTTCTCAACCCGAAAGAGCAACGTCTCTCCTCCAAGCTCCTCCCTCTACCTCTGAGTGAGAGCCCAGCACCCTGTAGAAGAAGCTCATTTCAACCGCTTGTATCCATGATGTCATTCTTTCTTTTGGTCACCGCCCACCAATGATTTGATTTATTTTAAAAAGGAGGAAATTAGTCCTGGTGACTGGTGGACCTGTGTTAGTCCTGGTGAAATTGGTCCTGTTGGCTTCATCGGACCGTGATCTCCAGCTCTCACTGGATCGATTTGCTGCCGAGCGTGAAGCGGCCGGGATGGGAATTAGCGCCTCCAAATCCGAGACCATGGTCCTCACCCGGAAAAGGGTGGAATGCCCCCTGCGGGTCAGGGACAGGGTCCTGCCCCAAGTGGAGGAGTTTAAGTATCTCAGAGTCTTGTTCACGAGTGGAGGAAGGATGGAGCGGGAGATCGACAGGCGGATCGGTGCGGCATCAGCAATAACTAGGACGCTGCATCGGTCCGTCGTGGTGAAGAGAGAGCTGAGCCGAAAAACAAAGCTCTCGATTTACATGTCGATCTACGTACCTACCCTCACCATGGTAACCAGGATCTACGTTCCTACCCTCACCATGGTAACCAGGATCTACGTTCCTACCTTCACCATGGTGACCAGGATCTACGTTCCTACCCTCACCATAGTAACCAGGATCTACGTTCCTACCCTCACCATGGTAACATGGATCTACGTTCCTACCTTCACCATGGTAACCAGGATCTACGTTCCAACCCTCACCATGGTAACCAGGATCTACGTTCCTACCCTCACCATGGTAACCAGGATCTACGTTCCTACCCTCACCATGGTAACCAGGATCTACGTTCCTACCCTCACCATGGTAACCAGGATCTACGTTCCTACCCTCACCATGGTAACCAGGATCTACGTTCCTACTCTCACTATGGTAACCAGGATCTACGTTCCTACCCTCACCATGGTAACCAGGATCTACGTTCCTACCCTCACCATGGTAACCAGGATCTACGTTCCTACCCTCACCATGGTAACCAGGATCTACGTTCATACCCTCACCATGGTAACCAGGATCTACGTTCCTACCTTCACCATGGTAACCAGGATCTACGTTCCTGCCCTCACCATGGTAACCAGGATCTACGTTCCTGCCCTCACCATGGTAACCAGGATCTACGTTCCTACCCTCACCATGGTAACCAGGATCTACGTTCCTGCCCTCACCATGGTAACCAGGATCTACGTTCCTGCCCTCACCATGGTAACCAGGATCTACGTTCCTACCTTCACCATGGTAACCAGGATCTACGTTCCAACCCTCACCATGGTAACCAGGATCTACGTTCCTGCCCTCACCATGGTAACCAGGATCTACGTTCCTACCCTCACCATGGTAACCAGCATCTACTTTCCTACCCTCACCATGGTAACCAGGATCTACGTTCCTACCCTCACCTATGGTCACCAACTGTGGGTGGTGACCGAAAGAATGAGATCGCGGGTACAAGCGGCCGAAATGAGCTTCCTCCGCAGGATGGCAGGGCTCTGACTCAGAGATCGGGTGAGGAGCTCTGCCATCCGGGAGGAGCTCGGTGTCGAGCCGCTCCTCCTCCAGGTCGAGAGGAGCCAGATGGGGTGGTTCGGGCATCTGGTAAGGATGCCCCCCGAGCGCCTCGCGGGCATCCTGGGATCCTTTCAGGTGAGCTGGAGGATGCAGCCGGGGTGAGAGAGGCCTGGGCTGCCCGTTTGAGGCTGTTGCCCCCGCGACCCGACACCAGAACAAGCGGAAGATGACGGAACGGAAATTAGGGTGGCACGGTGGTGCAGTGGTTGGCAAAGTAGCCTCACAGCAAGAAGCCTTGGGTTCAATTTCGAGGTGGGGTTAAGGCTTGAATCACTGGTTTTTCTGTGTGTAGTTTGCATGTTCTCAGACACGGTGTTTGTTTAAATCAAGCTGTGAAACATGTGAAGTTCAAGCAGCAGAAATCAAACTCATGACAGACATGATTTTACTGATTTATTAAATATAAATAAATGAGAAGATCTACACGGATCCATGATTTCTGATCAGAAGATCTACACGGATCCATGATTTCTGATCAGAAGATCTACACGGATCCATGATTTCTGATGAGAAGATCTACACGGATCCATGATTTCTGATCAGAAGATCTACACGGATCCATGATTTCTGATGAGAAGATCTACACGGATCCATGATTTCTGATGAGAAGATCTACACATATCCATGATTTCTGATGGAAGATCTACACAGATCCATGATTTCTGATCAGAAGATCTACACGGATCCATGATTTCTGATCAGAAGATCTACACGGATCCATGATTTCTGATCAGAAGATCTACACGGATCCATGATTTCTGATGAGAAGATCTACACAGATCCATGATTTCTGATCAGAAGATCTACACGGATCCATGATTTCTGATGGAAGATCTACACAGATCCATGATTTCTGATCAGAAGATCTACACGGATCCATGAAGATAAAAAGACAGAAACTTGGAGAAACACTCTGGTTTGTATCCAGTTAAACCAGCTGGAACCTGAAGAGAGAAAAAAACAATCAGTAAAACAACCAATAGGAAGCTGGTGGAGCTCATCACACACACACACACACACATACACACACACACCTTTATTTGCTTCTTTTTGATCAACGGTCGAACTTTAGCGAAGTCGTAAAGTTCCACGTCTTCATCGAGCCACATCTGAAAAAAAAAACCACCAGGAATTAACTTAGAAACAGATTCAGGTTATTTAACCGAAACATCTTTCAGAGTAGAAAAGGTATGAGTGACACGCTGGTGTATCCGGGTGTTTGTGTTTACACCGATGGATGGAAGCAGGAAGAACAACAAAAACAATCCACCGTCTGAACACCACTACCATCCACCACTTCCTGTTCTAAACCTATCACAATAAAAGAACTGGAAATAAAACTCATTATTTTTTTCCTTTATTGTGATTTTGTGTCTCGTAAATAAAAACATAAACACACTCATTGAAAATTCTAGAAGAAATGAAGCAGTTTTTAAGTTAAAAGTAACGAAGCTGTTGATAAAGAAGGGCTGAAATGAGCTTCCTCTGCAGGGTGGCTGGGCTCTTACTCAGAGATAGAGGGAGGAGCTCCCTCTGCCATCTGGGAGGAGCTTGGAGAAGAGCCGTTGTTCCTCCGGGTCGAGAGAAGCCAGATTGGGTGGCACGGACACGTTGTTAGAATGCTTTCCTCGCTGGTAAGGTTTTTTGTACTACCCAAGGGAGACCCGGACCCGCTGGAGAGACTATGCCTCACAGCTGGACAGGGAACGACTCGGGATCCTCTCGGGTGAGCTGGAGGATGCGGCAAGGGTGAGAGAAGCCTGGGCTTCCTGTCGAAGGCTGTCAACCTCACGACCGAGCCCCGGTTAATCAGAAGACGACGGGACGTCTATTTATTCTGTAAGTGTTTGATTTGAAAGTTTAAGATTTTTCTTCCTAAAAGAGTAAAGCAGAGTTCCCTCTCACCTGGTTCTTAACTCCGTCATCTCCTTCCAGGTCCGTCGTGTTCAACTGGAAAACCATGAACTGAAAAATCCTCCCGTTGGTTCCCACTGCCTGAACTGTAACCGGATGTTCCAAAACCTGCTGAGACTGGAGAGGTGATGAAAGTGAGAAACCGTAGATCCACGTTCCAGGAGGAGGGGACGTTTCCTCACCCCGTAGAGTCGGTGTGCCCGCGCCAACGCGTTCCCAAAGCTGAACATCAGCATCTTGGCTCTAAACTGCTCGGGTCGAAGCGAGCAGCCACGACTTTCTATCTCCTGGAAGAAGAGCGTGTGGGCATGAGGGTACGGGTAGTCCTCCCTGAAACCTGAAACAGATCACAGTCAGTAAAGAAGGAGGGCACCGTGACGGCTCCACCTGCAGCGAGGACCTGCTAACCTGTGCAGTTCTTCTCCTGGTGGTAGACGTTCGCCCTCTGCAGGTCGATGGTGGGGGAGATCGGGTAGAACGTCTCCAAAGCGTGCTCCGATGTTCCAGAAACTTCTTCCTTCCCAAACACAGCAGGAAGAGGGTCTTTGGCGGTCTGCAGCACACCGTTCAGACCACGTATCTGGAACAGGTCCTCCCCTGGAGGGAGGGGCACCGTCAGCAGTGGGAGGAGAAGAGAACCTCAAACAGACTTACCTCTCCTCCATGTGGCTGCCAGAGAATGCTCTTCAACCAGCATCCTGCGCCCCACGGAGGGGTGGCTAAGACGGAGATTCGCACACAGGTGGAGAAGGTTGTGGAGCAAAGTCACACTGAGGAGAAAGACAGAGGAGTTCCTCAGGGTTCTGTACTGGGACTACTTTATGTCATGCAGTTCCTCAGGGTTCCGTACTGGGACTACTTTATGTCATGGAGTCCACCGTCTCTAACTGTCCTCAAACATCAGAGCGGTTCAAACCAGAACCACATCAAAACCTACCTGTACCTCTCTTTCCTGGGCCGGGACACCGTGCTGTCCCAGAACCGGGCGTGTTTGATGGCGTTCTGTACCAGCTCATCTTGATCCGGTAGCTGGTTCTCTGGTTTCTCCGCCAGGGAGAGCAGGTGTGGAGGGAAACCAGATGTGACCCTGGTTTTGGTTAGCCAGGCAGCCTGACGGACACCTAAGAAACAGACACAGAGAACCACAGGGGATAACGACCAGACATGGATTCCTCCCGTCTAGTAATCAGATGGGTGGATGAGTTTCTGCCGTTGCTCGTGGAAGCAGCACCATGAACACATCCTGCTCAGTTGTGGTTCGCGTCATGAACGACCTGCTCATTACCGCTGACCAAGGCTCCCCGTCTCTTCTCGTCTTACTGGACTTATCAGTGGCTTTTGACACTGTGCGAAGTCGACTTCGCACTGTAGTGGGCCTTACTGGGACCATCCTTGACTGGTTCCAGTCGTACCTCTCCGGCAGGTCAGAGTTTGTGGCCTTGGGGCAGAGCAAATCACTTCCACATATGGTCAGCTGTGGAGTGCCACAAGGGTCTGTCCTTGGTCCAACCCTGTTCACTATTTACATGCTTCCCCTTGGTCAAATTATTCATAAACATAATCTTTCATTCCACTCGTATGCAGACGACACACAACTGTATATGAAAATGAACACTGCTCTACCTTCAGCTCTGCCATCTGTGCTTTCGGTCTGCCTGGAGGAGATTAAGACATGGATGTCTTAAAACTTTCTCCAACTCAATAGCAGCAAAACAGAAGCCACGCCTCACCAAACCCAGTCACACAGCATCCCTCTGTCATCCTCTGTAAAACTCTTGGATTCTAACGTCGTAGAAAAAGTTTCAAAAAAGTCTTCTGGACAGTTTAGTTCTTGATCGAGACGTTTCGACTTCCATCCATAAATCATTTTCAATCTGATAGAAATGGAGTGAAACCTGGATCTATTTATACTAACCTGACTAAAAGGTAAAAAATAGTAAGGAGGGCTCGACCAATGAGCCGTGTTACCTATGATGGACGTGAATGGCTCCTATTGTAGCCACAGACCAGTAAACGAACCCTATTATAAAAATGCTAAAAGCCTAGTGAATAGAAATTCCTGCTAACGAGAGGCGTGAATCTGGTCTCTCTGGTCATCTCCTGTGAGTGTGTGTGTGTATGTGTGTTACCTTCCAGCAGGTTGCTCCTCTGGTTGAACATATAACAGGGTTGTTCTTTAAAGAGGACCATCTGGTCGTGAGGAGGTGTGTGTGTGTGTGTGTGTGTGTGTGTGTGTGTGTGTGTGTGTGTGTGTGTGTGTGTGTGTGTGTGTGTATGTGATGTGTGTATGTGATGTGTGTTGTGTGTGTGTTACCTTCCAGTAGGTTGCTCCTCTGGTTGAACATATAACAGGGTTGTTCTTTAAAGAGGACCATCTGGTCGTGAGGAGGTGATCGATAGTATCTGGGATCCTTGTAGCTCCTCTCCCATGGCGGGTACTCAGGCTTAGCCAGACCCGGGATGTAGTGCATCCTCTCCGCATAGCTGACCCTCTCCAGACCGGGGATCTCCACCTTCTCCCGAGTCTTTGGACGGGTGGTAACTCTAGAAGCCAGCCGGCAGCTGTGGCTGAAATGTCTGTGTATCTGTATCATGGTTCCTAAAAGAACAGGTCTGTCTGTCTGTCTGTTCACCTGCAGGTCTCAGATGCTGCTCACGGGCGCCGCCATGTTTGATTCTCTGTTTCCGGTCAGAGAGGAAGCAGCGACCTCCAGAGGACTGGAGGAGAATTACATGGTGTTAAATTTATTAGACTTTTTAGTGTGTGTCTGTCTGTCTGTCTGTCTGTCATGTGAGTCATGTTTATGTGTATGTTAGAGTGTGTGTGTTTAAGAGTGTGTACGTGTATGTGTTTGTGTGACTGTGTGAGTGTGTTTATCTGTGTATGTATGTTTATGTGTGTTTGTGTGTATATGTGTGTGTATATGTGTGTGAGCGTGTGTGTGTGTTTATGTGTCCTTGTATATACAGTATGTGTGTGTGTGACTGTATGTGTGTATGCGTGTGAGACTGTATGTGCATGTGTGTTTGTGTGACTGTATGAGTGTGTGTGTGTTTGTCTGAGTGTATATTTGTGTGTGTTTGTGTGACTGTGTGTGAGTGTGTGTGTTTGTCTGACTGTGTGTGAGTGTGTGTGTGTGTGTGTGTGTTTGTCTGAGTGCATATATGTGTGTGTTTGTCTGACTGTGTGTGTGAGTGTGTGTGTGTTTGTTTGACTGTGTTTGAGTGTGTGTGTGTTTATGTTTGTGTGGGTGTGTTTGTGTGACTGTATCAATCAACCAACCAACCACCAATCAACCAACCACCCACCCAACCAACCAACCAACCACCCAACTAACCACCCAACCAACCAACCACCCACCCACCCACCCAACCAACCAACCAACCAACCACCCAACTAACCACCCAACCACCCAACCAACCACCCACCCACCCACCCAACCAACCACCCAACCACCCACCCAACCAACCAACCACCCAACTAACCACCCAACCACCCAACCAACCAACCAACCACCCAACCAACCACCCAACTAACCACCCAACCAACCACCCAACCAACCACCCAACTAACCAACCAACCACCCAACCAACCAACCACCCAACTAACCAACCAACCACCCAACCAACCAACCACCCAACCAACCACCCAACTAACCACCCAACCAACCACCCAACCAACCACCCAACTAACCAACCAACCACCCAACCAACCAACCACCCAACTAACCACCCAACCAACCACCCAACCACCCACCCAACCAACCAACCACCCAACTAACCACCCAACCACCCAACCAACCAACCAGCCACCCAACCAACCACCCAACTAACCACCCAACCAACCACCCAACCAACCACCCAACTAACCAACCAACCACCCAACCAACCAACCACCCAACTAACCAACCAACCACCCAACCAACCACCCACCCAACTAACCACCCAACTAACCACCCAACTAACCACCCAACGACCAACCAACCACCAACTAACCAACCAATCAACTAACCACCGTACCAACCAACCAACCACCGTAACAACTAACCACCCAACCAACCAACCGTTCCCCACGGTGATCAATAAAGTATCTACCCATCTATCTAATCTAATATTATAACTGATGTAGTTACTAGTTGGCTGCCATATACTAGAATCTGGTAAAGTATGGTACATTGTGGTTCTGTCCTATAATTCTATCTCCTATTCTCTACCAGACTGTCTTGGTTCTTGATGTATCCACATCCTCCTTGTCTGATCTTGGTCTTTCGTCTCATTCATTCTTCTCTGATGTCTTTTATTTAGTTTTTTTTCACCACTAGTTGGTGCAGTATGATTCACATGGTGTCCGTCTCTCTCTTCCTCCTCCTCTGTTTCAGATCCCTGATGGATCCACTGTGTTCCTGGACGTGGCCAGACTGAGGAGGCCTCTGTGTTCCTGACCTGGGCGTAGTCAGACTGAGGAGGCCTCCTCTGTGTTTGATCTACCATCCCGTTTCCATCAGGATGAAGAACATCGACTGATTTCTTCAGATATAAATCTGTAAAGAAGGATAAGCTACTGTGTGTGCTGATCACGGTACTGTACGGCAGTGAAGCTCGGACATTGTTTACCCACCAAGAGCGGAGACTAAACGGCCTGCCGCCTGCCACGTCTCCTAGGCGTCACCTGGCGAGATGAAGTCTCCAACACAGATGTCCTGACCCAGACGAGCATGTCCAGTGTGTTCTCCATCCTCTCCCAGAGGCGCCTGCGCTGGCTAGGCCATGAATTCAGGATGGACAATGGCCGTATTCCAAAGGAGATCCTTTGCTCAACACAGGAACAGGGCCAACTGGAGGACCTGGCCTGTGGTACAAAGACCCCTGCAAGAACGATCTGAAGTCATCCAACACCAACGCAGCAGATCTCGAGTCAGTGACCTCTGACCTTTTCAGGTGGCGTGCAATGAGCAGGCCGAGGAGAACAGAGAGATCGAGGGCGAGGATACAAAGTCGGTCTCTCACTGCTCCCCTCATGATTCATACCGACATACCACATTGCAGTAAGTGTGGTAGGAGCTGCAGCTCCCGCATCGACTTATTCAGCCACTGCATCCTCATGTTTCTTCGTTTTTTCGCACTGCTGGGTTTTTTTTATTTTGGAATTTTTCCTCACCGAGGACGAGGGTCAAAAGGGCAGGAATGTGCTGAGATTGTTTAGTTAGTTTTTGTTTTCATACATTTTTGCTCTTTGTTTGTTTCTGTAATTTTTTTCAATCTACAAATAAATAAAAGTCTATTAAAACAATAGTTTTTTTTTTTAAATATTTGACTCTAAAAATAAAATTGTATCTAATAATAATATTAATAATAATAAAAAAAACAGACTAAAGGTAGTGCAAAGACGTCACGCAAATGCGACGCAGGTTGCTTACGTCATAACGCATGCGTCGCTAGCGAGTCTCTTTTTATCCAAACATAAAAAAATTCCAAAAAACCCGCAACTGTTTATTCTTGAAGACAGAAATAAAGAGATAAAAGGAAAGGAAACAGGTATGTGAAGATTAATCTAAACTTTAAAATCATTTTTTATTAAAATAAAAACATTAGTGTTCCATTTTCAGCTTGTTGCTAAACGTTTAGCGGCTAACAGGCTAATTAGCGATCAGAGCTCATTTAGATTAAAATGATACATTTTAATTAATATTTTACACTCATAATAAAAAGATTTATTCATTTTAAAATCCCTGTCAGATTTTAAAGAGAATTTATTTAAATTAAATCTATATTTTAATATGATAAATATAAACTGGTGTGGCCTAAAGCTAACTTCCTGCGTCTCCTCCATCACAATTATTTACATCAAAACAGAAAATATTTCATATAAAACATCAATTTATTATCGATTCGTTCAAATAAATCATTAAAAAGATTAAAACCGCTTTAAATTATTCAACTTAAAAGTAATCAAATCAAACTTTATTATAAAAAAAGCTTCAAAAGTTTATCATTTCGTGCAAAATAAACGTTTTCTTGTTGTGTTTTTGCTCATAAACAAAACCACAAATTGGATTTTTCTTTAAACTTTATTAATAAATATTTCAGATTGTGATACTTTATTAATCCTTGGCTGTCCGGTAGCTCAGAACAGTCCTAAAGAGAGCTCCAAACAGCTGCTTGGTGGTGTAGAACCAGAACGGCAGCTTGGGGGAACAGGTACCGTTTGCTCTGCATTGGGCAGAACGTGGGTTGCCATGGCAACGATGTTTGAAACTCCGGTAAGTCTTTAAGATCTTATTTTAGCGATCCGGAGAAGGACGACTAACTTCAGTACTAGCCTAAGCAGCCGAGGGTCTGACCGCCAGGGTCCCTGTCATCTGTCTGCTGCCCATCTCCTCCTTCACCTGCCCCCCATCTATGGCTCTTCCTCCATGTGGTGAGATCACTAGACCATGTTCCTAGTCTGGGCTGAACCTGACCTGGGCCCCATGGTTAAAAGTCTGACCACCAGGCGCTTGCTATTGTGCCCCACCGTTGGTCCTGGCTTTGCAGGATGGCCGGGCTCTCTCTCAGAGATACAACCGGATTCCAAAAAAGTTGGGACACTTTAGAAATTGTGAATAAAAACTGAATGCAATGATGTGGAGGTGCCAACTTCTAATATTTTATTCAGAATACAACATAAATCACAGGTCAATAGTTTAAACTGAGAAATTGTATGATATTAAGGAAAAATATGCTCATTCAAAATTTCATGGTGTCAACAAATCCCAAAAAAGTTGGGACAAGAACCTATTAGAGGCTGGAAAAAGTCATTTGAGCATACAACAAACACCTGGAAGACCAATCAGCACTAATCAGGTCAATTGGCAATATGATGGGTATAAAAAGTGCTTCTCAGATTGGCAGTGTCTCTCAGAAGCCAAGATGGGTAGAGGATCACCAACTCCCACAATGTTGCGTAAAAAGATAGTGGAACAGTATCAGAGAGGTGTTACCCAGCGAAAAATTGCAAAGAGTTTGCAGTTGTCATCATCAACTGTGAATAATATCATCAGAAGATTCAGAGAATCTGGAAAAATCTCTGTGCGTAAAGGTCAAGGCCGGAGAACCATACTGAATGCCCGTGATCTCCGGGCCCTTAAACGACACTGCATCAAAAACAGGAGTGCTACTGTGAAGGAAATCACAGCATGGGCTCAGGAGTACTTCCAGAAACCATTGTCAGTGAACACAATCCACCGTGCCATCCGCCGTTGCCAGCTGAAACTCTATTCTGCAAAGAAGAAGCCATTTCTAACAAAGATCCACAAGCGAAGACGTTTTCACTGGGCCAGGAGTCATTTAAAATGGAGTGTGGCAAAATGGAAGACTGTTCTGTGGTCAGACGAATCACGTTTTGAGGTTCTTTTTGGAAATCTGGGGCGCCATGTCATCAGGACCAAAGAGGACAGTGACAACCCAAGTTGCTATCAACGCTCTGTTCAGAAGCCTGCATCTCTGATGGTATGGGGTTGCATGAATGCGTGTGGCATGGGCAGCTTGCACATCTGGAAAGGCACCATCAATGCAGAAAAATATATTCAGGTTCTAGAGCAACATATGCTCCCATCCAAACGTCGTCTCTTTCATGGAAGACCCTGCATTTTTCAACAAGATAATGCCAGACCACATTCTGCATCAATCACAACATCATGGCTGCGTGGGAGAAGGATTCGGGTACTGACCTGGCCAGCCAACAGTCCAGATCTTTCACCTATAGAAAACATTTGGCGCATCATTAAGAGGAAGGTCAGACAAAGAAGACCCAAGACGATTGAACACTTAGAGGCCTGTATTAGACAAGAATGGGAGAACATTCCTATGTCTACACTTGAGAAGCTGGTCTCCTCAATGCCCAGACGTCTGTTGAGTGTTCTAAGAAGAAGGGGGGGTGTCACACAGTGGTGAAAATGGCCTTGTCCCAACTTTTTTGGGATTTGTTGACACCATGAAATTTTGAATGAGTATATTTTTCCTTAATATCATACAATTTCTCAGTTTAAACTATTGACCTGTGATTTATGTTGTATTCTGAATAAAATATTAGAAGTTGGCACCTCCACATCATTGCATTCAGTTTTTATTCACAATTTCTAAAGTGTCCCAACTTTTTCGGAATCCGGTTTGTAGATCATCTGGTTAGGAGGCCTCTGAATGCCTCGCTGGTGAGGTGTTCCATCCCACCAGGAGGAGACCCAGAGGCAGACCCTGGACCTGCTGGAGAGACTATGTCTCACAGCTGGACAGGGAACACCTCAGGATCCTTCTGGGTGAGCTGGAGGATGCAGCCGGAGTGAGAGAAGCCTGGGATTCCTGTCCTATCTCCTGCATCCTCTTCGGTCACACCAACTATCTTCATGTCTTCCTTCACTGTATCCATGAACCTCCTCTTTGGTCTTCCTCTAGTCCTCTTTCCTGGTGGTTCCAAACCCAGCATCCTTCTTCTGATGTACTCTCTCTCTCTCCTCTGTACATGTCCAAACCATCTCAGTCTGACCTCTCTGACTTTAAAACCTCTAACATGTGCTGTTCCTCTGATCCTGTCCATCCTGGTCACTCCCAGAGAGATCCTCAGCATCTTCATCTCTGCTATCTCCATTTCTGCTTCCTGTCTTTTCCTCAGTGACACTGTCTCTAGACCAATCAGCATGGCCGCTCTCACCACACTGTCTCTAGACCAATCAGCATGGCCGCTCTCACCACACTGTCTCTAGACCAATCAGCATGGCTGCTCTCACCACACTGTCTCTAGACCAATCAGCATGGCCGCTCTCACCACACTGTCTCTAGACCAATCAGCATGGCCGCTCTCACCACACTGTCTCTAGACCAATCAGCATGGCCGCTCTCACCACATTGTCTCTAGACCAATCAGCATGGCCGCTCTCACCACCGTTTTCTACACTTTTCCTTTCATTTTATCTGAAACTCTTCTATCACACATCACACCTGATACTTTCCTCCACCCGTTCCAGCCTGCCTGCACACGCTTCTTCACCTCTTCTCCACATTCTCCATTGCTCTGGACTGTTGATACTGGATACTTAAAATCTTCCCCCTTTTTTTTTGGTTGAACAGGGTGATATGACAAAAAAAGAATCACAATATAAGATGTGAAAACTCTGATAACAATATACGAAACAAAAGGATGTAATCGATGATCCATAAAATACTTATAAATTACACAGATTTATTTGTACTTTGTTTTGTCATTTAAGTTTTTATTGATTTTATTTTCCACATAATCAAGAAAGAAATAAACAAATAGGACGACAAACAAACAGAATGACGTTATAAACATAGTTTTTATATAAAACCAGCTAAAAGGCTCTTAAAGAGACAGTCAGATGAAAAAAAATGACAGAAAACAGTTTAATTCCATCTTTAATTTGAGGTCTTTAAAACTCAAGAAATCCAGCTGCTATTAAAAAAATGTTTCTTTCAAAATTTAGGCAGTCTGATATTCACAAAAAATATTTTTTTTCTAATTAACACGTTCCGTTCCTTCGTCTTACCCTTATCCAGGGTCGGGTCGCAGGATGAACAGCCTCAGACGGGAAGCTCAGGCTTCTCTCACCCCGGCTGCAACCTCCAGCTCAACCAGGAGGATCCTGAGGTGTTCCCTGTCCAGCTGTGAGACATAGTCTCTCCAGTGGGTCCGGGATCTGCCTCTGGTGGGACGTCCCCAAAACACTTCACTTCGGGAGGCATCCTAACCAGATGCCTGAACCACCTCATCTGGCTTCTCTTAACCCAGAGGAGCAATGGGTCTACTCGGAGCTCCTCCTGGATGGCAGAGCTCCTCTCTCTATCTATGAGTGAGAGCCCAGCCACCCTGCAGGGGTTTAAAAGCTGATTGGTTGCTGAATCAGTTCCTCTGGTCTCACCATCATGTCAGTAGGAGCTGAAGCCTCCTCGGGTTTCCTCCTTCTTGAACGCTGACCCGCTTGCATACGTATCGTAATTTACAGTGAATAAACCGTGACTTCTTGTCACGGTTGCGGCTGGTGTTTTTATTTGTACCAACGGATGGAAGCAGGAAGAACAACAAAGAACAAATCCACCGTATAACTTTATTTATTTTTTTCCGTTCCGTCGTCTTCCACTTATCCAGGGCCGGGTCGCCGGGTCAACAGCCTCAGACGGGAAGCCCAGGCTTCTCTACCCCCAGCTGCATCTTCCATCTCACCCATGAGCATCCTGAGGTGTACCCTGTCCATGCCCGGGGTGTGTCTCTTGGTCTCCTCCCGGTGGGACGTGCCCGAAACACCGGGCATTTATTTTCTATCAATCTTTCTACTGGTTCCACTTCTGGTGTTCCGTCGAGATGAGAGGCTCGGCTCTTCTGCACACGCTCAAACTCTTATGACGCATCCACACGCCTCCATGACGATCCCTGTCGGATCGAGCTTCTCTTCAGGATGAATAAGGGCTGAGGTTGAGGTCAGAGTAATCACAGAGTCAGGTTTAGATAAACACTATGTGTCAGTGAGAGGAGCAACAGAGGGGGGCGGAGTTTGGTTCCATCGTGAGCATGTGTCGACAGATTACTGGTTCTAAACTTTTCAAAATAAAAGACGCAGCAAAATAAAATCAAATTCACGTGGAAGAAAAGAACTGTTACCGTTTGAGAAATAACGGTTGAATTTTTCTATTTCCAGGTTACCATGGAAACCATCATGACGCAGAGACGAGGACCAGGTGGAGCAGGTTTCAACGTTTGACCCATGACAGGAAATTCACATCACGGAGAGGACGCCCCAAAACTCCACCCTTCTTCTGATGCTGCAACGTTGGTTCTAAACTGGAGGGAAGCCTCATGTAGGATCCTAACTTCATCTGGCTCCCCTCCGGGATCTCATCTGGCCCCTACAGGGGGTAAAAAAAAAAATCATTCCTGGTGCCCCTCTCATCATCTCGTATTAGCTGCCTACGCCCTTTAACCTCTGACTGGGATCTACTTTGTTGGGTTGGGCGAACTTTAAGCGGTCCGTCTGGGTCGGGCAGCCGTTTTGGATCAGGCGGCCGTAAGGGCAGCTGTTTCCGTGCTGGTTTTGGTTGCATGGAATCGGCTTAACCGTGGAGAGGCCGGGCTACCACAAACTGATGGACTTTGACAAGCGAGCAGTGGGAGGGGGCGGGGGTGGCGGGGGAGGGAAGGGAGAGCCGGAGGAGGCGAAGAGGATGTCCGGGAAAGCCGGCAGCCGATCCGGACGGAGCACCGGCTCAAACTCTGGCGTCCTGATGGTGGGACCAAACTTCCGAGTTGGGAAGAAGATCGGCTGCGGGAACTTCGGAGAGCTGCGACTCGGGAAGAATCTTTACACGAACGAATACGTGGCCATTAAACTGGTACGTATACCGTCATGGAAAGGTGGGTTCTGGTTGGTTATGACATTATTCAGGTTCCTGGCTGTAGAGAGTCTGATTTACTGAAACAGCGTCTCTGACGGCCAGCGGGTCCAGATGATCAATAACCTGACATTTTGGCTCAAATGAGAATCAAAATTTGCCTGATTTATGTCCTCATTTCAGTTTGAGCTTCATGTTTCTTGAGTTTTACTGTTTTTTTTTCTCCGACAGGAACCGAATAAGTCCCGCGCCCCTCAGCTGCACCTGGAGTTCCGCTTCTACAAGCAGCTCGGATCTTCAGGTCAGTTGCTTCCTGATTTGTTAAACAAGTAGAACGTAGCAGTTTGATTTCATCCAGATATTGATGGGCAGGAAAGAGGGCAGAAGGCTCCACCTCAACAAAGAAAACGTATTTTCACGACCAAAAGGCGTCCTCTACTACGTACGTCCGCCTTACAACAACACACACACGCACACACACGTGCGTATGCAGAGTGTGGAAAAGAGGTGAAGAAGCGTGTGCAAGCAGGCTGGAATGGGTGGAGAAAAGTATCAGGTGTGATGTGTGATAGAAGAGTTTCAGATAAAATAAAAGGGAAAGTGTAGAAAACGGTGGTGAGAGCGGCCATGCTGATTGGTCTAGAGACAATGTGGTGAGAGCGGCCATGCTGATTGGTCTAGAGACAGTGTGGTGAGAGCGGCCATGCTGATTGGTCTAGAGACAGTGTGGTGAGAGCGGCCATGCTGATTGGTCTAGAGACAGTGTGGTGAGAGCGGCCATGCTGATTGGTCTAGAGACGGTGTGGTGAGAGCGGCCATGCTGATTGGTCTAGAGACGGTGTGGTGAGAGCGGCCATGCTGATTGGTCTAGAGACAGTGTGGTGAGAGCGGCCATGCTGATTGGTCTAGAGACAGTGTGGTGAGAGCGGCCATGCTGATTGGTCTAGAGACAGTGTGGTGAGAGCGGCCATGCTGATTGGTCTAGAGACAGTGTGGTGAGAGCGGCCATGCTGATTGGTCTAGAGACAGTGTGGTGAGAGCGGCCATGCTGATTGGTCTAGAGACAGTGTGGTGAGAGTGGCCATGCTGATTGGTCTAGAGACAGTGTGGTGAGAGCGGCCATGCTGATTGGTCTAGAGACAGTGTGGTGAGAGCGGCCATGCTGATTGGTCTAGAGACAGTGTGGTGAGAGCGGCCATGCTGATTGGTCTAGAGACAGTGTGGTGAGAGCGGCCATGCTGATTGGTCTAGAGACAGTGTGGTGAGAGCGGCCATGCTGATTGGTCTAGAGACAGTGTGGTGAGAGTGGCCATGCTGATTGGTCTAGAGACAGTGTGGTGAGAGTGGCCATGCTGATTGGTCTAGAGACAGTAGCACTGATTCAAAGACAGGAAACAGAGATGTTTGTAGCAGAGATGAAGATGCTGAGGATCTCTCTGGGAGTGACCAGGATGGACAGGATCAGAGGAACAGCACATGTTAGAGGTTTTAAAGTCAGAGAGGTCAGACTGAGATGGTTTGGACATGTGCAGAGGAGAGAGAGAGAGTACATCAGAAGAAGGATGCTGGGTTTGGAACCACCAGGAAAGAGGACTAGAGGAAGACCAAAGAGGAGGTTCATGCATACAGTGAAGGAAGACATGAAGATAGTTGGTGTGACTAAAGAGGATGCAACAGTAAACAAAGTCTCTTCGTTACCCGTTGTACGTATCGATACCGGTCTGGTTCACTTCTTCTCCATCGTGTGACTCACTAGGGTGTCGAATGTGAGTGGCACCTCGGCTTACATAGGACACACCCCCCGATAGAGCGCGTCGCTCATTTTGAAGAAAATCTAAGACTTTTATTTGCGCCTTATGGTCGTGAAAATATGGTAGTGGTAAAAAAAAAAAAAAAAAGCTAAAGTTTGCTGAAAACACACCTGAATGTAACAAATGTTCCCTCCTGTTCCACCTCTAGAGGGCGTTCCTCAGGTGTTTTACTTTGGACCGTGTGGGAAATACAACGCCATGGTTCTGGAGCTGCTGGGACCCAGTTTAGAAGATCTCTTTGATTTGTGTGAGCGGACCTTCTCCCTGAAGACGGTTCTGATGATCGCCATCCAGCTGGTGAGACAAAGGCCTGTTTATTTTTACCAGATGATGACTGACCTCTTCCTCACCCTGTTTACCCGCTCCTCCCACCACCAGATATCCCGGATGGAGTTCGTCCACACCAGAAACCTGATCTACCGGGACGTAAAGCCGGAGAACTTCCTGGTGGGTCGACCCGGCTCCAAACGACAGCACACCATCCACATCATCGACTTCGGCTTGGCCAAGGAGTACATCGACCCCGAAACCAAGAAACACATCCCGTACCGAGAGCACAAGAGTCTGACGGGCACGGCCAGATACATGAGCATCAACACACACCTGGGCAAAGGTGGGTTTGATTCACCGACAGTGGAAGTCAGGTTACAGTCCGGTTCACCGTCTCCTTCTTCTGGTGTTTCAGAGCAAAGCAGGCGAGACGACCTGGAAGCGTTAGGGCACATGTTCATGTACTTCCTGCGGGGCAGTTTACCGTGGCAGGGGTTAAAGGTAAGACACGCCCACCTCCTTCTCTGATTGGTTCTTAATAGTTCACCTGACTGGCTTTTAAAGAGTTAGGTCGTGTCGTCATCTTGATACTGAATGATAGCGGGAAAAATATAGAGATT
The DNA here is from genome assembly GCA_902685375.1 of Neostethus bicornis. Classification (NCBI taxonomy): domain Eukaryota; kingdom Metazoa; phylum Chordata; class Actinopteri; order Atheriniformes; family Phallostethidae; genus Neostethus; species Neostethus bicornis. The sequence continues at coordinate 1,865,361 of CACRXE010000006.1, read as the reverse complement.
TGATTCCATTTTCAAAACATCAAAAAACTACCAGAATCTTTAAGTCTCAATCGTGGATGTTATCAGTGTTGTCAAGGAAACGGTTTATTTAAACGTAACCCATGACAACTCCGTCATGGGTTACGTTACTATAAATCTAAAGAGTTACTATGACGTGTCATCCTTGATTCCTCACTGTCCTTCCAACATCACCCGGTCTGCTTACTTTCCTCTTCGTCTCCGTCCTTCCCTCACGTCCCACACCGCTGCCGTCCTCGTCCACAGTCTGGTCACCTCTCGTCTGGACTAGAGGTGACTTCTAGTCCAGACGTCACTTCTCTTTGACCTCCTTCAGAAATCTCTTAATAAATCTCTTAATAAACTGCAGCTGATATAAACTCCTCTGAACCCTCTCTTTTCTTTTTTTTTTTTTTTTGTTTTATTTTGGTCACATCGTAAATTCACATTAAAGAAAGTTACATTTTTTTTTTCTGAAATTGTATTTTACCAAGGGACCAAAAAGGTTTCGGCTGAAGCAAACGCTTATTACATGAAAGTATAATCTTCAAATCACCATGAAAACATATAAGTAAATATTCAGAAATACATCATAACACATAAAATGAAAATTACAACATCAAATGAAAAAGTAAAACAATCGTTACTTTAAATTCATTAGAATTTAACCGTCAAGACTTGCATATTTTTTAAGCAATAATAACTTAAATTTCTTCTTTAAACAGAAATGATTGGAACATAATTGAAGTTCATCATCATAATTAAATTATCTTAAAGATCCACAGCTTTAATAGAAAAACAGATTTTTTTTTACATTTATTCTAACTTTTCATCACATCACCCGCTTCTTCAGCTACTTCACAGACTTCCAATCGAATCCAGAATCACTTTCAAAACCATCCATCATCCTGCTCCTTCCTACCTCTCTGATCTTGTCCATATTGCCACCTCCTCTCGTTATCTCAGGTCATCTGCATCCATCCATCTTACTGTCCCCCCCATCTGTCTGAGCACAATGGGGGGCAGAGCCTTCAGCTGCTCTGGAACGCACTTCTTCCTGACATCCATAACTTAGACTCTTTCCCTCTGTCTCTTCTCTTTAATCCTCTTCTCTTGTCTTCTCTTCCTTCTGTCTCTTGACATGATGTCTTTTATATTTTTATCTTTTATATTTTTATCTTTTTATTTTGTTGCACTTGAATTCACAGAAAAGTGCTTTTAAATAAAATGAATTATTATGTGTTTAAATAAAGCAGCATAAATCCACCCTGTTCTACCACCCTGTAAGGCTACAGAGTTACCAACAACAGTTTAGAAAAGTTTCTCTTTAAGCTCTACTGAAAAGATGTGTTTCAGACAGTCAGCTTTAATTTAAGGGTATTTACTTTCAGATTAGGTGAACGGGGGAGGGATGACACCCTCCCTGATCAGTGCCGCCTCGACGACCAGCAAAAAAATCACAATTTTTTTTTAAAAGTTCTGAGTAAAGCTACCTTCCGGCAGCGCGTTCGCGTCCCACAGAGAGCACGTCTAGGGTCCTTGGAGAAGATACCTAACCCCCGCTTCTCCCACCATTGGCGCCGTCGAAGCGCAGCCTGCTGCGGTGTAAGGAGTGCAGCACACAAATTTCCCCGGTGAGGGATGAATAGAGGAATTCATTACTATTATTATTAAAACCCAAACAATAAATTGTAATTAAACTTAAAGCAGTAAATATTTACCACAAAATGTCTCCTGCTAAGAGACATTTGGCCTTAATAACAGAACATAAGTAACAATGGTTTTACCACTGTTACTACGGCAACGCTACCTTACTACAGTAACATACTTAACGGGTCCATCAGATTTTAAAGTCTGTTTTTGAGAAAATGAAAGGCTTTTTGTCGTCTAAAAAAACCTTGGGGGGAAAAGAAACTTTTTAGAACATAAATCTGATCTTAGACTCTAATAGATGTTACAGCTTTGATCTGAATCTGTGGAAACAAGGCTGCTTGAATTCTGATCAGCTGAATTTGGACTTTTTCTTTATCCGGTAACCAGTGATGCGACCATAAAGCACCACACAGATTCAGGCTACACAGAGATGCCAAGTTTTTGGCTTCACAAGGTGGGATATTTTGAGGCGGGGCCAGAAGGAGGAAGGGCTATGACATCACATCTACCAATGAACAACACCCGCCATGACAGTTGGGGTAAAACAAACCATTCAAAACATGAGAAAGCAGCTGGTAAATTGTACGTCTTCCATGTGTTACTACCTAGCGTGGTAACACCGAGCGGCCATGGTCAAGCCGCTCCTCCTCCAGGTCGAGAGGAGCCAGATGGGGTGGTTCGGGCATCTGGTCAGGATGTCCTCCGAGCGCGTTACAGGCGAGGTGTTTCGGGCACATCCCACCGGGAGGAGACCAAGAGGCAGACGCCAGACCTGCTGGAGAGACTATGTCTCACGGCTGGCCGAGGAACGACTTGGGATCCTTCCGGGTGAGCTGGAGGATGCAGCTGGGGTGAGAGAGGCCTGGGCTGCCCGTTTGAGGCTGTTGCCCCTGAGACCCAACCCCGGAACAAGCGGAAGATGACGGAACGGAACCACCTAGTGTTATGTATCAGTGCGAAGAGGAATTACCACCAGGAATACACCCCTGTACTGCTTGGTCACACTTTGTTTTGAGGCTCACGCACATAAGCTGTCACATACCCAAAGTTCCCAAATGTCCGACTTCTTCCAAACGTTCACCAAAAACAATACTGGCAATAGACCATGCAGCAGCAGGGGATGCCATGTGCTTAGCTTCATTATACCTAATCATGTTCATGGAATGCAGTAGAGGGTTCATCATGAGGGAGTTTTATTAGCCTTGGAGGGTGAGCGTGAGATAGGTCGCCGTCTTTATTCGACACGTTGAATAAAAACTGTCAGAAAGGTTCAGTTTGTTTTTACTGAGACGACACTTCCAAACGACCGTCTCTGGTTTGTTTCAGGCCGACACTCTGAAGGAGCGGTACCAGAAAATCGGCGACACAAAGCGGGACACGCCCGTCGAGGTCTTATGTGAGACGTTTCCAGGTTTGTTGCCCTGCTCCTTTAAGCACCCTATGTTTCCATGGTGATCTGATTCTCCCTGTGCCCCGCCCCCTGCAGAGGAAATGGCCACCTACCTGCGATACGTTCGCCGCCTCGACTTCTTCGAGAAGCCGGACTACGATTACCTGCGGAAGCTTTTCACAGACCTGTTCGACAGGAACGGATATGTTTTCGATTACCAGTACGACTGGACCGGGAAGCCACTGGTTAGTCTGGTTCTGAACCTGTAGACTAAACGTTGGAACGGTTTCTTACCTTCTGTCCTGTTCAGCCCACGCCTATAGGTCCGGTTACCACGGAGACGCCGCTTCAAACCGGCAGCAGAGAGAAAACAGCTCAGACCAAAAACCAGGTGCTTATTTTTAACACTTTCAGGATCAAAATGAAAAATCAAATCAGTTATATTTCAGCCATTTTTTACTTGCTTTAGAACAGAATTAGTGTTAGAGCCGTAACCAAGGCAACCAGTTATGTTTGATTACTCTGAAGATGCAACTCTTGTCTGATTGGTTCTCCCCTCTTGCAGGTGATGAGTTCCACCAATGGGGAGCTAAACACAGACGACCCAACGGCAGGACATTCCAATGCACCAATCACAGCCAACGCTGAGGTGGAGGTGGCCGACGACACCAAGTAAGACCCGCCCACTTAAAAACAACGTTCGAGTTGTTTTCTGGTTGCCACATAGGCTCCTCCAACTTATCTCAGTCCATTCCTGGTAACTGTTTAGACCATGGGGAGGGTAGGAACGTAGATCCTGGTTACCATGGTGAGGGTAGGAACGTAGATCCTGGTTACCATGGTGAGGGTAGGATGTAGATCCTGGTTACCATGGTGAGGGTGGGAATGTAGATCCTGGTTACCATGGTGAGGGTAGGAATGTAGATCCTGGTTACCATGGTGAGGGTAGGAACATAGATCCTGGTTACCATGGTGAGGGTAGGAACGTAGATCCTGGTTACCATGGTGAGGGTAGGGCGTAGATCCTGGTTACCATGGTGAGGGTGGGAATGTAGATCCTGGTTACCATGGTGAGGGTAGGAATGTAGATCCTGGTTACCATGGTGAGGGTAGGAACGTAGATCCTGGTTACCATGGTGAGGGTATGAATGTAGATCCTGGTTACCATGGTGAGGGTAGGACGTAGATCCTGGTTACCATGGTGAGGGTGGGAATGTAGATCCTGGTTACCATGGTGAGGGTAGGAACGTAGATCCTGGTTACCATGGTGAGGGTAGGAACGTAGATCCTGGTTACCATGGTGAAGGTGGGAACGTAGATCCTGGTTACCATGGTGAGGGTAGGAATGTAGATCCTGGTTACCATGGTGAGGGTAGGAACGTAGATCCTGGTTACCATGGTGAGGGTAGGAACGTAGATCCTGGTTACCATGGTGAGGGTGGGAATGTAGATCCTGGTTACCATGGTGAGGGTAGGAACATAGATCCTGGTTACCATGGTGAGGGTAGGAACATAGATTCTGGTTACCATGGTGAGGGTAGGAACATAGATCCTGGTTACCATGGTGAGGGTAGGAACATACGTAGATCCTGGTTACCATGGTGAGGGTAGGAACATAGATCCTGGTTACCATGGTGAGGGTTGGAATGTAGATCCTGGTTACTATGGTGAGGGTAGGAACGTAGATCCTGGTTACCATGGTGAGGGTTGGAATGTAGATCCTGGTTACCATGGTGAGGGTTGGAATGTAGATCCTGGTTACTATGGTGAGGGTAAGAACGTAGATCCTGGTTACCATGGTGAGGGTAAGAACGTAGTTCCTGGTTACCATGGTGAGGGTAGGAACGTAGATCCTGGTTACCATGGTGAGGGTAGGACAGTAGATCCTGGTTACCATGGTGATGGTAGGAACATAGATCCTGGTTACCATGGTGAGGGTAGGATAGTAGATCCTGGTTACCATTGTGAGGGTAGGAACGTAGATCCTGGTTACCATGGGGATGGTCGGAACATAGATCCTGGTTACCATGGTGAGGGTAGGATAGTAGATCCTGGTTACCATGGTGAGGGTAGGAACGTAGATCCTGGTTACCATGGTAGGGGGGGGGAATGTAGATCCTGGTTACCATGGTGAGGGTAGGACAGTAGATCCTGGTTACCATGGTGAGGGTAGGACAGTAGATCCTGGTTACCATGGTGATGGTAGGACAGTAGATCCTGGTTACCATGGTGAGGGTAGGACAGTAGATCCTGGTTACCATGGGGATGGTCGGAACATAGATCCTGGTTACCATGGGGATGGTCGGAACATAGATCCTGGTTACCATGGTGAGGGTAGGACAGTAGATCCTGGTTACCATGGTGAGGGTAGGACAGTAGATACTGGTTACCATGGTGAGGGTAGGACAGTAGATCCTGGTTACCATGGTGAGGGTAGGACAGTAGATCCTGGTTACCATGGTGATGGTAGGACAGTAGATCCTGGTTACCATGGTGAGGGTAGGAACGTAGATCCTGGTTACCATGGTGAGGGTAGGAACGTAGATCCTGGTTACCATGGTGAGGGTAGGAACATAGATCCTGGTTACCATGGTGAGGGTAGGAACATAGATCCTGGTTACCATGGTGAGGGTAGGAATGTAGATTGACTGGTAAATCCCTTCCTCTCATTCTCCCCCACTAGTCAGGATACGGTTCCTATGGTGAATCGAGTGTGACTGTTTGGTTTTTTTTTTTCAGGTGCTGCTGTTTCTTTAAGAGGAGGAAGAGGAAAGCTCTTCAGAGACACAAATAAAAGCATCACCGTACCAGTAGCTTTTCTGGTTTCTGCTGCTGGTGGACTGACGACCAGCTGGAGGATTTCTGATTGAACTGTTTGTGATCAGCGTCCTCTGCAGGAACGACGCCCGTCAGAGACTCTTTAAAAAAAAAACTGGCTTCATCTTTTAATTTCTTACTAAACTGTTTTATTCAAACCTTTTTTTTTTTTTTGTAGCGACTAGTTTCTCCTTAAAATGTCTTTTTTTTTTTTTTTTTTTTAAATAACTTTTTTTCTGCTTCGTTTTGGTTTTATTTTGTTCAAGTCGGAGGATGAAAGTAAGTCCGTTATTAAAAACAACCAAACACACTGAAGGAGTGTGTGTGTGTGTTCAGCTGGGCTCCGCATTGGGACTCATTTTGATTGGTTTTAGGAAACATGTTTAAGTTTCATCGTTAGACCATTCATTCATTAACACCTCGATGCCTCCTCGTCCCTATGCACCGGCATCCCAGTCCGGTCGCACTTTACCCAACCTGGCAACCCAAAAGCTGGAGTCCTGAATGGTTCCACAAACCCAGGCCGCAGTGAAGAACACCAAACTGGTCTCTCTGTATTTCACTGGGTACGAGTGAGCGCCTCCAGTTCCTCAAGCGAGCAACTGGACGTTTCTATGGAAACCACAAAAACACAGGAAGCACCTCCTCTAGATCGTCTCCTTCTCTTCAGCTCCCTTAGGACTGAATCAACTCCTCCAGACACGACGGATGTGGCTCTGAGAGCCAGCAGCTGGTTGTGGATGTCAACATGCATGTCAACGGAAGAATGACCCCATAACCAGCTAGCCGTTCGGAGCTAGCCGCTGGGGGCTAGTCCTCGGGAGCTTGTTGTTGGGGGCTAGTCGTTGGGGGCTGGCAGGACGATTTCTAAAAATCAGCTGTCCAAGACAACCATCCTTCTGTCTCTGGAAAGAATGGAGTCTCCACGCTAGTTTAAAAACTAACCTGTCCATTCTGTCTAAGATTCATGCACCTGATGAAGTAAGCAGCTGTAGCGGGGTAGTACCTTATTGCCCGGCAGCAGCCTGGGTTGAGGCAGACGGTAACTACCCAATCAAATCATAGGACTCCTTCTGTCGAGAATAACCCCTCTGGGTTTATAACTGGTATCTGTTGCTCCCATGTTGAGTCTGCACTGAGATAATGACGCTGGGGTAAACTCTCCAGGTGGTATGGAGATCTTGGAGTGCCCAGTGCCAGGATCCCCCTCTGGGTGTTACTGACAGAGTCTGAAGGAAGGGCAAGTGGGACGTGCCCGAAACACCTCGCCAATGAGTGGTTCGGGAGGTATCCTTACCAGATGACAGAACCACCCCATCTGGCTTTTCTCTATGCTGATGAGCAACAACTCTATTTTTTACATTTAAAAAAGAAAAAAAACTGTTAAAATTTATGGTTCAGAATTTTTTTTTTACATTCATAAACAATATTTTAAAAAGGCGGAAAATTTTTTTAAAAAATTACTGTGAACTTAAATTTTTAAATCAGCAGACGTGACGTCATCAGATTGGATTGTTTTATTTGTTTTATTTAAAAAATATATATATTTGGTTCTAGAAAAATATTTTAAATCTTAAATATGAAAATATCACAAAAATAGATGGAAAATGTAAAAAAAAATTGCGTGTATTACTTGTTATAAAACGGCGGATGTGACGTCATGAGATTGGCTCGTTTTTATTTTACAACAAAATAAAAACAATTTATAGTTCAGACAAAATATTTTATATCCATAAATACTAATAAAAAAATTTAAAGGCAGAACTTTCTTTTTAAAAATCAGTTTTTAAAAAAGCGTAAATTTTAACCCTTGAATCAGCGGAAGTGACGTCATTACGCAAGCTTTTTTTTTTATTTAAATTGAAAAAAATTGTGAATCACAAAAATATTTTAGATGTTCATAAATTAAAACAATCAAAAAGTCACGCATCTTTTAAAAAAATATATATTTACATTTAAAATGATATAATTTCCTCAGCGGATGTGACGTAATGGGATGGTTTAATTTATCCAAAATAACAACATGTCTCCTCCTGTATCTTCCTCTATCTCTCTGACTCCTCCCTGTTCCTCTCCGATCAGCTGATTCCAGGAGGAAATGGCCAGATTGGGTCCTCCAGGTGAGGAGGATGGAGGAACTTTCTGGATCTCTTCCTGCTCTCAGGAAGCTCAGCTATGCTGTGGGACACTTTCTGAACGACCTGTGTGCCTCCATGTGGTTCACCTACCTGCTGGTCTTCTACCACTCTGTACTGGGATTCCAAAACACCTACGCAGGTAACAGTCTGACCTCCATGAAACTCACTCCTGTAAAGATAACAGTCTGACCTCCCTGAAACTCACTGCTTACAAGATGGAAACATGAGATGATGGTTTGAATTAAACCATAAACTTAGAGAAAAGTTTTATTGGAGCTGTGAGGCGTTACAGGACAGCTAGCGGTTTGAGTGGTGGGGGGAGCGGAGGGGCTCACAGCAGGAAGGTCACGGGTTCGTATCTCGAAGTGGGCTTGTAACACTGTCCTTTCTGTGTGTAGTTTGCATGTTCTCCCCGTTTAATGTGTGGGTTTTCTCTGGTTTACTCCAAAAATATACATGTTAGATTAATTGGCTGTTATGAGTGTGTGTGATCTATGTTCCTACCCTCACCATGGTAACCAGGATCTATGTTCCTACCCTCACCATGGTAACCAGGATCTACGTTCCTACCCTCACCATGGTAACCAGGATCTACGTTCCTACCCTCACCATGGTAACCAGGATCTACGTTCCTACCCTCACCATGGTAACCAGGATCTACGTTCCTACCCTCACCATGGTAACCAGGATCTACGTTCCTACCCTCACCATGGTAACCGGGCTCTACGTTCCCACCCTCACCATGGTAACCAGGATCTACGTTCCTACCCTCACCATGGTAACCAGGATCTACGTTCCTACCCTCACCATGGTAACCAGGCTCTACGTTCCCACCCTCACCATGGTAACCAGGATCTACGTTCCTACCCTCACCATGGTAACCAGGATCTACGTTCCTACTCTCACCATGGTAACCAGGATCTACGTTCCTACCCTCATCATGGTAACCAGGATCTACGTTCCTACCCTCACCGTGGTAACCAGGATCTACGTTCCTACCATCACCGTGGTAACCAGGATCTACGTTCCTACCCTCACCGTGGTAACCAGGATCTACGTTCCTACCCTCACCATGGTAACCAGGATCTACGTTCCTACCCTCACCATGTTAACCAGGATCTACGTTCCTGCTCTCACCATGATAACCAGGATCTACGTTCCTACCCTCACCATGGTAACCAGGATCTACGTTCCTACCCTCACCATGGTAACCAGGATCTACGTTCCTGCCCTCACCATGGTAACCAGGATTTATGTTCCTACCCTCACCATGGTAACCAGGATCTACGTTCCTACTCTCACCATGGTAACCAGGATCTATGTTCCTACCCTCACCATGGTAACCAGGATCTACGTTCCTGCCCTCACCATGGTAACCAGGATCTACGTTCCTGCCCTCACCATGGTAACCAGGATCTACGTTCCTGCTCTCACCATGGTAACCAGGATCTACTATCCTACTCTCACCATGGTAACCAGGATCTACGTTCCTACCCTCACCATGGTAACCAGGATCTACGTTCCTGCCCTCACCATGGTAACCAGGATCTACGTTCCTGCTCTCACCATGGTAATCAGGATCTACTATCCTACTCTCACCATGGTAACCAGGATCTACGTTCCTACCCTCACCATGGTAACCAGGATCTACGTTCCTACCCTCACCGTGGTAACCAGCGGTGGATCAGTACAGAAAGAACAAGATCGCAGATACAAGCAGCCAAAATGAGTTTTTCTCGCAGGATGGCTGGGCTCTTATTCAGGCATAAAGGGAGGAGCTTGGAGTAGAGCAAGCCATTGCTCCTCGGGTCGAGAGAAGGCAGATGGGATGGTTCGAGAATCTGGTTAGAACGCCTCTTAAATACTTCGCTGGTGAGATGTTTCGAGCCTCCCACCAGGAGGAAACTAAGAGGTAGACCCTGGACCTGCTGGAGAGACTATGTCTCACAGCTGGCTGGGGAACACCTCAGGATCCTTCTGGGTGAGATGGAGGATGCAGCAGGGGTGAAAGAAGCCTTGGTTTCTCGTCTGAGGGTGTTGCCTTCACTCCGGATAAATGGAGTACAACAGAACTGATTAAGGACATTCAATTAAACTGCCCACATTTACTCAGTACGAATTGTAGAAGAACTGATTAGGTTTTTAAAGTCATGAGATTAAACCTGGAACCAGTCATTCCTACCAGTGTGCCACCCTCTTGTTGGTCCACTGCTGATTTTTGTTAATATTAAACATACTGTTAATAAAAAGAGGAAACGTGACTTTCCAGTTCAGTCTGCTGGTTTCCTCGTGTTGATGTGGTTTACAACAATCCAGTGAGACGAGTGGAAACATGATCCACCTGCACGGATCGGGTCTACCGGATCAGTAACTATCAAATCAATCTAATGGAAAAGTACCTGCTGCTGGTCTACAAAAAATATCTAATAAATAACATACGTACACACACATATACACACACACATACACACACCTACTGTCATTTTAAACTAACCAATCAAATCATTGTGAATATTTTCAATGGAAAAACCCACATTTTAAGAAAGAGAAAATAAAAAAACTCTTTTACTTTTTTTTATCGGTTACAAAATAAAAGTGAAATAGACCAGCTATAAAAAGGGGAGGAGTCAGCTCAGTGAGAGAACGTCTGTCCTCAGGCTGGTAGAAGCTGGTTTAACTCCTGCTGGGCCCATACCTAAGTGTCCCTGAAGCGGACACCCAACCCCCAGAGAGCCGTGGTGATGTGGAGTCACACATTGATCTGTCGAAGAACTCATCGTGGGTGGGCGACGAAAAAAGGAAGTAGTCAAGTACCGGGAATCCATCTATACGGGTAGAGGATGGCTGAGTGGGGCGGGCGACCGTCCTGTAACCAGAGGGTTACCAGTTGGATGGCGAGGTTGGCAATGCTGAGGTGTCCCTGAGCGAGACACTGAGCCCCCAATGTCTCCAGCAGGAGGCCGGTCCCAGAGGTCCTCAGAGTTCTAGATGGTTCATGTTTAGTCCTGACTCTAGACACCAGCAGGAGGCCGGTCCCAGAGGTCCTCAAAGTTCTAGATGGTTCATGTTTAGTCCTGACTCTAGACACCAGCAGGAGGCCGGTCCCAGAGGTCCTCAGAGTTCTAGATGGTCCATGTTTAGTCCTGACTCTAGACACCAGCAGGAGGCCGGTCCCAGAGGTCCTCAAAGTTCTAGATGGTTCATGTTTAGTCCTGACTCTAGGCACCAGCAGGAGGCCGGTCCCAGAGGTCCTCAGAGTTCTAGATGGTTCATGTTTAGTCCTGACTCTAGGCACCAGCAGGAGGCCGGTCCCAGAGGTCCTCAGAGTTCTAGATGGTCCATGTTTAGTCCTGACTCTAGACACCAGCAGGAGGCCGGTCCCAGAGGTCCTCAGAGTTCTAGATGGTTCATGTTTAGTCCTGACTCTAGACACCAGCAGGAGGCCGGTCCCAGAGGTCCTCAGAGTTCTAGATGGTCCATGTTTAGTCCTGACTCTAGACACCAGCAGGAGGCCGGTCCCAGAGGTCCTCAAAGTTCTAGATGGTTCATGTTTAGTCCTGACTCTAGACACCAGCAGGAGGCCGGTCCCAGAGGTCCTCAGAGTTCTAGATGGTTCATGTTTAGTCCTGACTCTAGACACCAGCAGGAGGCCGGTCCCAGAGGTCCTCACAGTTCTAGATTTGAAGTTCGGTGGACCGGATTAAAACGTTTAACGGGCCGCGTGTGGCCCGCGGGCCGCAGTTTGCCCATGCTTGATCTAGACTCTGATTGGTTGGATCAACAGGTGCTTTCTAATCGTTTCCTCGCTGCTTCATACTTTATTTTTTTTTATACCTGCTGTCGACGTTCAGATGCTTCTGTAATTGTTTTGTTGACTCTTATCTGCATACAGTTACTCAGTACGTAACGTAGATGAACAGAACATCATGTACAAGCATGAGTCGTCCAGTGACGGAAGATTTTACGAGGATTTTTTTATCTGTTTTCCAGGAATGTGAACTTTTTTTTTTCAAAGAAAAGATTTTCTGTCACATGAAAATAAAAAATTCTCTTAAAAACTAAACTTTAAACTCCAGTCGTTAAAAATGAAAGTTTACGATTTTAAAAGTTCCGTTTTAGAACGTTTACTGTTTAACTTTTATTCTTTTAATGAGCGATGATGTCATCAACATCTACTGCTCTCATCATGGCCGCCGCCGTTTGTTTCCAGGTGTGCTGCTTCTGATTGGACAGCTAGCCGACGCCATCTGCACGCCTCTGATTGGCTATGAGTCGGACCACACCGCCGGCTGTGGGAACTATGGGAAGAGGAAGACGTGGCATTTAGTGGGTAAGTGGAGCAAAGAAGAAATAATTCATCTTAAATTTAAAAAAAATGTTTTAATTGGGCGAGTGAGGCGACACCCGCAATTAGGACCTATCTCACGCTCACCCGCCAAGGCTGATAAAATTCCCACATGATGAACACTAGTGCATTCCAACATGATTAGGTATACTGAAGCTAAGCACATGGCATCTCCTGCTGCATGGTCTAGTCCCGGTATTGTTTTTGGTGAACGTATGGAAGAAGTCGGACAACCTGGAACTTTGGTTATGTGACAGCTTATGTGTGTGAGCCTCAAAACAAAGCGTGACCAAGCAGTACAGGGGTGTATTCCAGGTGGTAATTCCTCTTCATACTGATACATAACACTAGGTGGTAACACATGGAAGACGCACAATTTATCAGCTGTTTTCTCATGTTTTGAACGATTTGTTTTACTGTCATGGTGGGTGTTGTTCATTAGTGGATGTGACATCATGCCATGTCCTGGTCGGAGGGGCGACCAGTACAAAACTTTTCATTTGTTTTAGTTTTCGCCTTCCCTCTCCTCTACTGGAGTGGACCATCCTGGGAACAGGGGGGCGTCAGACATCACCGGACCTCTTTCTATTGCTCTTCTCGCTTGAGAAACTACTCCACACGATGAGAGCGAAGTGGAGGGAGAAGCTCAGAAAGATGAGGCAACGGTCTAAGTAAGCCCTCATTCTTCCCAGCTGGACCCCTCTGAGCTTGTCCAATGACTGAGTCTTCAAGCAGATGGATGGATTCAAGAACCAATATCTGATTTTACATTTCTATGGAAATCGCTAAGATGTGGAGGTGTGACTGGATGATGGATCATCTCTATCTCAGCTGCTTTGTTCATGAACTCTAACACATCGTTCTACTGTTATCTGGAGGATTGAATCTACCTGTGTGTTAGTCTGTGTCCCCGTAGGGTTTAAAGAACCATTTGTTCTTTAATAATGATAATAATAATGCATTAAACTTATATAGCGCTTTTCTGGACACTCAAAGACGCTTTACACATATATATGCATTATTCATTCACTCCATACAATCATTCACACACACAACATTCATTCCTGATGATGGGAGCTACCATGCAAGGCGCAGACCACTATCATCAGAAGCAACTGGGGGTTCGGTGTCTTGCTCAAGGACACCTCGGCATGGACTCTGGGCGGGGGATCGAACCTGCGACCTTCCGGTTACGGAGCGGTCGCCCTACCCACCGAGCCATCCTTCCCCCCAAATGAAGAACATCATTGTTTTAACAAAGAGACTCAGTTTAAACTGAAGGCCACCAGCTACGAGGAGGAACGTGGAAATCCAGATGAATCCATGGAAGCTGGAAAACCAGCTCCGACACGTTCAAGATGAGTTTGAAGGTCTGATGTCCTTCATCAGCTCCTTCATGTGGAGTCTTCATGGACGTGTAGAGCTGAGCTCCTTCATGTGGAGTCTTCATGGACGTGTAGAGCTGAGCTCCTTCATGTGGAGTCTTCATGGACGTGTAGAGCTGAGCTCCTTCATGTGGAGTCTTCATGGACGTGTGGAGCTGAGCTCCTTCATGTGGAGTCTTCATGGACGTGTGGAGCTGAGCTCCTTCATGTGGAGTCTTCATGGACGTGTGGAGCTGAGCTCCTTCATGTGGAGTCTTCATGGACGTGTGGAGCTGAGCTCCTTCATGTGGAGTCTTCATGGACGTGTGGAGCTGAGCTCCTTCATGTGGAGTCTTCATGGACATGTGGAGCTGAGCTCCTTCGTGTGGAGTCTTCATGGACGTGTGGAGCTGAGCTCCTTCATGTGGAGTCTTCATGGACGTGTGGAGCTGAGCTCCTTCATGTGGAGTCTTCATGGACGTGTGGAGCTGAGCTCCTTCATGTGGAGTCTTCATGGACGTGTGGAGCTGAGCTCCTTCATGTGGAGTCTTCATGGACGTGTGGAGCTGAGCTCCTTCATGTGAAGTCTTCATGGACGTGTGGAGCTGAGCTCCTTCATGTGGAGTCTTCATGGACGTGTGGAGCTGAGCTCCTTCGTGTGGAGTCTTCATGGACGTGTGGAGCTGAGCTCCTTCGTGTGGAGTCTTCATGGACGTGTGGAGCTGAGCTCCTTCATGTGGAGTCTTCGTGGACGTGTGGAGCTGAGCTCCTTCATGTGGAGTCTTCATGGACGTGTGGAGCTGAGCTCCTTCATGTGGAGTCTTCGTGGACGTGTGGAGCTGAGCTCCTTCGTGTGGAGTCTTCATGGACGTGTGGAGCTGAGCTCCTTCATGTGGAGTCTTCATGGACGTGTAGAGCTGAGCTCCTTCATGTGGAGTCTTCATGGACGTGTGGAGCTGAGCTCCTTCATGTGGAGTCTTCATGGACGTGTGGAGCTGAGCTCCTTCATGTGGAGTCTTCATGGACGTGTGGAGCTGAGCTCCTTCATGTGGAGTCTTCATGGACGTGTGGAGCTGAGCTCCTTCATGTGGAGTCTTCATGGACGTGTGGAGCTGAGCTCCTTCATGTGGAGTCTTCGTGGACGTGTGGAGCTGAGCTCCTTCGTGTGGAGTCTTCATGGACGTGTGGAGCTGAGCTCCTTCGTGTGGAGTCTTCATGGACGTGTGGAGCTGAGCTCCTTCATGTGGAGTCTTCATGGACGTGTGGAGCTGAGCTCCTTCATGTGGAGTCTTCATGGACGTGTGGAGCTGAGCTCCTTCATGTGGAGTCTTCATGGACGTGTGGAGCTGAGCTCCTTCATGTGGAGTCTTCATGGACGTGTGGAGCTGAGCTCCTTTATGTGGAGTCTTCATGGACGTGTGGAGCTGAGCTCCTTCATGTGGAGTCTTCATGGACGTGTGGAGCTGAGCTCCTTCATGTGGAGTCTTCATGGACGTGTGGAGCTGAGCTCCTTCATGTGGAGTCTTCATGGACGTGTGGAGCTGAGCTCCTTCATGTGGAGTCTACATGGACGTGTGGAGCTGAGCTCCTTCATGTGGAGTCTTCATGGACGTGTGGAGCTGAGCTCCTTCATGTGGAGTCTACATGGACGTGTGGAGCTGAGCTCCTTCATGTGGAGTCTTCATGGACGTGTGGAGCTGAGCTCCTTCATGTGGAGTCTTCATGGACGTGTGGAGCTGAGCTCCTTCATGTGGAGTCTTCGTGGACGTGTGGAGCTGAGCTCCTTCATGTGGAGTCTTCATGGACGTGTGGAGCTGAGCTCCTTCATGTGGAGTCTTCATGGACGTGTGGAGCTGAGCTCCTTCATGTGGAGTCTTCATGGACGTGTGGAGCTGAGCTCCTTCATGTGGAGTCTTCATGGACGTGTGGAGCTGAGCTCCTTCATGTGGAGTCTTCATGGACGTGTGGAGCTGAGCTCCTTCATGTGGAGTCTTCATGGACGTGTGGAGCTGAGCTCCTTCATGTGGAGTCTTCATGGACGTGTGGAGATGTTCAGAAGGAATAAAGACAGGATCTTCTGAGTGCCATCCTCAGTGCTTCCTGTCTGAACTATGGAACTAAAGATGGTGGACTGCTGGTGTTGTTCCACCACAGTGAAGGATCAACATGTGGAGCTTTTAGAGACAGCTTAACATCTTAAACACACTGGAGATCAAAACATTGTTACCATGGTAACACACATTCCACCCAGTGCAGAGCCAACTGCAACAGCTGTTCTAGCTCCACCCCACCTAATTCAGCACCACCTAGCAGCTGTTCTGAAGCTCTTAGAATCTCTCTTGAACTGCTTGAAGCTACCAGATACTGAAATTTCAGTCTTCTGAGTCTGACTTTATTGTGTGTGTGTGTGTTTGTTTCAGGTACCCTCAGCGTGATCCTCTCCTTCTCCTTCATCTTTAACCAGTGTCCTGGTTGTGACACCTCCACGCCGCAGGAGGCCAGTCTGCTTTATTTCGCCCCCTTCATCATCATCTTCCAGTTCGGCTGGGCCGCCACCCAGATCTCCCACCTGTCACTCATTCCAGAGCTGGTAACCTGCGAGCACGCCAAGGTGGAGCTCACCGCATACAGGTACCCCGCCCTCATTGAAGTGAAATCATCCTGGTTACCATGGTGAGGGTAGGAACGTAGATCCTGGTTACCATGGTGAAGGTAGGAACGTAGATCCTGGTTACCATGGTGATGGTAGGAATGTAGATCCTGGTTACCATGGTGAGGGTAGGAACGTAGATCCTGGTTACCATGGTGAGGGTAGGAACGTAGATCCTGGTTACCATGGTGAGGGTAGGAACGTAGATCCTGGTTACCATGGTGAGGGTAGGAACGTAGATCCTGGTTACCATGGAGATGAACTGAGTAGGTTTTTAAAGGTAGGCGGGGACATGTTGTTAATACTTCCTGATTCGTCTGCAGGTATGCCTTCACCGTTATTGCCAACATTGCCGTGTACGCTCTGGCTTACCTGCTGTTCCACGTCCAGGCGGGCGGTGACGACCCCCTTAGCGACTCCCTGGGACCTGGAGACATCCCCGTCTTCAGGGTGCGGCCTCACCTGTCCATGAATCTTCTAGGAATGTAGAAGAAGAACCCTCTGTCTGAACTCTGTTTGCTTTCAGAACCTGGCTTTCATCGTGCTGGGCATCGGCGCTCTGTTCGCCATCTTTTTCCACGTGGGAACGCCAGAGGTGCGGAGGAGCGCTGCTGAGGAGGAGACAGCGGAAGAGGAACGGAGACCCCTCCTGGCATCCTCTAACCATCTACTGCAGTGGAAGTGTTGGCTTAAACAACCTTCTTTCTACCAGGTGGGTTTGGTGGGTGGGTTCCTTGGTCCAGGTGTGGTAACCCCGGTACCTCTACAGGTGGCTTTACTCTACATGTCCACCAGGCTGATCGTCAACCTCTCTCAGACTTACATCTCCATGTACCTCATCAACACGCTCGGCCTTCCAAAGGTATTCCCACACCTGGTACCCCTTCACTCCTTCGTCCTCTCATCCGTCTGTTTATCCTTCATCAGAACTTCATCGCTACCATCCCCCTGGTGATGTACGTCAGCGGCTTCGTGTCCTCCTTCATCATGAAGCCCGTCAGTAAACGCATCGGGAAATGTGTGAGTAGAACTCTGAGGTCATCAAGTTCATGGTTCCTGTACGGGTCAGACCGCCAGGGTTCCTGCTGTCAGCTGCTGCCCATCCACTCCTTTACCCAACCATTATGCCCCCTCCTGCTGGTGGTGAGCCCACTGGAAGGGGGGCCCATGTCCCTTGTTCGGGCTGAGCCAGTCAAGGCCCCCTGGGTAAAGGCTCAGCCACCAGGCACTCACTCTCGTGCCCGACATTCAACCCCACAGGGGCCCGATGACCTGCGTCCGGGCAAGGGAAACTTTGCCACAGTTATTCTTCTATTTGAGCTGTGCTTTGCCAACCATGTATGAGTCTACTGGAGAAGGCATTCAACCGTGTCCCTCACTCAGGGACACTGTGGCAATCTCACCCTCACCATGGTAACCAGGATCTATGTTCCTACCCTCACCATGGTAACCAGGATCTACGTTCCTACCCTCACCATGGTAACCAGGATCTACATTCCTACAGTCA